>JAAALK010000082.1:11681303-12012522 GCA_019279435.1 Zizania palustris
TCCCCGAAGGGTAAGAATAGCCTTGCAGGTGTCAGTTGCATGGCTTCGGTTCTCTCCATGAATACAGCAAAAAAGGGTCTGGCCTTTGCCAGCCGTTTTCCCTGGCGGCCTCCAGCCGCCGGACTTGTTCCCTGCAGGCTGCGGAGCTCTTGGTGCAAACTTCTGCGGGGGTGCAATGTTTAAGACCTCAGAACGAGGGTGCTTTTGCCCTCTTCTTCTATCATGTTGTACTTCGGGGACTGGTTCTTGCGGCGAGGCCGAAGTCTTCACCTCTGCTTTAACTTCTGTCAATACTGTCGAAGTAGCAGTAGTCCTCCGAAGCCAACCTTCTTCTGACTTCGAGTACTCCTCGAAGTACGACATCAACTGTGATACTGTGGTGATGCTCTTCCGATGCAATTTATCCAGAAGGCCTTTATGACTGACGCCTTCCCGAGCCGCATCAACCACCGAGGATGTGGACAGCCCCCGAATTTGCGACTTCGTGTGAGCGAAGCGCTTGAAGTACTGCCTCAATGTTTCTCCGGGGAGCTGTTTCACTTGGAAAGGCTTCCTGTCGACATGGGGGGCACGAAGGTGCCCTGAAAGTTATTTATGAACTTCCTTTTCAACTGTACCCATGACGTGATTGATCCTGGTTTTAAAGACCAGAACCATCTCAACGCCACTCCTTCGAGGGCTAACGGGAAGCACTTCGCCATAGTTTCTCTGTCTCCGCCACTAGCTTCAATTGCTAGGGCATAAGAACGCGCAAACTCACTGGGATCTTCATCTCCGGCATACTTGCTAAGCTTCGAAGCTTTGAACCTCGGATCGAAGCGAACCTTCTGAAGCTCGGGATGCAACGGAGATTCATCGTCGTAAGAGGCGTTCTCCGGGGCTTCGGGATAATCAAGATCGTCGTCTTCGTGCACTTCGGGGATAGCTGGGGTGGCTTGAGGACGAAGCCTGTTCGCAGCCTCTTGCCGCCACCTTGCTACCTCGGCTTGAAGATTGGCCATTTGAGTGGCCATGTCTCCAAGGCTATCTTCGTCTCCTCCGGAAGGACCTTCCGGGTCTTGAGAACTGGTATGATCAGTTCCAATCGGAATGGCGGGTGGTAAAGGGGCTCCGGGCGGTCGGAGTGTGGAAGGGGTTGGTGGAGAGGCTTCGTATCCTCGAGGGATAAAAGCCCCTTGCGGAGTTTGAGGTGGAGGGATAGTCGAAGACCCTCCGACTTCAACTGTGTCGAAGGGTATCTCTCCGGAGATCCGAGAGGACCTCCGAGTGGGATTGCGAGGTGCGCTCCGCTTAGGAGGCATGATGCAAGAGGTTGGTAGAGAACGAAGTTTTTTGGACTAAGTTCCCCACGGACGGCGCCAACTGTTGGCGTAAAAGATTACGCTAACAGGTTTCTGTAGAAAAGAAACTAACAAACGAAGTGTTTGTGAAGCAAACTGTTCTAAGCCTCCGAAAGGATAATAGCTTAGAATAGTTCGAAAGTGTGTATTGATTCACTTGTAAATCGGTCCTTATTACAGGGTGAAATGGGGGGTATTTATAGGCCTGAACATTAAGGAAAAGACCTATTTACCCCTCTATTACAACCGACATTAAGGAAACTATTCGGTTTCCTTAATAGGGCTAAAATGGTAAAAGACTAATCTAATAAGATAGAAGATAAGTCTTCCATCTTAGCTGGCAGAAAAGATCCTGGAAAGCTTTGGTTCGAAGATATACTTCGAACCAATGCCAATCTTCGGACTCCGAACGAAGTTCCAAGCTGCCTTCGAAGATGACCTTCGGACTATCTTCGAACTGGTTGACTGTCTTCATGTTGCTTTGGCAATAACCCCGAAGATGGGATATTTTCCCCCAACACTATGCTTACAATGCAATCTTCGGGCGAGGGATGCTGAACCAATTCGGAGCTATAGCGCATCACAACTATCTCTGTCTCAAAATGCCCACGCAAGGTGGAGTTCTTACTGTTTCAGGAGACCAAGCTATAGCCCGGAGAATGGAGTATGGACACGGCCTGCCATTGGACCCCTGGCAAGTGCATAGTGTGGCGGAGCACACCGAAGAGGTTCCGGAGGGTTCAAATTCTTCAAAGGGGCTCTCCCTTAAACCAAGCCCGGAAGGTGACGTCGTGACGAAGATAATTTCAAAGGATGGCAAAGAATACCCAATACAGTTCGGCAAGGGCTATCCCCAGAGATAGCTGCCTCGTTGGAAGAAGTCGTCAAGCAAAATTTGGACGTCTTTGCCTGGACTGACGAAGACATCACCGGGGTTGATCGGAGTATCATCGAGCATAGCCTGCTCGTCAACTCGAAGGCTAGGCTAGTTTGCCAGGGGCTCCGCAAGCTGTCTGTGGAAAGAGCAAGCCTCGCCAAGACTAAAGTAGAAAAATTGTTAAGGGCTGACATCATCAGGGAGGTAGCCCATACCGAGTGGTTGGCGAACCCTGTTTTTGTAAGGAAGAAGGACTCGAACAAGTGGCGCATGTGTATTGACTTTACTTCATTAAATAAAGCATGCCCGCGAGGCCCTACCCGATGCCCCGAATAGACCAGCTGGTGGATTCCACAGCCGGCTCTGAATTGCTAAGCTTCCTTGATGCTTACTCCGGGTATCATCAAGTCTGGCTAAAGCGTGAAGACGAAGCCAAGAAAAGTTTCATAACTCCTTCCGGGGTATTTTGTTATGTAAGAATGCCTTTTGGCTTGCGGAATGCCAGAGCCACTTTTTCACGTTTAATAGCTAAGGCTCTAGGTCACCAAATAGGCCGAAATGTCGAAGCCTATATGGATGACATTGTAATAAAAAGTGCTCAAAAGCACCAGCATAGCCTAGACCTAGCTGAAACGTTTGAGAGCCTTTGAGCATGTGGAGTACGCCTCAACCCTGAAAAATGTATATTCGGAGCGCAAGCAGGAAAACTGCTAGGGTACTTAGTTTCGAGCAGGGGAATCGAAGCTAGCCCAACGCAGATAAGTGCACTGCAAAGAATGGCTCTACCAGGGAATTTGAAGCAAGTCCAGAAGCTAGCAGGAAGGCTCGCAGCTCTTAGTAGATTCCTGGCCAGGTCAGCAGAACGAAGCCTCCCAATTTTCAAAGCCCTTAAGGAGTCCGAAAGCTTCAATTGGACGCCGGAGTGCCAGAAGAGCTTCGATGATATAAAAGCATACCTCGGAAGCCTGTCAACACTTACCGTGCCCCTCCCGGAGGAAACACTCCTCCTTTATCTCACAGCAACAGGCTCTGCAGTAAGTGCAGTACTGGTCAGGGAAGTTGAGCTTAAGGGAAAGCTGGTGCAAAACCTAGTTTATTTTGTTTCAGAAGCTTTGTCTGGAGCTAAGATTAGATACTCCGAGCTCGAGAAATTTGCTTATGCCCTGGTAATGGCCTCGCGGAAGCTAAGGCATTACTTTCTGGCGCATAACCTAGTCGTTCCTACCTCGTACCCTCTTGGTGATATGCTCCAAAGCAAAGATTCTACTGGTAGGATCGGAAAATGGGGTGTCGAGCTAGCCCCCTTCGGAATCTCCTTCACGGCAAGAACAACTATCAAATCCCAAATCATAGCCGACTTTGTAGCAGAGTGGACGCCATCTGCAGTTTGGGCTCCGGAGGAGCCCTCCGAAGGTTTATGGACAATATTTCTGACGGAGCTTATCAGGCATCTGGTGCCGGAGCTGGAGCGGTCATCATATCACCGTCAGGGCAAAAGGCCATGTATTCTGCGAGGCTCAACTTTAAGACCACCAATAATATCGCAGAATACGAAGGGGTCCTGCTAGGCCTCCGAAAGGCAAAGGCACTTGGAGCAGCAAGGATAATAATTAAAACAGATTCCCAAGTCATCGCAGGGAATGCGATAAGAGCTTTCAAGCAAAGAACCCGCATCTAACGCAATACCTTGAAGAAATCTGCAGGACCTAGCAACATTCAAAGGATTTTCTGTTCGAAGTATCCCTCGAGCAGATAATCAACTCACAGATATTCTAGCAAAAGCTGCAGCCAGAGCATTAGACCTCCCGGAGGGTGCTTTCTATGAAGAACTAGTCAAGCCTGCAGTCAATCAATTACCCTCCGCAGAAGTACTGTGCATTCCAGCTACAGATTGGCAGGCTCCGATAA
Source organism: Zizania palustris (assembly GCA_019279435.1). NCBI lineage: Eukaryota > Viridiplantae > Streptophyta > Magnoliopsida > Poales > Poaceae > Zizania > Zizania palustris. The sequence goes on from JAAALK010000082.1 coordinate 11,685,429, forward strand.
TGAATATCTTGCAAGGTGGAACATATTCTTCAGAGGGTCCGGATGCCCGAAGATTGCAAGCAAGGGCTCGAAATTACAAGCTTGTCAGCGGAATATTGTACAAAGCCAGAGTGTGTTCCCCTCTACTCCGATGCATCTCCCAACCCGAAGGCCAAGACATACTTCGGGACATTCACGAAGGTTTGTGCGAAAGCCACCTGGCCCCTCGTGCTCTAGCAGGCAAGACACTTCGGCAGGGGCTCTACTGGCCGACAATTGTAAGAGATGCGGAGGAGTTGGTTCGAACCTGCCAAGGATGCCAATGGATGGGAAGACGAAGCCACCGTCCGCCAGTTCCACTTCAAGTTATTGCCCCGGTTTGGCCAATGGCTCGGTGGGGAATGGACCTCATAGTCCCTTTTCCAATGGCAAAAGGCAGCTTGAAGTTTGCGGTGGTAGCAATCGAATATTTTTCAAAGTGGGTCGAAGCAGAACCATTGACTGCTATCACTTCAAGGAATGTGCAAAAGTTTTTCTGGCAAAATATTATATGCAGGTTCAGAGTGCCAAGGGAGCTAACCGTGGATAATGGAACCCAGTTCGAAGCTAACACATTCAAAGAATTTTGTGAAGAGCTGGGCATTAAGTTATGCTTCGCAGCAGTGCACCATCCACAGTCCAACGGAGTTGTCGAACGAGCCAATGGAAACATTCTCTCCGGTCTGAATCGATGGATTGTCGGGTTGGCCAAGGGCCGTGGGTCGAGGAACTTCCCAAGATCTTGTGGTCCATCTGAACCACTCAAGCCAGGTCCACAGGATTTACCCCATTTAGGCTACTATTCGGAGATGAGGCTATGACTCCTACGGAGCTCAAGGGTGGATCCCTTCGTGTAGTGCAGCCCGGAGATGAAGATGAAAGAAACACTTCGCTCGACTTGTCAGAAGAAACAAGGCTTCGAGCTGTCACCAATCTGACGAAGTACCAAGGCCAAACAAAAACATGGTATGACCCGAAGATAAAGCTGAACGAGCTTAGACCAGGTCATTTAGTTTTGCGAAGTGTAATAGCCCCGGGGAAGCTAGGAAATAAATGGGAAGGACCATATATTATCCTATGCTCAGGACGCCCCGGGTCGTTTAAATTAGCTAATTTAGAAGGGGAAGAATTGAAACATGCGTGGCATGCGGAGCACCTTAAGCGTTACTACGCTTAGGGGCTCCTTGTAATCACTTGTAAAAGAATTCCTTTTCTAAATAAAGTGGAGGGTCGAATTTTGTTTGCTCTTCGAATATCCCTTACTCCTGATGGACGCATCAGGAAGACGAAGATGCTTGCAGAGTCAAGCATATTTCCCAAGACCCGGGCAACAGCCTGCGAACCATGGGTTCAAGGGCTTCGCTGCTAGCCTACGGATTCCAGGCTCCGGCTTGTTAGGATCCGTAGAAGAGTCTAAGGACTTTAAAAGAGCAGATTTCTGGCCTACGGGTTTGAGGTATCTGTAAAAGAGCCGAAGGTGGCCAGCCTACGGATTCCAGGCTCTGGCTTGTTTGGATCCGTAGAGGAGTCTAACGACTTTAAACGAACAGATTTCTGGCCTCCGGGTTCGAAGTATTTGTAAAAGAGTCGAAGGTGGCCAGCCTACGGATTCTAGGCTACGGCTTGTTAGGATCCGTAGAAGAGTCTAAGGACTTTAAACAAACAGATTTTCAGCCTCCGGGTTCAAAGTATCTGTAAAAGAGCCGAAGGTGGCCAGCCTACAGATTCCAGGCTCCGGCTTGTTAGGATCTGTAGAAGAGTCTAAGGACTTTAAACAAACAGATTTCTGGCCTATGGGTTCGAAGCATCTGCAAAAGAGTCGAAGGTGACCAAGCAATAAGGTTTCAAGGCTCCGGCCAGTGAGACACTTTTAAAGTCCTAAAGCGACTAGTATAAGAGCCTACCAAGGTAGATTCAGCTCCGAAACTCACAAAATCATAATACGAAACTATGTTCGAAGAACCCTATGAAGCATCGGTTTGTTCGGCGCGACATTGTGTCCGACGAACCTTTTTGCAATGCTTAAGGTCCCCCACCCACAAGGAGGGGTAGGAGGGTAAAGAACAAACAAGATGCTTCCGGTGCAATTCACATTAATTCATCATACTTTTACATTAAGAGAAATTTTGGTCCAAGCCTAAGAAAAATCAGAGACCCTGTCGGCCTCTAGAGCTACCTCTCCGGCTACTCTGTCCTTCGGAGCTCGAAGCCACCGGGATTGTCCTTTTTGTTCGAGTGCTTCTCTTCTTCTTCGAGGCTCGCAGTTTCTTCTGCTCCTCATGAAGCTCATCCCAAGTCAGAAGTCTTTCGGAGTTAGCCTTCGTAGTGTCTTTGGCCTGGTACTCCGAATCAGACCAATCCATGTGTTCGGAGGACGAAGATGTCTTCTCTTTTTCCTCTTCCTTGATATAAGCTAAGACTTCTTGAAAAACCTCGAGGGTGTCCTCCCCTTTATCTCCACGAGAAATAGAGAAGCGAGAGCGGCGGTAAGGCCGTAAGCTCTCGAGGCTTGCCCACTCCTTCCGGAGCCCTTCGGTAAAATCCAGTATTTCGAAGTCAGGTTCCGAAGGGCATGACAGAACCTAAATGAACAAAACACCCAAACAAGCTCTTCGTTTATAAACTTTTTCATTAATGCAAGGGGCTTTACAAGATTTCTTATACATAATTGCCCTATGAGCTAGACCTGCGGGTCAGTTGGTGGAGCAGGAGGTGCCGGAGCTGGCGAGGCTAGAAGCGGTGGCCTTGTATGTGCTTGCTTCTGCCGACGGGCCTCGTCGATCCAAGCTTTAGCTGCAGCCTTGTGGTCTGTCTTCCAGGTTGACCAGAAAACTTCCCAGGCCGAGGCTACATTCGGCGATGGATGCAACAGGTCCTCGGAGGCAAAGCTTCCAGGGGTCGAACCCCCGACTGGAGCGATGGGAATCTGAATGGCTTCGAGGTGGTGGAGAACTCCAATTCCGGCACACTGACCAGAGATCTCTCTGTACCGGACACCGAAGTTCATCATCAGCAACGCCGCCACTTGGATCCTCTTCAGCTTTCGGTCGAGGGGTTCGCTGGCCACCGCAGAAGATGAAGGGCACATAGTGCCAAAATATTACAAGGTACCCTGAAGGGCATCCAAGGTACGTTCTGCTACACTGGCATTCTTCTTCTCTGCCGTCTCTAGCTCCGCAGCGGTAGCAGACAATTCGGCCACTTGGAGCAGTAAGGAGCTCTTCTGGGCCATTGCTTGCTTGAGAGAGCCTTGGAGCTCTACCAGATGGGTGCTCGAAGTGGCCGCCGCTTGCCGGAGCTTCTCAACCTCCGCCCGGAGCACTAAACACTCAGCTTCAGCTTCTTGGGCTGAAGTCCGGATTGCGTCGTTGTCCTACCTTGCTAGTCGGAGGGCTTCGTCGGCTTCGGCACTAGCCCTCCGTTCTTTTCCAGGACTTCTTACTCCAACCGAAGTGCTCTTTCTTCGGAGCCCTTGAGCGCGGTTTGGAGGGTGGTAACCTTCCGTTTGAGTCGATTGGTTTCGACTTCATTGGAAGTCGCTGCCGCTCTAGCAAGGACGAATTGCTGCAAAAAGAACAAGTAAGAACAAGGTGTTTACATTTATTAATTGAAAATATTTGCAGTACTCTTTATACCTGAAGGGCATCCCTTTCAAGGGCCATGTTGATCACTGGGGCCCTAGCTTCGCTCAGAATAGAGACCAAGTCAGTGTTGGCAATGTCCTGGCTTTTCTCTGCCAAAGGCTCCACGAGTGCCCAGAGGCCCGTCCGGTGTTCCAAAAATGGAGCCAGCAGAGGAAGCCAAGACGAAGCTTGGCGATCATCTGTCGTGGCCTCTTCCTCCGAGTTGCTAGCCGAGGTCATCGTTGGGCTGGGAGGGAGTCTGAGGCTAGACATGCTTTTGCCCCTCCCTGACATGAAGGCAGGCGGCTCGATTACGGCGGAGGTAGCTCTTCCTTCGACAGCTACCCCTTCGGCTGGAGCCGCATCAACAGGGGTGACCTCGGCCACCGGAGCCGCGTCGGTGGGAACGGCCCCGCCACCGGGGCCGGGGCATCTAGTGGAGTCGAGGTGTCCATCGGAACCACGAGCCCCGAAGAAGCTGGGACTTCGTGTGCAGCCGGGGCTTCGTCGCCCTTCGATGTACCTGCGGTACCAAGGTATTTGGTGAACATTTACAAGTAAAAATTGTTGCAGGAATCGACCAAGGCAAAAGATTCGAAGTGTACCTTCGGAGGCACCATGAGGTAAAATCGTCGAGTCCCCTAGGACTTCGTACATCCGGAGAATCTTGTCGAGGTCATCCCCCGACGTCCTCTCCGGTGTGTTTGATGCTGGAACCACGACCTCCGCCGTGATCACACCGACTACGGGTGAGTTGGGGGCGACGACCTCTGGCTCCAAGCTCAAGACAGCGGGCGTGAGAGTGTGAGCCATGTCCACCTCTGTAGCCTCCCGAGCAGGAGCTTCGGTTGGGACCCCTGCCGCATCTTCGTCACCCTCCAAGAGGTAGTTCTCGAAGGTCTTCGCCGGTTGGGCATTGGAGTCCTCGTTCCCGGAATCCCTCGAAGCCGAGCTCCGAACGTCCAAAGACAAAGCAGACGAAGCATGGGTCAGTTTAGGAGGGATCTTCACCACCTTCTTCTTCTTCGTGGTGGTCTTGCTGGCCTTCTTCGGAGGCTCGGCGAAGGCCTTCCTTTTCCGAGGGGCCGCTCCGGCCGATGAGGAAGCTCTGAGGGATCTTCTTCTTGGATGGCGGGCGGAGCTCCCGGGGGTTCTTGGGCCAGGCGTCACCCGGAGATCCCGCCATTGCTGCTACGGTTGAGGCGGCCCACGCTTGCCTCTGCGCTAGAGTGCCGGCTGTTGCGGGCACGGTGTGGCTGGTCCTCGCCATGGCTCGGTGGATTTAAAGATTGTGAGAATTGAAGGTTGAAGGAGGTGAATCACGGATGCTAGGCACGGTAAAAAGTCTTGGGTAAATTCTAATCCCCTATTTATAACCGTCCGCTGGTTGCTGTGCTTCGATCGCATTCACACTGCAGGTTCGACTTCCGTCGCTGGCAGGTGGGTCCTGAAAGTGGAACGGTGAGAGAATGCCGTAAATTTTGACCGTTACCTTTTACAGAGCGTAACAGCTACTTGCGCAGTAACGATTATAATCAAACGGTTCCTCACGATTATTGGGCTTTGTAACGGTTCTCTTTCTCACGGAGTGTTCACACAGCGGTTGAGAACACGGAGTCGTGGTCCGAATGCTTCGGATCAGAGATCCTCCGAAAGACTGTAATGTGTTCAAATTTTCTCTAAGTCTCAGAATATGAAAATATTCCTTGTGTATACTGCTTCCCTTCTGTACAGGTCAAATTCAAAGAGGCGTATTCGAGGGTGAGGAGCCATGCTGAATAGCGTGGGCCTCATGGCTCCAGAAGTGATGAGTCATTGTCAACGATAGTCAACAAGGACTAAAGAAGAGAAGAGATCTGCTGTTTCATGGGCCGCGTGTGACTCAGGTACACGGGCAGCGAGCGACTGTCGGGCAGAGGAGGCTGCGAAGTCGGGCTGGCCCAATCCGGGTGCATGGGCCAGAAGCAGTAGAAGACCCACTGGGCTGTTGACCAGGACTGACTCAGGTACACGGGCGGTGAGCGATTGCCGGGCTGAGAGAGCTGCGGAGTCGGGCCGACCCAATCCGGGTACCTGGTGCAAAGCTGGTGGAGGCTTTGTCAGTTTCGGCGTAAAACTGACAACCGTTGATTCTGTATCCGACTGTCCAGAAGAGAAGCCGTAGTCGCTATGAAAACTTAGCTTCCGGATATGTCATTTGTATCTCTAGGCCCACAGTCAGTCAGTTGTGTCTGTAAAAATTCCTAAGGGCAGTAGAGTCTTTTACCTTATTTTGAGTCTGTAAAAACCCTAAGGGGCTGGTAGAATATTCCTAGTGTTGGGCTGCCTATAAATAGCACCCCAATCCCTAGGGTTTGGACTACCCTTTTGTGCTGAAATCAAATCCACCCTTTGGGTCACTTTGTCTCCCGTTTTCTCTCTCCTGTGTGCGCCGCCAGGACTTGCCCCTCTCTGTTCGTGAGTTATTTTGGCTCTAATCTCTTGGATGCATTTAATCCTTGGTCCCTGGTGAATTTATTGGTTGCATTTTGTTCGGTTTGGAGAGTTATTGCTTCAGCTACGAGCTGGTGAATTTATTTCTTGAGGAGAAGCTTCTTCGGTTGCTTCTGTTCTTCACGAACTGAGTACTAGTTCTTGCTGTTGCAAGTAGTACTTCTACTGTAGCTACAGTACTTGCTGCCAGCTTTTGTACCTTCTACTGTACTGCCTTTTTGATCGAAGCAGTATGGAGTAAATGCCTTTTTGACTGTTTCTGCGAAGTCATTTTTCTCTGTTCGAAGCCCCTCAGCTTCGTGAGGCAGGCTTCGATCTAACATTTTCTAAGCTGTCGTTCAAGTCTGCGAACTTCGGTTTTTGGGTCTGAGTTGCTAGCTTCGAAGATCTTCCTATTTGGACAGCATTGCATACTTCGAACAAGCATACTCCGAATCTATCTGTTCGAAGTGCACACTTTGTCAGGCTTCGAAGTTTGGGTTCGAAGTTTGTATTTTCTGATAGACTTCGCTTGGATTTCTTTGTGGCGTGTCAGCCTTCGATTCTCCTTCCGAAGCTTTCCCTGTTCGAAGATAGAGTGCAAGCTTCGGACTTGATTTTCTATCGCGTGACAGATTTTGCTTCTTTGTTCGAAGGTTGTCTGTTTGTGTGTTGTGTTCGAAGCTTTCTGTTCGAAGGTTGTGCTTCGAAGCTCTTGGTTCAAAGTGTGTTCGAAGTTTTGTCTTCGAAGTCCTCACTTCGAAGCAGGCTACGACTTTGTCACTTTGCTCCGAAGCTCTTGGTTCGAAGCTGTGTTTGAAGTCCTGTCTTCGAAGTACACACTTCGAACCAGGCTCCGGCACTATTTTACTTCGCTCCGAAGTACACTTCGCTTCTTACCACTTCGAACTAGGCTAGACAGTGACACCTTCGGCATTTCGGACAGACTTCGTCACCAACCTCCGAAGCAGACCTCGACGTGCGAAGGGGGCTTCGCCAAGTTCCGAACAGGAGACAAATTTGGACAGTAACTTCTCTTTTCATTTTATACATACTTAGATCATTTCATTGAGAAGTTTAGGCCTGTTACAAATTGTTCATCTGCCTAGTTTCACCACTTTAGTTTTACACTGTTCATCATCAGTTGCTTCTAGGTTAGAAACCTTTAGACTTAGGCCTACTGTTTATTTTCTGCTGCGTAGTATTTTTGAGGTGCGTTGGGTATTGGGAACAGGCCATTGATTCGAAAGAATTTTTAAGGCGCCCATTCACCCCCCCTCTGGTCGCTACTTTCGGTCCTACAAGTGGTATCAGAGCAAGGTTAGGGTTTTTCCATACCTTAACCGGTTCTAAACCCCAGTAGTGACTATGACGTCTCCTGGCAAGGTCCCGTCCTTGGAAGCCTATGGCTATAATTATTGGAAGACTCGCATGCGAGCCTATCTCATGAGCCAGGGTTCGGACATATGGGATATTTGCGTTCACACCACATTTGTCATTCTGCCAGTTACTGAGCAAGGTACTGCTGGTATCATTGCTCAGCATCTGAGCAACAGTAAGGCTGTGAACATTTTATTTTCTGGTTTAGGTCCCACTGAATTTGAGCGAGTGAGTCATCTCTCCACTGCGAGAGAGATCTGGGCTACCCTCAAGGCACACCATGAGGGAACGACACAGGTCAAGGCTCGGCTCTATCAGACCTACCGGCGTGAATATGAGAATTTCACACAGAAGCCGGGTGAATCTGTTGAGGCTTTGTTTGGTCGCTTTCAGTCGATCATTAACAAGCTTCGGGACAACAAGGCTGAGGGTGCTCAGTTAGTCTCAGATCATGAGCAGGCGCTAAAGGTTCTTCATACCTTGGACCCAAAGATCTGGGAGATCAAGGTATCCTCTATCGTTGAGAGTACTTCTTACGATACCTTGACCATTTCTGAGTTGTTTAGCAAGCTGAAGGCCACTGAGGTAGATATCCAGTTGAGATCAAATCTCACTGGCTCTGGATCAAAATCCCTGGCCCTTGCTACACCTTCTGTTGATCCCTCTGCTGTGAGCTGTGCTGGGTTCTCCTTGATGTCTATCACTGAGGACCAGCTTGAGTTGTTGGGAGATGATGATTTGTGTCTCTTTAACAACCGGGTGCGTCGTGTCTATGATAAGAGAATGTTCAAAAGACACGGCACAAAATCCGGATGCTTTGAATGTGGTGATCCAGGACACTTCATCGCCGACTGCCCCAAGCGCAGTGGATACAAGAAGGGCACCGGCAGCAGCTTCCACGACTCTGGCAAGCATGAGAGCCCCTCCTTCAGCAAGGGCAAGCCGAAGACTCGGTTCTTCAAGAAGGCCCTGAAGGATTACCGGCGAGAGAACAAGAAGCGCGACAAGGCCTTCTTCGCCGAGATGGAGAAGAGCTACTCCAAGCAGTCCACGACTTCTTCCTCTTCATCGAGCTCAAGCGATGAGGAAATCACCATCAGGAAGGGGAAGGACAAGGATGATCTGGCGGGCCTTTGCTTCATGGCCTTCGGAGACAAGCCGAAGAGCCGCTCACACCAGCGCCGAAGATCCCGCAAGAGCTTCTGTTCAATGGCTCTTGGGGATAGAGAAGAAAAGAGCTCCTCCGACGACTCCGACGACGACGACAGCAAGGTATCATCTTATGAGCGCGAAATTGTTGATTTACTTGAGAGCAATCGTCAGGAGTTGAAGTATCGGGAGAAACTGCTTAGGGGAGCTAAGAAAAGGATAGACGAGTTAGAAAGTGAGCTTGCCGTAGCCAACGGTAGAATAGAAAGTCTATCTTCTTCCCCTTGCTTGGGTGATAGCAGTGAGTGCCCGAAGTGTGAGGTGCTTCTGTGTGACCTGTCGACTCTGAAGTCTAGTTACACAGAAAGGGTTGATGAGAGGGACGCTTTGGCCACTGAGCTTGAAAGCGCTCAGCTGGAGCTGAAAAATGCTCAAGCCACTGTCGTCGCACCCTGTGTTGATTGCCCATCTCATCTAGCTGTTTTAGCTGAGCTGAAATCCAAGGGCAATGAGCATTTGGGTGATTTAGAGAGGTTGAGAGCTGAGCTTGCGCAGACTAGGCTAGAGCTTGAGACATTGTCAGTTCCACCCACTGTCTGTGAGAACTGTCTGTCTCTTAGAATGGAGCTAATCAAGCTGAAAGCTGAAAAGTCTGTCCAAGTAGAGAGTGAGTGTGAGACCTGCTTGTCTCAGGTGGAGGTTCTAGCTTCCTTGAGAGAGGAGCTAGCAGATTCTCAGAATGAGAACTTTTACCTCCGTTCTATCCTGAGTTGGATCAGTGCCAGAGAGCCACAGCTTGGCATGATGATCCAGCAGTTCAAGAGGCAGGATGGGTTTGGGGTAGGTTACACCTACACCAAGGCTGACTTTGAGAGTGCCATCAGCCGGGCAGTGGAGTGGAGTAAAATGACTCCATAGCAGAGGTATCCTAAGACTCACTCCACTGAGTCTTCCCAGGCTTGTCAGCCCAAGGATGGAGTGATCCATGAACCACCTAAAGCTCCACCCAAGAAATCTATCTGGGTTCCAAAGCCCAAAAATCTCCACACTTCTCTAGACTCTCTTCCTGGACCCTCTCAGCCCAAGAAGACCACACCAAACACTACCAAGCCCAAGAACCCCAAGCCTCAACCACATCCCAAGAAGCCTACCTATCATTGTGAGTATTGTCAGAGAGACGGGCATCTTGCGGAGTTTTGCTTCAGGAGGAAGCGGGTTGAGAGAGCAGAGAGGGCTCGTAGTGATCAGGAGCAGTTCTACCAGCAGGGTGGTAGACTGCGTGTTCCTCGGCGCGGGGAGAGGCTGGAGGTCAGGCCGCGTCGTGTAGGTGGTGGTAGAGGAGACGGTTTTCGTGCCCGTGCTCCAGTTGGTGGTGTTCGTTCCGGCAGAGTTCCAGACCGAGTTGGCTACGGTTCTGGACCTCGTGGCCGTAGGGTTAGGCAAAACCGTGGACCGCGCTTTGAGCCGCGTCTTGGTCCAAACTCTTTTGATGGTTTTCGCTTTCCATCTTTTGAGCAGATGGCTCGACACTGGTTTAGCTCTTTTGCTAAACCTGGTGCCGGACCATTTGCTCCCACTTACAGACATTGATTGTGCAGGACCGGGGACTGGAGGATGTTTGGATCATGGACTCAGGATGCTCTCGCCACATGACGGGACATCGCAGATGGTTCTCCAGTCTCACTCCCCCGAGCTCCAAAGAGTACATCACGTTCGGGAACAGCGGTCAAGGGAAAGTAAGTGGCATAGGCTCAATTAGCATTTCAGATCATTTCTCTTTAAAGAATGTTGCCTTGGTTAAAAATTTGAACTTTAATTTAATCTCTGTGTCGCAACTTCTTGAGGATGGTTTGGAAGTGCGTTTTAAGAAGGGCAATTCTTCTGTGGTTGATTCTAGAGGGTCTTTGGTTTGTCAGATTTTACCCTTCGGTAAAGTTTTTCGAATTGACTTCTCTAGTTCTTTTGGCCCTTCTCGCTGTTTGATTGCTGGATCTTCTTCTGAGCTCTGGAAGTGGCATAGGAGGTTAGGTCATTTGAGTTTTGATCTGCTAGTCAGGTTAAGCTCTATGGACCTCATCCGAGGATTGCCCAAGCTTAAGATGGAGAAGGATCTAGTTTGTCATCCCTGTCGTCATGGGAAAATGGTTGCCGCTTCTCACTCACCTGTGACTCAGGTGATGACTTCGTATCCAGGCGAGCTTTTACATTTGGACACTGTAGGTCCAGCTCGGGTACGCTCAGTCGGTGGGAAGTGGTATGCTCTAGTGATTGTTGACGACTTTTCTCGTTTCTCGTGGGTTTTCTTTTTGGAGTCTAAGGATGAAACTTTTCAATTTGTCCATGACCTGGTTTTGAAGCTGAAGAATGAGAACAATGGCCGGATGCGAGCAATTCGCTCCGACAACGGCTCCGAGTTCAAGAACTCTCAGTTCGTCAACTTCTGTGGTGATCAGGGTCTGGACCATCAGTTCTCTTCTCCTTACACTCCCCCACAGAACGGCGTTGTGGAACGAAAGAACCGCACGCTAGTTGAGATGGCCAGGACGATGCTCGATGAGCACAGGACTCCTAGGCATTTTTGGGCTGAAGCCATGAACACGGCTTGCTATCTGGCCAACCGCATTTTTCTTAGAGCTTACATTGGTAAGACATCATATGAGTTGCGTTTTGGCAGACAGCCCAAGGTGAGCCACTTGCGAGCATTTGGCTGCAAGTGCTTTGTGCTCAAAAAGGGAGGGCATTTGGACAAATTTGAGTCTCGTTGCTGGGATGGTGTTTTTCTTGGTTATGCATTGCATTCTCGAGGCTTCCGTGTTTGGAACCTCGAATCCCAGCTGCTTGTCGAGACGTGTGAGGTTTCATTTGATGAGTCCTTGCCTTCGTTGACTCCTTCTTTTGAGCTTTCTGGTGATGATGAGCTAGGAGAGTCCATCTTCGAGGAAGATGAGGATACTCCAGCTGCTGTTGAGGGCGGGCCTTCTGCATCCCCCGCAGAGCCCACACCTTCTGTGACTTCGACTGATGATGAGAGCGGACCTCTGATCACTTCTTCCACTTCAATCGAGCCCCCTCAGTCGAGTCCAGAGGTGCCAGCTACTGACTCCGGTGAGGTGACTTCGGATCACCAGGGAACCCGAGCAGTTCAGCGTGATCACCCCTCAGAGCTCATCATTGGTGATCTGACTGAGAGAACTTTGCGTTCTTCTGCCTCTCTCGCTGTGTTTGTTGAATCTGCGTTTGTTGCATCTTTTGAGCCCAGAGACGTTTTTCATGCTCTTTCTGATTCTAATTGGATTAATGCTATGCAAGAAGAGCTTGAGAATTTTGTCCGCAATCGGGTTTGGACACTAGTTGAGCCGCCACCAGGATGCAACCCCATAGGCACCAAGTGGGTATTCAAGAACAAACAAGGTGAAGATGGGGTTGTGGTGCGTAACAAGGCTCGACTAGTTGCCCAGGGTTATTGCCAGAAGGAAGGTATTGACTTTGAAGAAACCTTCGCTCCTGTTGCCCGTCTTGAGTCCATTCGTATTCTTCTAGCTTTTGCCGTTTCGAAGGGTTTTAAGCTTTTTCAAATGGACGTTAAGAGTGCTTTTCTGAACGGGTTCATAGAGGAGGAGGTTTATGTTAGGCAACCCCCCGGTTTTGAGAATCCTAAGTTTCCTCGACATGTTTTTAAGTTGCACAAAGCTTTATACGGGTTGAAGCAAGCCCCCAGGGCTTGGTATGACCGGTTAAAGCAATTTTTGTTGGGGAAGGGCTTTGTGATGGGTTCTGTGGACAAAACTCTCTTTTTGCTCAGAGTTGCTTCAGATTTTTTAGTCGCTCAGATTTATGTGGACGATATTATTTTTGGCGGTACTACTGATTCTCTTGTGTCCAAGTTTTCTGAGCAGATGCACAGTGAGTTTGAGATGAGCCTCATGGGTGAACTTAAGTACTTTTTAGGGCTCCAGATCAAGCAGACCAAGGACGGCACCTTCATCCACCAAGGTAAGTACACTCGTGATATGCTTAAGAAATTTGACTTTGGTGGTGAATTGAAGCCGCAGATGACCCCGATGGGCACTTCTGGGGGTCTGGACAAGGACGAGAGCGGTGTCAAGGTCAATGAGAGAGAGTTTCGAGGGATGATCGGTTCGCTGTTGTACTTGACGGCAACAAGACCGGACATACAGTTCGCCGTGGGACTTTGCGCGCGTTTTCAGTCTTCACCACGCGCGTCTCACCGGCAGGCTGTCAAGCGCATTTTCAGGTATCTCACCTATGCGCCTGATCTTGGTCTTTATTATTCAGCATCATCATCTCTTGATTTATCTGGCTTTTCGGACGCCGACTTTGGTGGGTGCCGGTTGGATCGCAAGTCGACTTCCGGTACTTGCCAATTTCTTGGTTCTTCCCTTGTATCTTGGTCTTCTCGAAAGCAATCTGGAGTTGCTCTTTCGACCACAGAGGCTGAGTATGTAGCTGCTGCGAGCTGCTGCTCACAGATGGTTTGGATGATTTCCACTCTACGAGATTTTGGGTTGTTCTTTCCTACCAGGGTTCCATTGTTTTGCGACAGCACTAGTGCTATTAGTGTAGGGAAAAACCCATGTCTCCATTCAAAAACCAAACATATTGATGTGCGCTTTCACTTCTTGCGGGATCAATATGAGAAAGGTGTCATTGACCTTATTCATGTTGATACCCATCATCAGTTGGCTGACATTTTCACCAAACCCCTAGATCAGTCTACTTTTGAGCGTTTACGAGGGGATTTGGGTGTTGTGTATCCTTTCTAGGATATTTTGCGTCAGTTTTTCTTTCTTCTTTACTCTTTTCTTGAGTCTTTTTGTGTGTGTTCATATCTTGCATATTCACGTATCACACTTTAGAGATGCTTCTGTTATATGATTGAACTGCTTTACTTATTCTAGCTGGTACATGCTTTCGAATACTTGTCGATGATCATGCTTTGCTTCAGTTCAAATGATATACTGATATGCTTTGCTTTAGATATGCATGGCTTTTACGCTTTCAACTTGAAAAATGATCACCATTGCTTCTGGTAACTCGCATGTGTAGGCTGAGTGCTTTTGCTATCTGTTGCATGCCTTGTAGCCAGTTCATCACATAGATGCAGATATGCAACTTGGACATCTTTATGCTTTAACATGGAAAATGTGCTATACAAATGATAAAAATCAAAAATGAATGAAAATTCCATGCCTTTTTATGCTTAAGTTGAAAAGATCCAAGTGGGTTTGCTTTGTCGCATTATATTGTTCTGGACTGCTTACCATAGCACTTTGGTATGAACTAGGACAGTGTAGTGTATGCCAAGACCAATGTCTTAAGCTTCTGATGGTCCAGTTCTGGCCTAGGTTTGACTTGGTCGGTTAGCATAAGGTTTGACATGCAAATAACCCTTGGCAAAAATGAGAAAGGAAAATGAAAAAGCCTGAACATCTAAAAGATAACAAGTTTGCTGAAGCATTTTGTTTTTGGACAATGCTTATCTTGGTAGATATCAGCTAGCTTCTGCATCTCATGCTTTACCTTGCTCATTTATTTGAACTTATGGTGATGCTTTTGTTTGCAAAACACTGAAAAATGCGTGCTAAATGACTTTCTTTAGATATCATCTCTTGCACTGATCATGTCATGTGTCTTAGACAGTATCTCTTTTGCTATACTTGTTAGACACTGTATTTGCAGTCAATCATATCTGAGAAGCATGCTTTCTACACTCCACCTGCACCCCAGTTGCATTCACTGCATATTTTGAGGGGGAGTTACTTTTCAGGGGGAATCTGTGTCTCTTTTGAGTGCTTGATGAGTTCACTTGTCAACAAGGGGGAGAAAATTTGGGATCAGAGTTTAAGGGGGAGTTCTTACTCTGTCGATATCCTTGTTGTTCTGAAATCGCACTCATTTTGAGCTTTTGTGTTTTGGTTAACCATAATGACCGCTTCTTGCTTTTGTTTGGCTTTTGGTCATTAAGGTTAAACTTTTACCTTATTTTTTCTGCTTCTCTGTTTTCTTGTGTTTTGTTTTCGTGTTTCCACATTTGTTTCACAGGTGCTGAAGAGCTGAGAATTGAGGAGTGTTGACAATGCACTCATCAAGGGGGAGATTGAGGAGCCATGCTGAATAGCGTGGGCCTCATGGCTCCAGAAGTGATGAGTCATTGTCAACGATAGTCAACAAGGACTAAAGAAGAGAAGAGATCTGCTGTTTCATGGGCCGCGTGTGACTCAGGTACACGGGCAGCGAGCGACTGTCGGGCAGAGGAGGCTGCGAAGTCGGGCTGGCCCAATCCGGGTGCATGGGCCAGAAGCAGTAGAAGACCCACTAGGCTGTTGACCAGGACTGACTCAGGTACACGGGCGGTGAGCGATTGCCGGGCTGAGAGAGCTGCGGAGTCAGGCCGGCCCAATCCGGGTACCTGGTGCAAAGCTGGTGGAGGCTTTGTCAGTTTCGGAGTAAAACTGACAACCGTTGATTCTGTATCCGACTGTCCAGAAGAGAAGCCGTAGTCGCTATGAAAACTTAGCTTCCAGATATGTCATCTGTATCTCTAGGCCCACAGTCAGTCAGTTGTGTCTGTAAAAATTCCTAAGGGCAGTAGAGTCTTTTACCTTATTTTTGAGTCTGTAAAAACCCTAAGGGACTGGTAGAATATTCCTAGTGTTGGGCTGCCTATAAATAGCACCCCAATCCCTAGGGTTTGGACTACCCTTTTGTGCTGAAATCAAATCCACCCTTTGGGTCACTTTGTCTCCCGTTTTCTCTCTCCTGTGTGCGCCGCCAGGACTTGCCCCTCTCTGTTCGTGAGTTATTTTGGCTCTAATCTCTTGGATGCATTTAATCCTTGGTCCCTGGTGAATTTATTGGTTGCATTTTGTTCGGTTTGGAGAGTTATTGCTTCAGCTACGAGCTGGTGAATTTATTTCTTGAGGAGAAGCTTCTTCTGTTGCTTCTGTTCTTCACGAACTGAGTACTAGTTCTTGCTGTTGCAAGTAGTACTTCTACTGTAGCTACAGTACTTGCTGCCAGCTTTTCTACCTTCTACTGTACTGCCTTTTTGATCGAAGCAGTATGGAGTAAATGCCTTTTTGACTGTTTCTGCGAAGTCATTTTTCTCTGTTCGAAGCCCCTCAGCTTCGTGAGGCAGGCTTCGATCTAACATTTTCTAAGCTGTCGTTCAAGTCTGCGAACTTCGGTTTTTGGGTCTGAGTTGCTAGCTTCGAAGATCTTCCTATTTGGACATCATCGCATACTTCGAACAAGCATACTCCGAATCTATCTGTTCAAAGTGCACACTTTGTCAGGCTTCGAAGTTTGGGTTCGAAGTTTGTCTTTTCTGATAGACTTCGCTTGGATTTCTTTGTGGCGTGTCAGCCTTCGATTCTCCTTCCGAAGCTTTCCCTGTTCGAAGATAGAGTGCAAGCTTCGGACTTGATTTTCTATCGCGTGACAGATTTTGCTTCTTTGTTCGAAGGTTGTCTGTTTGTGTGTTGTGTTCGAAGCTTTCTGTTCGAAGCTCTTGGTTCAAAGTGTGTTCGAAGTTTTGTCTTCGAAGTCCTCACTTCGAAGCAGGCTACGACTTTGTCACTTTGCTCCGAAGCTCTTGGTTCGAAGCTGTGTTTGAAGTCCTGTCTTCGAAGTACACACTTCGAACCAGGCTCCGGCACTATTTTACTTCGCTCCGAAGTACACTTCGCTTCTTACCACTTCGAACTAGGCTAGACAGTGACACCTTCGGCATTTCGGACAGACTCCATCACCAACCTCCGAAGCAGACCTCGACGTGCGAAGGGGGCTTCGCCAAGTTCCAAACAGGAGACAAATTTGGACAGTAACTTCTCTTTTCATTTTATACATACTTAGCTCATTTCATTGAGAAGTTTAGGCCTGTTACAAATTGTTCATCTGCCTAGTTGCACCACTTTAGTTTTACACTGTTCATCATCAGTTGCTTCTAGGTTAGAAACCTTTAGACTTAGGCCTACTGTTTATTTTCTGCTGCGTAGTATTTTTGAGGTGCGTTGGGTATTGGGAACAGGCCATTGATTCGAAAGAATTTTTAAGGCGCCCATTCACCCCCCCTCTGGTCGCTACTTTCGGTCCTACAGAGGGGCTACTGTTGGGGGAAAATGCTTCACTTTCAGGACTTAGAGATTAACAGTTCAAAAAGACTTATTAAGCTTCGGAGCTGATGGGCTCATACTCGAAGGTGGAGGCGTTAAGCCGAAGGGTGCCTTGATCTGAAGTCCGAAGGAGCCCTCCACAAGATATGAGGCTCCAAAGCAGAGCGACATGATTGATAAGACATTTGGCTTATCCACTTGCCTCGGATAGATTTTACCATTTTAACCCTGTTCAGGGTACCGAATAGTTTCCACTTTGTCGCTTGTAATCAAGGGGTAAATAGGTGTTTTCCTTAGACATTTTTGCCTATAAATACCCCCCTCTTTACCCTGTAACAGGGATCGAATACTCAGCTATTCTAATACACACATTCAGGCTACTTAAGCTATTATCAATTCGGAGGCTTGAGATAGTCCTTAAGCACAAGCTCACTATTTGTCTGTTCTTGATCTCAGAGAACCTGTTAGCGTAATCTTTTACGCCAACATCTAGGTCTCAAGATTCTTTTCGGAGCCCTTTGGAGCGAGGCCTACTCCGAACCCCTTTCGGAGTCCTCCGAAGCAAAGCCTCCAAGCTCCCTTTGCCAGAAGCCAAGTCTCAGGCTAGTTTCGGAGTTATCCTCTGGGCTAACTTCAGAGTTAACCTCTGAGCTTTGTTCGGAGTTAACCTTCGAGCTCCTTTCGGAGCTCCCCAGAGCCAGTCTCCTGTAACAGCCCCAGAATTAAAATAAAATAAAAATGAGGGAAAAGAATTTTTTGGAATGAAATGATTTATTTAATTAAAGAAAAGGGCTAAAAGAACTCAATTAAAGCAAAGCAGGGATAAATATTTAAAATTATACCTGAAAAATTTATGGTGAAATCTAGAGACCAAGAAATATTTTTGAGAATTTTTACAAAATTTTAGCAACAGTGCTTCAAGCCTTAAATAAATAATCTATTTTCTGGAATTAATTTAAATGAAAAATACATTTTTAATCCTATTGGGCCGCAACCCTGAATTCCCTCCAGCCCGGCCCAATCCCTCCACCTCAGCCACTGACAGGCGGAGCCACCTTGTCGGCGCCGCCCGTCCCCTCTCTCCTCTCCCGCGCGCCCGACGGTCCCACATGCCAGCCTCACGCGTGCGCCCCTCTCACTGCCATCTCTGGCCCACCTGTCGGCACCCCTCTCTCCTCCGCACCACACACCGCCAGGCCCACCTGGCAGTCGCCGCACCATCCCCCCTACCGCTGCCATGCTCGGCCCACCTGTCGGCCTCTACCCTTTCGCTCGCAGCCGCTGACAGGTGGGGGTCACCTGTCAAATTCATCTTCTACAAATGGAAGGGGATCTTCCCCCTTCCTTTCCCGGCGCCCCTTCCGATTTTAGCCGTCGACCGCCGCGTGACCCCAATCCGGTCCCGGATTATTCCTCCCCGATCACCGGCCACCACTTTCCGTTAAAAGCCAACGCAATTTCGCCCAATTGGAAGCCAATCCGAGCACTTGGAAAGCTCGCCGGCAAAAATGGAAGCCTCCCTCGGATTTCCCTCCCTCCGCCTTCCATTCACGCCGTCGGCGACCCCTTTAAGTACCCTAGTGCCCACCGCATCTCGCCCACACCAGAGTTTTCTTAGCCTTCGCCTACCCGAGCGCCGCCACCATTTTTCGGTTTGTTCACCTGCTTCGGCTCCGGCAAGCCCTCGCCGGCGCTCCAAGACACCGCCGCCCTCGCCGTCGCCACCGATAGGACCGCCTCCCCGCCCTTTACCCCGGCCTCGCCTTGGTTGGCCGTGAAGACCCCTGGAACCAGTCGCCGTCGTTGATCCCGAAGGACACCGCCGCCCTCTCCTCGACGCCGACCACCGCCGCTACTCCAACGTCGTCACCGCTGGTATGCCAGGAACTCCCTTGTGCCCCTCTTTCCATTTTTGGCTTTGGCCGCACCATGGGACCTCGCTGTCGCCGGGGATCCATCGCCGTTGCATCGCCGAAGCTGGAGAAGAAGGGTAGTTTACCCCCTTCAGCCCGTGCCGTGCCGGAAGGGATCTGGGCCGTTCGATCCGATGCGGACGGTTAGGATTAAAGCCCCGTCAGGTTTAATCGGGGCCATTCATTTGGCCGAACGGGTATCAAGGCCTGTGGGCCGTTGGATTTCACTTAAACGCCCCGCCTAGCCACTGACCGATAGATCTAGATCCAACGGTCCAGATCCAATCGGCCCACGCGCACAGTGCGCGGGTCCATGGTGGACCTATCTCACCGTGGACCCACGCCTGTTTCTGGGTTTAAAATAAAATTCAGAAAATGTTCCAAACTTTAAAAATTCTTATCTTGCTCAAATTATCTCCAAATTTCACCGTTTTAATTCTGGAAAAATTGTCTTTTTATTCTCTGTACTTTTATGCAAAAAAACAATATGCTTACTTGGCACAAAATAATCTTATTAATTAATAAAGAGATGTTCCCTTTAGGAATTAATTAATATTCCACTTAAATAATTCATAAAAACCTTTAATAATTTATATATTAAATCCAGAGAACTTAATGACTTTACTCCACTGTTTTGATGCAATAAAAATAGCATGTTCACTTTGCCCACTTTATTCTATTAAATAATATTGCAAAAGCCCTTTTAGGATATTTAATTAATTCATATAATAAGAAGTCCACACTTTATGAAAATATCCTAAAAACTTATATAACAACTTCAGAAGACATAATAACTTAATTTCACTATTTTTAATACCATAAAAACATTAAGGCTATTTTATACCTTTTTACTTCAACATTAAAAAGGGGAAAATAAAAACCTCCTTAGGAAAAATACTTATATCAAGATATAAAATTCAGGAACCTCTTTTAAACTTAACCTTAATATTTAAGTAATAAATTCGTAGAACGTAAAAACCTATCTCCTTTACTTAACCCAACAAAAACATGTATGCTTGTATGATTGGTTTTTGGAATGTTTATTGAATGTTGTGTTTACTTTTCCGTATCGAGAAGACTTCTACGCCGTCGACGATCCGGAGTCTTACCCCGAGGTTCCACCTTCACTGTTTGCGGATCAAGGCAAGTCATCGACCCACTCCTGTGGAAATAGTTGATCATCATTGAGCCCATGTTTTAATAAATTATCGCTATAACTCATAGGATAATATTGCATTAGTCAAATGTCAAGCCCTACACTTATATGTATTAGATCCCCGTCCTTGTGTGCAAACCCAAGCCATGCTTATTGAGCCTTAACTCCTTGTCACTCTACAAATATTATATTAGCTAGTGCCTAATGTACCGGCACAAATGCTATAGGATAAAAAGAATGAGTCGTAGATAGTTGGAATCTGTTATATGAATTTCCCCGTTATTCTCGTCTCTGGACTCTGTTGGAGTTGGCTATGTTATAAGTATGGTGGGTTCCGGGTGCAAGCTCGGGAACTGGTTGGTCGCACCCGGGGCACTATAAGGACCGGTCTGCGGGATCTGTTGCCAAGCACTTCCATACCAACCACAAGTCTAATGGGTAAGTCCTAACTGGAAGTATGGAACAATCCGACTCGATGCACCATAGTGGAGGGGGCAAGGGGCAACCTGCGGGTGACTTGTACTGACGTGGCTCAAGGGGGGTATGGTGAGGCTCGACGCGTCAAGACACGATATGAAACCCATAAGAGGGTGCTGTCGGGTCGAGGAGGACCATATGGAAGATTTTGGCATGAGTTCCCGTGGTATGGGTCATCTCGTTACACTTTGGTGTAAGTGATGAGTGCGTGCCTTGTGGGTACAGTGGTACATATCTGATCAGAGTACTTAATCTTTTCGAAAAGTCGAGCCCACGGTCAAGGGCAGGTTGTGTGACTACTCGCAGTTAGTTTACAATTGTGTGAATGGTTGAGTTATTCATGGCATGTAAGGACTGTTGAGCAAGGTGGGGCTGACTGTACCCCTCGAGTTAGAAGATGATGATGCATACACATGTTTACATTTCTGTACTAATAACTTGATCACATTTAATGCTTTACAATTACGCTTTTCCGCAAAATTAGCCACTATCTCCCTTGTTATTACCCTGCATTATATTTGCATCCGGTGGCTTGCTGAGTACGTTTG
The DNA here is from genome assembly GCA_019279435.1 of Zizania palustris. Classification (NCBI taxonomy): domain Eukaryota; kingdom Viridiplantae; phylum Streptophyta; class Magnoliopsida; order Poales; family Poaceae; genus Zizania; species Zizania palustris. Next base: position 11,706,300 of record JAAALK010000082.1, read on the forward strand.
TACTCACCCCCGTTGACTTACACCACTAGAGCCCATCTACTACGAGGAGGATGAAGGTCTGGAGTAGCGACCCAGTCAAGGCGAGACTGGAAGGAGGATGAAGGTTCTGATTTATTAAATCGGGGCGTGACATCTCCAGACCCTTTTTCAGCCGATTCGAAGCTAAGTCTCCGAGAACCTTGTTCAGAGTTCAGTCTGGAGTATACTTCGAAGCCCACTTCGGAGTGTCCTTCGAAGCCTTCCTTGCAGCCTCTGCCTGAAGAGCTCCACCCCCTACTCCGAACCCAGAAAATATTTGTAATTCACTACAGTGTAGAAGTCATACCATGGGCCCCTCTACCCCTAGTATGTCGTTTAGCTGGTCAAGAAGTGACGTTTATCTGACACGTTTGTAAAGCTGTAAAGCACTTTGTACAGTAGACTAGCCTTTTTCCCTTTTTGCCCCTGTAAGCCTATGACTTATAGAGGGCATTTAGGTCTTTTCCTTTGGCCTGCGTACCTATAAAATCAGGGCCAAGCCCTTGTAAAAGTTCAGCTCCTCTAGGGCCATGAGAGCCCCGAGATTCATTAGACTCCACCGAGGCATATTATGCCAAATCCACCACAAACTGGACGTAGGGCTATTATCCCTTAGGGGAGGTCCAAACCAGTATAAATCTTTTCTCCTTCTGAGAGAACCCTTCAAGGTTCATTTTACACACCATACACACACATATAAAACCTGTGTTGTAGCTAACACAATTGCTACAACACCGGCCTTTGCCTGCTCCTGTTCTAGGCTAGACCCCATTAAAATCTACGGACGGAGGCCAATCCACTGAGGGAGGTCAGTCTACGGAGGCCTCCGAAGATGCTTCGCTGCGCTCCGGCCCATCTCCGAATAAAGATGACCAGAGTGCCTTGTCAAGGCTCCCCATCCTAGCTCCTTTTCTAGAGCGGAGGACTGGACTTCAGATTTTGCTAGAGCCTTTGGCTTGGGCTAGTCGCGAAGTTGGGGAGACTGATTTGGTTTCCACTCTTGGAGAAGCTGAGAGGTCAGAGCTGCACGCAGCTTTGGAACGGGTGGCCCATCAGGTACGAAGTATCTGCAAAAATAGAGTTAATTCAAACACATGTAAATGATTTACTCACATTGCTCTTTTTCTTCCTTCGCAACAAATAGTTCTAGCTTGAGCTACGGCCATATCACACGAGCAAAAATGCAACTGGCTCAAGGAGAAAGTAACAGCTCTTCAAGGGAGTCTTGTAAGCTCTGAGATTCGGACTTCAACCTTGGAAGAAATGATAGCCGCAAAAAGAAATGCTAGGACTAGCTTGGAGGCTTCCAATAAAGAGCTCAAGGCTGAGCGGGTTGTCCTTCGGGCTGAAGTGGAAAGGTTGCGAGGAGAGCAGGCAACTGAGGGAGCTAAAATGGTCAAGCTTCAAGAGGAGCAATTGTAGGACCGAAAGTAGCGACCAGAGGGGGGGTGAATGGGCGCCTAAAAATTTATCGCTAAACGATATCCTAATCCCAACACCCAAATCAAACTTAGCAAGACAAATAATATTAGCAAAATAAATTACTGGAATTAAAGTTGTCTAGCCTAAAAATGATCGGTATCTTAATTTAAATGATATTGAAGATAACCTAAATAAAATTACTGCAGTAAATAACAACTAGATAAATCACGAGATATTTATATTTCAGTCTAGAAATAAAAATACTAATCAAATGAATAAAACATGGATCATTCAAAAATTAATTCTGAATTACATCTAAGATATTGCACTTGAAAACTAGAATAAAAATATTACTACGACTAATAGATTTTTCTGTTCTTTTTATATGAGCAGATTAATTAATAAAAATATTGATGCGACTAATAGATTTTTCTGTTCTTTTTATATGAGCAGATTAAACAGATATATTTAAATAAATAATACGAGATAATGAATAAGCAGATTAAAGATTGATATCTAGCAGATAAAAATATCTACGAAAATACTAAAGGTAATTTTACTGCTAATCAAAATAGATCAATATTTAGTTGATTAACTAGCTAAAAAATAGTAGATTAAAAACTAACTTACCTGCGGACCTTCTGCGTCAACGTTGTTGTTGCCTCTCGTGCGTCGCTCCCGCCTACAACCGGCCGCCGTGAAAAACCCGCACCGCCGTGGGCCCTGGTGCTTCTGCTGCCTCGATCCCGCCCGCGTGGATCAAATCAAAAAGCCTCCCGTGCACCGTGCAAGAGACCGTGACATGCTGATCCAAAAACAGCAGCCGGTCGTGGGCCCCACCGTGGGAAAGCGCCTGCTGTGGATGAGCACGCCGGTCGGCTGACGTGAAGCCAGAAGCTGCCATGCAGTGGGCCAACGCGCTGCCGTGCACAATGAAAGCAGCAGCCGCGTGCTTTCATCTGGTGCCTGGGAGCTGCTGCCACAAGAAAAAAATTCCGGAGAGAAGGTGCGCTATTCTGATGCACGCGTCGGCCGGAGCGAAGAAAAACTCAATCGACGGAGGAACCGATCGAACTAGAAAGAATTGTAGATCCAAAAAACTAATCGGTGGACTGTAGATTAATCTATTAGAAATAGTCATCTATCCCCAGGGGGGATAGGGGCCTATTTATAGGCGACTCCTAATACATGAAAAGACTAATTTACCCCTAGGGTACTGACTTTATCCGAAAATTACTAAAATATTCTTAGAAAAATCACCTGACTCAAATAAAAATATTCTAAACTTAAAAACTAAATATTAATATCCTAAAAACAAAGTAATCATAGGTTGTCAGTTTTGCGCTAAAACTGACAAAGCATCCACCATCTTCGCACTGGGTATATGGATTGGGCTGACCCGACCCCGCAGCTTCCTCAGCCCGGCAATCGCTCGCTGCCTATGTACCTGAGTCAAACCCAGTGAACAGACCGATGGATCATCTGCCGCTCCTAGCCATGTACCTGGATTGGGCCAGCCCGACTCCGTGGCTCCTCTGCCCGGTTGTCGCTCGCTGCCTGTGTACCTGAGTCACATGCGCCTCAAACTCGGCAGGTCTTTATTTCTCTTCTTCTTTGACTTCCGTTGACAATCACTCATCACATCTGGAGTATCAAACCCATGTACTTCAACATGGTTTCTCAATCTCCCCCTTGATGAGTGCATTGTCAACACCGTCTTCAGCTCATCTTCAGAACCTGCAAAACATGTGGAAACAGGAAAACAAAAACAAAAGAAAATAGAAGAAAGAAAATAAAAGTTTAACCCTAATGACCAAAAGCCAAACAGAACCAAGAAAATGGTCATTATGGTTAACTAGAAATAAAGACTCAAAAACAAATGCAAATCTTAGAATTTTAAAATTAATCCCAGAGAAAGCTAAAAAATGTACTCCAAAATTTCTCCCCCTTGTTGACAATTGGACTCATCAAGTGAGACTAAATGCACTCTAGATAGACATAGACACAAACTCCCCCTAAAATGCATCTCCCCCTCAAAACATGCCATGAATGCAGATGGGGTGCAGGTGGAGTGTGACAAGCATGATTCTTAGATATGATTAACTGCAATTACAACATCTAACAGGAATAGCAAAAGATATATTGTCTAAGATACATGACATGATCAGTGCAACAGATGATATCGAAAGAAAGTCATTAGCACGCATTTTTCGATTTTTGCAAACAAAAACATCACCACATTTTCTAGTTGACAAGCAAAGTAAAGCATGAGATGCAAAAGCTAACTGATATCTACCAAAATAAGCATTGTCCAAAACAAAGTACTTCAGCAAACTTGTCATCTTTTTAAATTTTTCACACTTTTTCTTTTTACTTTTTATTTTTTTCATCTCTGCCAGGGGTTATTTGCATGTCAAACCTTGTGCTAACCGTCCAAGTCAAGCCTAGGCCAGAATTGGACCATCAGAAACTTAAGACATTGGTCTTGGCATACATTACACCGTCCTAGTTCATACTAAAGTGCTATGGTAAGCATTCCAGAACAATGCAATGCGACAAAGCAAACCCACCTGGATCTTTTCTAATAATCATAAAAATGCATAATTTTTTCAATTTTCTAAATTTTTTATCATTTTTATAACACATTTTTCACATTTAAAGCATATGGATGTCCAAGTTGCATATCTGCATCTAAGTAAGGATCTAGCTACAATGCATGTAAAAGATAGCGAAAGCATTCAACCTACACATGCTAGTTACCAGAAGCAATGGTGATTATTTTTCAATTTTAAAGCACAAAAGCCATGCATATGACAAATATCAGATATATCATGTGAACTGAAACAGAGCATGATCATTGACAAGTAATCAAAAGCATATACTAGCTAGAGAAAGTAAAGCAGATTAAACATATAAGAGAAGCAAGCTCAAAATGTGATTTATGATTATGCATTATATGAACACACACAAAAAGACTCAATAAAAATAAGAAGAAAAAGAAAAAATGACACAAAGTATCCTAAAAAGGATACACAACTCCCAAATCCCCTCGTAAATGCCCAAAGTAGACTGATCTAGGGGCTTAGTAAAAATATCAGCCAACTACTGATGGGTATCATAATGAATAAGATCTATGACTCCTTTCTCATATTGATCCCTCAGAAAGTGAAAGCGCACATCAATATGTTTCGTTTTTGAATGAAGACATGGGTTTTTCCCTACACTAATTGCACTGGTGCTATCACAAAACAATGGAACTCTCGAAGGGAAGAACAACCCAAAATCTCACAAAGTAGAAATCATCCAAACCAACTGAGAACAGCAGCTAGCAACAGCTACATACTTAGCCTCAGTAGTAGAAAGCACAACTCTAGATTGTTTTCTAGAGGACCAAGAAACAAGTGAAGAACCAAGAAGCTGGCAAGTACCTGAAGTAGACTTGCGATCCAGCAGGCACCCACCAAAATCAATGTCCAAAAAACCAGCTAAATCAAGAGACGATGATGCAGAATAATAAAGACCTAAATCAGGAGCATAAGTAAGATACCTGAAAATACGCTTCACAACTTGCTGGTGAGATGCGCGTGGCGAAGACTAAAAACGCGCGCACACACCCACGACAAACTGAATGTCTAGTCTCATCGCAGTCAAGTATAGCAGTAATCCGATCATCCCTCGATACACTCTCTCATTTACCTTGACGCCGTTCTCGTCCTTGTCTAGACCACCAGATGTACCCATTGGGGTCATCTGTGGCTTTAGCTCTCCACCAAAACCAAATTTCTTTAGCATGTCCCGTGTGTACTTACCCTGGTGGATGAAAATGCCATCCTTGGTCTGCTTGATCTAGAGCCCTAGAAAGTACTTAAGTTCTCCCATGAGACTCATCTAAAACTCGCTATGCATCTGCTCAGAAAACTTGGATACAAGCTCATTAGTAGAACCACCAAAAATAATATCGTCCACATAAATCTGAGAAACCAATAAGTCTGCACCATCTCTAAGCAAGAAAAGAGTCTTGTCCACAGAACCAATCACAAAACCTTTCTACAACAAGAACTGCTTTAGGCAATCATACCAAGCCCTGGGGGCCTGCTACAGACCGTATAAAGCCTTCTACAACTTGTAAACATGTCGTGGAAATTTAGGGTTCTCAAAACCGGGGATGCTTAACATAGACCTCCTCCTCTATTCAAACCCGATTGCGAACAAAACTAGCAACAAAAGCAGACTCAGCAAACATAGCAAGAGAACCAGCTGAGGAACGTAAAGATCTCTCCGTAAGATCACCTATGATGAGCTCTGAAGGGTGATCACGCTGAACTGCTCGAGATCCTAGGTGATCTAAAGTCACCTCACCAGAGTCAGCAACTGGCTCTTCTAGACTCGGCTGACAAGTCATCTCACCGGAGTCAGCACCTGGCACCTCTGGACTCAGCTAAGGAGGCTCGATCGAAGTAGAAGGAGTAATTAGAGGTCCGTCCTCATCCTCAGTCGAAGTCTCAGAAGGTGTGGGATCTGCAGGCGGTGCAGAGGGCCCACCCTCATCATCAGCAGGAGGGTCATCATCTTCCTCGACGATGGACTCTCCAAGCTCATCATCTCCAGAAAGCTCAAAAGACGGAGTCGGCGAGGGCAAAGACATCAAAAGAAACCTCACAAGTCTCGAAAAGCATCTGCGAGTTTAGGTTCCAAACACGAAAGCCTCGTGAGTGCAAAGCATAACCAAGAAAGACTCCATCCCAACAACAAGACTCAAACTTGTCTAAATGCCCTCCCTTCTTAAGCACAAAGCACTTGCATCCAAAAGCTCGCAAGTGACTCACCTTCGGCTGTCTACCAAAACACAACTCATATGACGTCTTACCTAAGTAAGCTCTAAGAAAAATGCGGTTGGAAAGATAGCAAGCTGTGTTCATTGCTTCAGCCCAAAAATGCCTAGGAGTCCTATGATTATCAAGCATCGTCCTGGCCATCCACGACGCCGTTCTGTGGGGGAGTGTAAGGAGCAGAGAACTGATGATCAAGACCCTGTTCACTACAGAAACTAATGAACTGAGAGTTCTTAAACTCAGAGTCGTTGTCCGAATGAATTTCCCGCATCAGACCATTGTTCTTGTTCTTCAGCTTCAAAATCAGGTCATGAACATACTGAAAAGTCTCATCCTTAGACTCTAGAAAGTAAACCCATGAAAATCGAGAAAAATCATCAACTACCACAAGGGCGTACCACTTCCCACCGACTGAGCGTACTCGAGCTAGACGTACTGTGTCCTTGTGCAACAGCTCTCCCGGGTAAGTCATCACCTGAGTCACAGGTGCGTGAGAAGAGGCAACCATTTTCCCATGACGACAGGGATGACACACTAGATCCTTCTCCATCTTGAGCTTAGGCAATCCTCGGATAATATCCATAGAACTCAATCTAACAAGTAGATCAAAGCTAAAATGGCCTAACCTTCTATGACACTTCCATAACTCAGAGGAGGATCTAGCCATCAAACAACAAGAAGGGCCAGAAGAACTAGAGAAATCAATATGAAAAACCTTACCAAACGGTAAGATCCGGGAAACTAAAGAACCTCTAGAATCAACAACAGAAGATATGCCCTTCTTAAAGCGCACTTCTAAACCATCCTCAAGCAGTTGCAAAACATAAATTAGATTAAAGTTTAGATTTCCAACTAAAGCAACATTCTTCAAAGAGAAATAATCAGAAATACGAATCGACCCAATACCTTGTACCTTCCCTTGACCACTGTTCCCGAAAGTGATGTATTCCTTGGATCTTGGGGGAGTGAGGCTGGAGAACCATCTGCGCTGTCCCGTCATATGGCGAGAACAACCTGAATCCATGATCCATACGTCCTCCAGTCCTCGATCCTGCAAGATCAATGGTCGTGAGTGGGAGCAAATGGTCGACCACTAGGTCTAGCAAAAGTACTAAACCAGTGTCGAGCCATCTGCTCGTAAGTAGGAAAGTAGAAGGAATAATATGAGTTGGGACCAAAATGCGTCTCAAAACGCGGTCCTCTGTTCTGCCTAAAATCACGGTCACGAGGTCCAAAACCGTATCCATAACGATCTGGAACTGTGCTGGAATGGAAACCACCCTCCGGAGCACGGTCATGAAAACCGTCTCCTTTACCACCACCTACACGACGTGGCCTGGCCTCTAGCCTCTCTCTATGTCGAGGAACTCTCTGTCTACCACCCTGCTGGTAGAATTGCTCCTGCCCACCTTGAGCTCTCTCTGCTCGCTAAACCCGCTTCCTCCTGAAGCAAAACTCCTCAAGATGCCCGTCTCTCTGACAAAACTCATAGTGATAGGTAGGCTTCTTGGGATGTTGTTGTGGCTTAGGGTTCTTAGGCTTGGTGGTGTTGCGTGTAGCATCCTTGGTATGAGAAGGTCCAGGTAAAGAATCAAGAGAAGTGTGGAGAGTTTTAGGCTTTGGAACCCAGATCTGCTTCTTAGGTGGAGCTTTAGGTTGTTCTTGGATCACTCCATCCTTGGGCTAACTATCCTTAAAGGACTTAGTGGAGTGAGTCTTGGGATATCTCTATTCGGGAGTCATCTTACTCCACTCCACTGCACGGCTAATAGCACTCTCAAAATCAGCATTGGTATAAGTGTAACCTACCCCAAACCCATCATGTCTCTTGAACTGCTGGATCATCATGTCGAGTTGTGGCTCTCTAGCACTAATCCAACTCAGGATCTGATGGAGGTAAAAGTTCTCGTTCTGAACATCAGCTAGCTCCTCTCTCAAAGAAGCTAACACCTTTATCAACTTCGACAGACTTCTCAACTTTTAGCTTGATCAACTCCATTCTAATGGATAGGCAGTTCTCACAAACAGTGGGTGGAACTGACAAGGTCTCAAGCTCTAGCTTAGTCTACTCCCACTCAGCTCTCACTCCAGCTAACTCGCTCAACTACTCATCACTCTTGGCTCTAAGCTCAGCTATACTAGCTAAATGAGATGGGCAGTCTACACAAGGTGTGACGACAGTGGCATGAGCATTTTTTAGGGCCCCTCTAAGCAGTTTCTCCCTATACTTCAACTTATGACGGTTCTGTTCTAATAAATTAACAACTTCTTGTTCATAGGATGATACCTTCTCATCGTCGTCGTCGTCGGAGTTGTCAGAGGAGTCCTTTTCTTTCTTCTCCCCATGAGCCATTGAGAAGAAGCTCTTGTGGGGTCTTCGGCTGTCATGTGAGCGTCTCTTCGGCTTGTCCCCGAAGGCCATGAAACAGAGGCCCGCCGGATCATCCCTGTCCTTCCCCTTCCTGGTCACGATCTCTTCATCACTTGAGCTCAAAGATGAGGAGGAAGACAAGGATCTCTTGGAGTAGATTTTCTCCATCTCGGCGAAGAAAGCATTGTCTCGTTTCTTGTTCTCATGCATGTAGTCCTTCAAAGCCTTTCGAAAGAATCTCGTCTTGGGCTTGCCCTTTGTAGAGTTGTCGTACTTGTCGAAGTCATAGGAGTTGTCGCCGGTTCCCTTCATGTAATTCTTCCGCTTGGGGCAGTCGACAATCAAATGACCTGTATCACCACACTCAAAGCATACGAATTTTGTGCCGTGTCTCTTAAAAATTCTCTTATCATAGACACGTCGCACCTGGTTGTCAAACAAGCACAGATCATGATCTCCTAGAGTATCAAGTTGTTCCTCGGAGATAGACATCAAGGAAAACGCAGTACAACTCATGGCATTAGGATCAGCGGATGGTGTCGCAAGCGCCAAAGTCTTTGATCTAGAACCAGTGAGATTTGATCTCAACTGGATATCGACCTCTGAGGCCTTAAGCTTACTAAAAAGCTCTGCGATGGTCAAGGTATCATAAGATGCACTCTCAACAATAGAAGAGACCTTGATCTCCCAGATCTTAGGGTCCAAGGTATGGAGTACCTTAAGCGCCTGCTCATGATCACGCTCAGCCTTGTTAACGCGAAGCTTGTTAATGATCGATTGAAAACGACCAAACAAAGCCTCAACCATCTCACCCGACTTCTGTGAGAAATTCTCATACTCACGCCGGTAGGTCTGATATAGCCTAGCCTTGACCTGAGTTGTCCCCTCATGGTGTGCCTAGAGGGTAGCCCAGATCTCTCGAGCAGTGGTGAGATGGCTAACGCGCTCAAACTCACTAGGACCTAGACCAGAAAATAAAATATTCACCGCCTTACTATTATTTTGATACTGGGTAACTACATCTGCAGCAGTATCCACAGCAATAGTCGTTATGGTGAAACTAGGATGAACACAAATCTCCCATATGTCCGAGCTCTGGCTCATAAGGTATGTTCGCATGCGAGTCTTCCAATAAGTGTAGCCAAAAGCTTCTTGGGACGGGATTTTACCAGAAGACGTCATGGTCACTACCTAGGTTTAGAATCGGTTAAGATATTAGAAAACCCTAACCTCGCTCTGATACCACTTGTAGGACCGAAAGTAGCGACCAGAGAGGGGTGAATGGGTGCCTAAAAATTTATCACTAAATGATATCCTAATCCCAACACCCAAATCAAACTTAGCAAGACCTAAAAATGATTGGTATCTTAATTTAAATGATATTGAAGATAACCTAAATAAAATTACTGCAGTAAATAACAACTAGATAAATCACGAGATTTTTATATTTCAGTCTAGAAATAAAAATATTAATCAAATGAATAAAACATGGATCATTCAAAAATTAATTCTGAATTACCCCTAAGATATTGCACTTGAAAAATTGAATAAAAATATTACTGCGACTAATAGATTTTTCTGTTCTTTTTATATGAGCAGATTAAACAATAAAAATATTACTGCGTCTAATAGATTTTTTTGTTCTTTTTATATGAGAAGATTAAACAGATATATTTAAATAAATAATACGAGATAATGAATAAGCAGATTAAAGATTAATATCTAACAGATCAATATTTAGTTGATTAACTAGCTAAAAAATAGTAGATTAAAAACTAACTTACCTACGGACCTTCTGCGTCAACGTTGTTGTTGCCTCTCGTGCGTCGCTCCCGCCTGCAACCGGCCGCCATGAAAAACCCGCACCGCTGTGGGCCCTGCTGCTTCTGCTGCCTCGATCACCACGCACGTGGATCAAATCAAAAACCCTCTCGTGCGTCGTGCAAGAGACCGTGACGTGATGATCCAGAAACAGCAGCCGGCCGTGGGCCCCGCCGTGGGAAAGCGCCTGCTGTGGATGAGCATGTCGGCCGGCTGACGTTAAGCCAGATGCTGCCATGCAGTGGGCCCACGCGCTGCCGTGCACAATGAAAGCGGCAGTCGCGTGCTTTCGTCTGGCACCTGGGAGCTGCTGCCACGAGAAAAAAATTCCGGAGAGAAGGTGTGCTATTCTGATGCACGCGTCGCCGGAGGGAAGAAAAAACTCAATCGACGGAGGAACCGATCGAACTCGAAAGAATTGTAGATCCAAAAAACTAATCGGTGGACTATAGATTAATCTATTAGAAACAGTCATCTATCCCTAGGGAGGATAGGGGCCTATTTATAGGCGACTCCTAATACATGAAAAGACTAATTTACCCCTAGGGTAAATTAAACTGACTCTAAAATAAATTCCGAAAATTACTAAAATATTCTTAGAAAAACCACCTGACTCAAATAAAAATATTCTAAACTTAGAAACTAAATATTAATATCCTAAAAACGAATTAATCTTAGGTTGTCAGTTTTGCGTCGAAACTGACAAAGCGTCAACCTTATTCGCACTAGGTACCCGGATTGGGCCGACGCGACCCCGCAGCTTCCTCAGCCCGGCAATCGCTTGCCGCTGAGGAGCCATGCTGAATAGCGTGGGCCTCATGACTCCAGATGTGATGAGTCATTGTCAACGATAGTCAAAGAGGACAGATGAAGAGAGGAGATCTGCTGTTTCATGGGCCGCGTGTGACTCAGGTACACGGGTAGCGAGTGACTGTCGAGCTGAGAGAGCTGCGAAGTCTGGCTGGCTCAATCCGGGTACATGGGCCAGAAGCAGCAGAAGACCCACTGGGCTGTTGACCAGGATTGACTCAGGTACACGGGCGGTGAGTGATTGCCGGGCTGAGAGAGGTGCGGAATCGGGCCGGCCTAATCCGGGTACCTGGTGCAAAGTCGGTGGAGGCTTTGTCAGTTTCGGCACAAAACTGACAACCGTTGATCTTGTATCAGACTGTCCAGAAGAGAAGCCGTAGTCGCTACGAAAGCTTAGCTTCCGAATAAGTCATCTGTATCTCTAGGCCCACAGTTAGTCAATCGTGTCTGTAAAAATTCCTTAGGGCAGTTGAGTCTTTTCCTTTATTTTAGCGTCTGTAAAAACCCTAAGGGGCTGGTGGAATATTCTAGGCCATTGGGCAGCCTATAAATAGGGCCCCAATCCCTAGGGTTGGACTACCCTTCCAGAATTCACTTTTAAATCTATTGGGTCACTTTTGCTTCCTGAAGTTTCCCTCTCCTGTGTGTGCGCCGCCAAGCTGCTTGCTGATGTTCATCCTGTTTGTTCCCTGTTTTGGATGATTCTATTCCTTCTGCTTCATGTGTAGCATCTCATTATTAGCTCTGCTGTTTCATTTTGTTGCTCACAACAAATTTATTTCTGAGTTTTGGTGCTTCTGTTGCCTCTGTTCTTCAAGCAAGTAGTACTAGTTCTTGCTGTTGCAAGTAGTACTACTTCTCTGTAGTAACAGTACACTGGTACTATAGCTTGCTTTTTACTGCGTAGCTTTTGATCGAGTTGATAGAGCCAAAGTCCCTTTTCTTGTGTGAAGTCCAACTCTGTGAAGCAGGCTTCGAATCTGCAGACTTCGAATCTGCGGACTTCGAATCAGCAGACTTCGAATCAGCAGACATCGAATCTGCAGACTTCGAATCTGCAGACTTCGAATCTGCAGGCTTCGAATTAGTAGACTTCGAATCTGCAGGCTTCGAATCAGCAGACTTCGAATCTGCAGGCTTCGAATCTGCAGACTTCCAATCAGCAGACTTCGAATCAGCAGACTTCGAATCTGCAGGCTTCGAATTTGCATACTTCGAATCTGCTTACTTTGAATCTACATACTTCGAATTTGCAGGCTTCGAACCTGCAGACTTTGAATCTGCATACTTTGAATCTGCATACTTCGAATCTGCAGGCTTCGAATCTGCAGGCTTCGAATCTACAGGCTTCGAATCTGCATACTTTGAAGTTGCATACTTCGAATCTGCAGGCTTCGAATCTGCATACTTCGAATCTGCAGGCTTCGAATCTGCAGGCTTTGAATCTGCATACTTCGAATCTGCATACTCCGAATCTGCAGGCTTCGAATTAGCAGACTTCGAATCTGTAGGCTTAGAATCCGCAGGTTTCGAATCCACAGACTTTGAAGCAGGCTTCGACACTATAGGCATCTTTTGAGGTGCATTGGGTTTTGGGAGCAGGCCATTGATTCGAAAGAATTTTTTTAGGCGCCCATTCACCCCCCTCTGGTCGCTACTTTCGGTCCTACAGCCGCCTGTGTACCAGAGTCAAACCCAGTCAATAGACCGGTGGATCATCTGTTGCTCTTAGCCATGTACCCAGATTGGGCCAACCCGACTCCGCAGCTCCTCTGCCCGGCTATCGCTCGCTACCCGTGTACCTGAGTCACATGCGCCTCAGACTCGGCAGGTCTTTATTTCTCTTCTTCTTTGACTTCCGTTGACAATCACTCATCACATCTAGAGTATCAAACCCATGTACTTCAACATGGTTTCTCAGCAACTGAAATTGATGGAGGAGGCCAAGTAACTGCTCGGATAGAAGAATTCTCTAATGACGGAGGCAGCTAGGCTTTCATCTCTGAGAGACGAGCTGACTTCGTCAAAGAACCTTTTGTCTAAAGAGAAGATAAAGTGCGAGAAGGTGGCTTCGGACACCATGGATGCCCTTTGGGTTGTCCTAGAGTACTTTGGCACTTCTTGCTCTTCTTCTTTGACTAGTGACATCTCTTTACTATGGAGGTTGAAGATGATCAAAGTAGCAGCGAAGACTATGAAGACAGCGGGTACTCGGTACGGAGAGATCTCCAGCCAAGTAGCTGATCTCAGAGTACTTCGTAACTACGAAGATCTTGGGTTATCCATTGCTCCAGAGCCTGAAGCAACCCCCGTCAATTTTGGTGACGATCGACTCCTGACTCTTTCTGCTGATGTAGTCGTGGCCGGGAGGCCTTTCAACCATCCTGGAGAGCTGAAGGCCGATCGGTAATCAAGACATGGATTGATGAAGGACTTCGTCAGAAACAAGCGCGGTTGCACCCTTCAAGCAGCAAGCCTCCTTCGGACCCGAAGGTTTATCTCTCCTTAGGACCCCAATTATGTAAAAACTTATGACTTTATTCTTTTATGAATGAAAATACTTATTTGGAAATGTTTTTAGGCTTTTCAACCTTTTTGGATGATCTCGAAGTGTTAGAGATTAACGAAAAACTTCGCCTGCAATGGGCCACCTTCAAAGCTCTAAGACCTCACAAGCGTCCTCGATTTTCAATTCCTCGGGGAGGCTCTGGGAAGTTATACCCGATATATGTAAAGAAAGTATTAGCTTATATTAAAAAGGAGGAAAAGGAAATTAGTTTAGAAACTTCTTCTTCTGAGGACATAGAATGGTCCGAAGAAGAAAATGTTGATAAGGAACAAGTAGAAAAGAGCTCTGAATGACTTCGAAGCTGGGAAAGAAGACCCGAACGACTTCAGACCTGGCCTGAACTTCAGCAAGAACAAAAAGACTTTCGAGCTTCAAAAGAAGGGAAGAGGGTTAAGTGCAAAGTTCTAAAAACTCTAGGCTCCGGGACAAGTCGCCTTTGAAGTCGTGCTAATTTTGATAGCAGTTCTAGGGATCGAAGAGGTCTTCGTTTCCTTCTTGGTATAGACACATATTTTTCTCGATGTAATGTAATCTGTTTAAATAATGTAAACTAGAAAGTTTCAAAATTGTCTCACTACTTCCCAGCCCCTTTTTGGGTGTAAGCACCTCCGAAATTTGATCGAAGGTAGTTACGCACAACGAAGATAACGTTAGTTAGGAGTACAATTTTGGAGGCTCGGAGCCCCTTATCATATTAAAGATTAAGGACTAGGTCCCAAAATGGTCAGTAAAGACCTCGAAAATATCTTCGACTCTACTAATTTGGAGTCTGAAAACTGGTAACTTAGTACCCTTTTTCCGAATATGGTCACTTCGGACTCCTTTTTGGACACATTAAAATCCGATTACAATGGTCACTTTGGACTCTTTTTACAGACATTCTCAATCTATCATCTCAGAGTATGTTTTGTTTGGTCTCCGTCGACTCTTTTCGATGCTATCAAACTGGTGATTTGGAATTAGTTTTTGTGCTCTCCTTGGACTCTTTTTACGGATGCTTTCAAGCCGGAGCTAGGAATCCGTATCATTTGGTCTCTTTGGACTCTTCTTACGGATGCTTTCAAGCCGGTGGCTTGGAATCCATTTTTTGCGACATTCCCGCCTCGATGGAAGCTTCGAACCAATGGTTCGAAGTTCGTAAAATTGGTTCAAATGAATGACACTTTCCTTCGCAATCAACTCCATTCTTCTAATGCGTCCACTAGAAGAAGGGAATGTTTGAGAAGTAGGCATTATCTGAACCATGAGCTTTATTTATTCAGAAAGTGTGTACAAATGATTACAAGGAGCCCCTATGCAAAATATCGCTTAAGGTGCTCCGCATGCCAGGCATTCTTTAACTCTTCACCTTCTAAATTGGCTAGCTTGAAAGAACCACGGCGTCCTAAACAAAGGATGATATATGGACCTTCCCATTTATTTCCTAAGTTCCCTCGTGCTATAATGCTTCGTAAAACTAAATGACCTGGTTTAAGTTCATTAAGTTTAATCTTTGGGTCAACAAAGCCTTTGTCTGATGTTGATACTTCGTCAGATTTGCAACAGCTCGAAGCCTTGTTTCTTCCGTTAGATCCAGTGAAGCTTGTCTTTCATCTTCTTTTTCAGGTTCGATGGTGCGAAGAGATCCTCCTTTAAGCTCCGTCGACATCATGGCTTCATCTCCGAATAATAATATGAAAGGAGTAAAACATGTGGACCTTGCTTGAGTGGTCCGAATGGACCATAGAATCTTCGGGAGCTCTTCGGCCCATAGCCCCTTTGACAATCCTACTATCCTTCGATTCAGGCCTGATAAAATGTTACTGTTAGGTCGCTCGACGGCTCCATTAGATTGAGGATGATGAACAGCTGCAAAACACATTCTTATGCCAACACCTTCGTAGAGCTCTCTGAAGGGTTCGACATCAAATTGGGTGCCTTTGTCGATTGTCAGCTGTCGAGGCACTCCGAACCTACACATAATATTCTTCCAGAAGAATTTTTATACATTTTTCAAAGTGATAGCTGTGAGGGGTTCTTCTTTGACCCACATGGAAAAATATTCAATTGCTACCACCGCAAATTTTAAACTTCCTTTTTCCATTGGAAAAGGGCCAATGAGATCCATGCCCCATCTGGCCATGGGCCAAACTAGACTAATAACATGAAGAGGTGTTGGTGGACGATGACTTCGTCTTCCCATCCATTGACAACCTTGGCAAGTGCGGACCTAGGCCTCCGCATCAGCTACTATTGTAGGCCAATAAAGCCCCTGGCGAAGTGTTTTTCCTACCAAAGCTCGAGGGGAAAGATGGCTACCACAAAGGCCTTCATGAATTTCTCGGAGTATGTCTTGGCCTTCTGCTTGAGAAATACATCGGACTAGGGGGGAACATACTACGGCCTTGTAAAGAATACCGTTGATAATGTGGTAATTGCAGACTCTCAATTGCAATCTTAAAAGCTTCGGGCCTTCGGGTAAATTTGCTTCGCCTTTCAGTAATTCCATGATCGAACTCTGCTAGTGGGTGTCCGGAATGCAAAGAACCTCTGTAGGATGGAGATGGAGTACCGAAGGCGAAGTAATCACTTCATAAAAAGCCCCTTCCGGAATATCTATGGCTCCAGCTGCAGGTTTTGCTAGGATATCAGCTTGAGCATTGTCAGCTCTTGGTATACTTCGGACAGAAATCCTTTTAAATGCTGCTTCGATCTTACAGATCTCTTCTAGATATTTTGCATGTTGCGGATGCCTGACTTGAAAACTTTTATCAGCGTGCCCTGCTACAATTTGAGAATCTGTTTTTATAACAACTCTTGTAGCACCAAGAGCACGCGCCTTTCGAAGTCCTAGCAAAATTCCCTTGTACTGCGCAATATTATTGGTGCACTTAAAATCGAGCCTTGTGGAGTATATTTCTCTTTGTCCTGAAGGTGAAATTTTCACTGCTCCAACACCTACTCTAGATGCTTGAAAAGCTATATCGGAGTATATGGTCCAAATTCCTTCGCTTGATTTTTCCATAGCCCAGACTGCAGACGGAGTCCATTCTTCTACAAAATCTGCCACCACTTGTGACTTGATTGATGTTCTTGCTACAAAGGATATGCCGGAGGGTGCTAGCTCGACGGCCCATTTTCCAATCCTCCCTGCAGAATCTTTGCTTCGAAGCATATCTCCCAAAGGATAAGAAGTTGGTACAATTACATTATGCGCTAAGAAATAATGTCACGGTTTCCTTGAAGCCATCACCTGAGCATAAGTGAATTTTTCAAGCTCGGAGTATCTTGTTTTTGCTCCGGATAAAGCTTTGGATACAAAATATACTGGATTTTGTACCAACTTCCCATTGAAATCTATTTCTCTAACAAGGACTGCACTGACAGCGGAGCCAGTAGCTGTAAGGTAAAGAAGAAGGGTTTCATCTGCCATGGGCACATTGAGTGTTGCGAGGTTACTGAGATAATCTTTAATATCATCAAAACTCTTTTGTCACTCCGGTGTCCTTGCAAAATCTTCGGACCCTTTCAATGCTTTCAATATGGGAAGGCTTCCTTCTACGGACCTTGCTAGAAATCTGCTGAGTGCTGCAAGGCGTCAAGTAAGCTTCTGAACCTGTTTTAAATTCTCTGGCAGAGCCATTCATTGCAGTGCAGTTATTCGAGTTGGGCTAGCTTTGAATCCCTTGCTCGAAACTAAATAACCTAATAGTTTTCCAGCTTGAGCCCCGAAGATACATTTTTCGGGGTTGAGGCGGACTCCACATGCTCGGAGGCTCTCAAATGTTTCTACTAAGTCTAGACTATGTTGGTTCTTTAAAGCACTCTTTATTACAATGTCATCCATATAGGCTTCGACATTACGGACTATTTGGTGACCTAGAGCCTTAGCAATTAATCTTGAAAAAGTTGCCCTGGCATTTCTCAAGCCGAAGGACATTCTTACGTAGCAGAAGACCCCCGAAGGAGTTACGAAGCTTGTTTTGATTTCATCTTCGCGCTTTAACCATATTTGATGATATCCAGAATACGTGTCGAGGAAACTTAATAGCTACGAACCAGCAGTGGAGTCAACTAATTGATCTATACAAGGCATGGGGTAGGGTCACGTGGGCATGCTTTATTCAAGGATGTAAAATCAATACACATGCACCATTTTCCGAAGGCCTTCTTTTTGACGAAGACTGGTTTGGCTAACCACTTTGTATGAGCTACTTCTTTGATAATCCCAGCCTTTAACAATTTTTCAACTTGTGTCTTAGCAAGGCTTGCCCTCTCTACTGATAATTTTCAGAGCCCCTGCCGAATAGGCCGAACCCTTGGGTTCACAAGAAAACCGTGGTCAATAATATTTCGGTTAACTCCCAGAATGTCTTCATCGGACCAAGAAAAGATATCTAAATTCTCTCTAACTACTTCTTTCAGTGAAGTAGTGATTTCCGAAGGCAATTATTTGCCAAACTGAAAGGGATATTCTTTACCGTCCTTTAAAATAATCTTCGTTATAATTTCTCCTTCGGAACTTGGCCTTGGAAAATATATCTTCGAAGACTCACTTGATGCAGGGATATCCTCCGAATGGTCTTGCACATTATTCACTTGTCTTGGATCAAGAGGTGGGCCATGACCGTATTCTGCCCTTCGTGTTGTGGCTTGATCACCGAAGACAGTAAGCACTCTTGCTTGCGTGGGCATCTTCATGCATAAATAATTATGGTGCGCCACATCTCCGAATTGATTTAACATGCCCCTTCCAAAGATGACATTATAAGCATAAGGGGCATTGACAACATCAAAAATTACTTCCTCCGTCCTTGCCAAGAGCCCCTCTCCGAAGGCAACCTCAAGACCTATCTGGCCAAGGGCATCAAGAGGAGGTCCTGCAAAGAAATGAAGGGGACGAGCTGTGGGGAGGATATGCTTCCGGGAGATACAAAGTTGGTCGAAGGCCTGAACAAAGATAATATCTGCAGAACTTCCTCCGTTGACCAATACTCTCTGAACTTCTGTCCCTACAATATTAGTAGTGATGACAAGGGGATCCACATGGGGGAATTTAATACATGTAGCATCACCTACAGAAAAATATATTGGCACATGGGACAACTCAGGCATTTCAGCTACTGACGAAGAGGTCCCGATATGGCCTACTTCGTGAACATACTCCCTCCGCTGTCTTTTTGACATGCTGCTTAGGGTTCCTCTTCGGAGATAGGAAGAACCACTCTTTTGCCTTGGTCTTGAGCATCCTCTTTCTTCGGAGGTGGCATAACAGGCTCTACACGTACGACAGCCTGCACAGGCTTCTGACATGCCTCGGGGGGTGCTCGGTCAGTAGTGCCTCGACCAGAGCTCTTTTCGACGTACTCGCTTCTTAAATCTAGTATAGACTTGCATGTATCGGTATCATGGTTTCGGTTTTTGCCATGAACATAGTAGAAGAAGGCATGGCCCTTGCTAGTTGGCTTCCTTGGTGGCCTCCAGCTGCTGACCTTGTTTCCCGAAGCTTGTGGATTGTTGGGGGGAATTTTTGCGGAGAAGGAGCAATGTTCAGGACTTCGGAACAAGGATGCTTCTGCCCTCGACGCCTATCATGCTAATTGTTGAAGTTGGCCCCTTGCGAAGGTGTTGAAGTTTTCACTTCGAGCTTAACTTCTTGGACAATTAGTGAAGACGAGGCTATTCTTCGGATCCATCCTTCCTCCGACCTAGCATACTCCTCAAAATAAGCCATTAATTGTGCTACAAGGGATATATGCTTCCGGTGAAGCTTGTCGAGGAGGTCTCCATGGGTAACTCCTTCTCGGGCTACATCAACCATGGATGATGCAGACATACCTCTTATCTACGAATTCATATGAGTGAAGTGCTTAAATAACATCCTCAAAGTTTCTCTAGGTTGCTGCTTCACCTGAAAGAGACTTCCAGTAGACATAGGGGGCACAAAAGCACCCTGGAAGTTGCTAATGAATTTTTTCTTGGTTGCTCCCAGGATTTAATTGATCCTGGACTCAAAGACTAGAACCAATGCAAAGCAACTCCTTCAAGCACAAGGGGGAAGCACTTTGACATTGTATCTAGAACCCCTCCACTGGCTTCAATCTCTAAAGCATATGAACAAGAGAACTCCCCTGGATCTTCTTCCCCGGAGTACTTATAGAGCTTCAAAGTTTTGAACTTGGGGTCGTTGCGCACCTTTTGTAAATCGGGGTGCAATGGAGATTCGCTATCAAAAGAAGCATTCTCGGGGGCTTCGGGATAGAAAGAAGGGTCATCATCTTGAGACACCTCCGAGATGATAGGGATTGCTTGGGGACGAAGTCTATCTGCAGCTTCCTGCCTCCACCTTGTCACTTCGGCTTGAAGACTGGTCATCTGGGTTGCCACATTGTCACGGTGATCTTCATTTCTTTCGGAAGGAGCTTCCGGGTCATGATAATTGAACAAGTTAGTTCGAAGTACAGTCAGAGCTATAGGAGAAGCTCCATTAGTTTGAAGCATAGACGGAGTCCCTGAATGGGCTTCGTATGTTTGAGGAAGAGTATTCATTTTGGGGATCTGAGGTGGGGGAACTACAGAAGGTCCTTTGACCTCAACCGTATTCGAAGATCTCACTCCAGAGGTTCGAGGGGACCTCCGAAGGGGACTACCACCTGAGCTCCGTTTAGGAGGCATAGCTCTAGAAAGAAATTGGTAGAGAACAAAGTTTTCGTACTAGGTTCCCCACGGACGGCGCCAACTGTTGGCGTAAAAGATTACGCTAACAGGTTTAAAAAATTATATGTGTGACAAACGAAGTGTTTGAAGGAGCGGACTATCTCAAGCCTCCATGAAGGATAATAGCTCGAAATAGTTCGAAGTTATGTATTGAATATCTGAGTATTCGATGCCTATTACAGGGTGAGAATGGGGGTATTTATAGGTAAAAACTCTAAGGAAAAGACCTTTTTACCCCTCAATTACAACCGACATAGTGGAAACTATTTCAGGAACCCTAATAGGGCTAAAATGGTAAAAGACTAATTTAATCAGAAAGAAGATAAGTCTTCTATCCTTGCTGGTTGTTTTCCACTGCAGAGGTGGAGCCTTTGAAGTGTATCTTTGAACTGGAGTGTGGACAGACGCTCCGGTCTTAACTCTTCGTCAGTACGGAGACAAGTCTTGGACTCCGAGCTTATGAGTTGTCTTTGTCCTGTAATCTTGAAGATCCTGGGGATGAAATATTTTCCCCCAACAGCTGCTTTTCTGGTGCGGTACTGCCATTGACCGGCTAGCTTATTTCCTTGGAGTTGACGGGGCCAAGCCTCTTAAGTGCTTACACCCTCGGTGGTGACAATCTTTGGCGAACGACTTCTCGATCATGCGGCCTTGGCTTGACATTATATGGTCAATGATCGTCCTATGTCATATTCTTGGCACTACATCCCGGGCAGTCGTCCATTGACGGTAGACGTAGCCATTTGATGGGGGAGTGGTCCCGATCTTCTGCTAGGTAAAGGATAAACTTGGGTTGGTGGAGAATCTCGACGTTGGCGATCCAAGGCTCCGGTCCGGCGGATCAAAACCTTGCAATCGTTACACCACTGTCTCCGTTGGTTATCAACCACGCAGAACGCGATTGACCTCGCCACGAAGGCTAATTCCTGCAAGCGAACCCAAGAACACAAGCAAGAACAGGAAGGATACAAATCGAATGCCAAATCACAGACAAACGAAGATAAGGTGAGGTTTCACAAACGCCAATGCAGCAGCCAATCGGTCCGGTGCAAGAGGCAGGATCTAAACACAACAGTGTAGATGCAAACAAAGCAAAACCTAACCCTAGCGGCGGCTGGCGTGAGAATATATAGGGCGGCGGCCTGTGGAAGGCGAACAGACACAGGCTGTGGGCTAGAAGACGTACAGACTCAGACTATGGGCCAACACGGCCCAGTTCTGTCACGCAGGACTGTTTTAAATACACCGGTGCAAACGATCCGTCTTCTCCTCAGCTTTCCAAAAAGTCAAAGAACGCGCCAATCGGACTTCGTATGAGGAAGTTATGCCCATTTTGGTGCATGGTGGTCGATGTAGTCCGAACCAGCGAAATCTTGACTTCAAAACATCCTTGCGACTTCGTCTTCAACTCCAACTCTTCTATTCCATCTCCCATGTTCCTAAGCAACAAAATATCACTAGAATTCAGTAGCATCCCGTCCAAACAAATATAATCAAAATTGCTAAGGAAAGAATTAACCTCATGGTTTAAGCGACGGGCACGGGCGCGTGTGATTGGTCCTTGTAGTTGTTTTGTAGGTGGAGGCTCCATGTGTGTATCATGTGAAGTGATGTCCTCATCATCCTCCCCCTCTTGAATTGGAGTCGTCCTCGACTCAAGCTCATCGTCAGCTCCCAAATAGGGTTTTAAATCATCAGCACGGGGAATCAATTTAAACATTCTCAAATCAGGAAAACGATCCTTGCGCAAGTACAACCAATCAAGATCTCCTGGTTTGAAAAACATCTTATTTCTTCCTTTATTTGTATTTTGAGCAAAATAGTGTGCCTTCTTGTCTATAATTTCCTTGGTCTTCAGATGCATAGCTTTCACAAACTCTGCACGCTTAGTTGCCTCCATGTTTGCTCTCTCTTGAAAAGGAAGTGGCAGCAAATCAAGTGGTGTGATTGGCTTAAAACCATACACCACTTCAGACGGGCACAATTGTGTTGTTGAGTGAACAGCTCTATTGTATGCAAATTCAACATGTGGAAGGCAGTCCTCCCATTCCTTCAAGTTCTTCTTAATCAATGTTCGCAGCAACATGGAGAGTGTACGGTTTACCACCTCTGTTTGACCTTCAGTTTGCGGGTGACAAGTTGTTGCAAATAGCAATTTTGTGCCAAGCTTGGCCCACATTGTCTTCCAAAAGTAACTCATAAACTTCACTTCACGATCTGAAACAATGGCTCTAGGCATCCCGTGCAGTCTCACAACTTCCCTGAACAATAGATGAGCAATATGTGAAGCATCGTTGGTCTTGTGACAGGGAATAAAATGTGCCATTTTAGAAAACCTATCCACTCTTACAAATATGGAGTCTCTCCCCCTCTTTGTCCTAGGCAATCCCATAATAAAGTCCATGCTAATATCTTCCCAAGGTGCACTAGAAACAGGAAGTGGAGTATACAAACCATATGGGTTAAGTTTGGACTTAGCTTTATGGTATGTGGCACAACGCTGCACAAATCGTTCAACATCTCTCCGCATCTTTAGCCAATAAAAATTATTGGACAACAGGGCCAAAGTCTTTTCTCTCCCAAAATGTTCCATTAATCCACCGCCATGTGATTCCTGCAACAACAGCAAACGTACGGACGAATCTGGAACACATAGCTTGTTAGCATGGAACAAGAACCCGTCATAAACATGAAATGTTTTCCAGTCTTTCCCATCATTACATTTAGTGAATGGTTCAGCAAATTCTTTATCTACAACATACAAATCTTTCAAACTTTCCAAATCTGGAACGTTGATATCAAGTTGAGATAAAAGAACAATCCTACGAGACAATGCATCAGCAACCACATTTTCTTTGCCATTCTTGTATTTCACAATGTATGGGAAAGGTTCAATAAATTCAACCCATTTAACATGTCTACGGTTCAGTTTAGCTTGCCCTCTCAAATATTTTAGTGCTTCATGATCAGAATGTATAAAAAACTCCTTAGGCAAAAGGTAATGTTGCCAAGTTTCAAGCACACGCACTAAGGCATATAATTCCTTATCATAGGTGGAATAATTCAACTGTGGACCATGCAATTTCTCACTAGAATAGGCCACGGGTTTACCTCCTTGTAGCAGCACACCTCCTATTCCAACACCACTAGCATCACATTCTAACTCAACAGGCTTACTGAAGTCGGGTAGCTGAAGTAGAGGTGCACGTGTAAGGCGATCCTTGAGTGTGGCAAAAGCTTGTTCTTGTGCTGGCTCCCAAGTAGAAGTAACTCCCTTCTTGGTCAACTCAGGTAAAGGGCCGGCTATGGTGCTGAAATCTTTCACAAAACGCCGGTAGAAACCTGCAAGACCAAGAAAACTACGTACTGCAAGGTTAGTTTTAGTTGCATGCATGACACATCCTTTCAGATTAATAACTTGTGATGAGGAAGGAGAAACAACTTTGTCTTTTTGTTGCCTCGAAAGTGTTTTAGGTACTTGCTGATTTTCAGAAAGTTGTTTGCTCTTTTGTGCGTCCCTAGCACGTTTTTCTTGTTCAAATTTCACAATTTCAGCAGGAGTCATAGGAAGCAATGTAACTTTCTTTCCTTTATACATAAATGTGTACTTATTGCTCCTACCATGGTGTGTAGCATCAGTATCATATACCCAAGGTCTACTAAGTAATAGAGAACATGATTGCATTGGTACTACATCAAAATCAGCAACTCCGAAGTATGTACCAATGGAAAATTCGATGTGAGCAGTTTGTGTTACCTTGACCTTACCGCTATCATTGAACCATTGCACATGGTAAGGGTGTGGATGTGCACGTGTGGGAAGTTGAAGCTTAGTTACCACGTCGAGGCTCACCAAATTGTTGCAACTACCGCTGTCGATGATGACACGCGCACGACGGTTATTGACGAGGAAGAAGGTCTGAAATATATTGTTCCGTTGTGCCTGGTCGTCCTGGTCCATGTGAGTGCTCAAGTCACGTTGTACAATAAGTGCTGCCATGTTAGTGAAAAGACAAAACAACAAAGAATAATCCTTATGTAAACAGCTAGGTGGGGTGGTGGATGTGTGGTGGAAGCAATCCGTCAAGCACCTTACCCACGCTTGCAAGTGTTCTTACCACGCCGCAGTGAGGTAACCGGCCTACAGGTGATGAACCAAGTGGAGGGTGGTGGCAATTGCAAGGAATGAACCTGTCCTGACCAAGAGAAAGGTGTAGCTTGGAAGGCAAAGTGAGTAGCAAGGATTAGCGATAATAATAACAGTTAAACCAAGTTCAATAAGTATTCCCTAGTACTCGTCAAAGTTGCTGGCCTTAGTGCTCCCAAGGTGAAAATTCAAGCAATAGAGGGAAACTATGTGCCTAAAACTCAAATGGAAGCAACACAGGTCAAATTCAGCTCTCTGCAGATCGGACAAGAGATCAGACACGGGATCGGACAAGGGATTGGACAAGCAGAAACTGCCACTGAATCTGCCACTGCCTGCCACTGATCGGACAAGAGATCGGACAAGAGTTCGGACAAGGGATTGGGCAAGCAGAAACTGCCACTGCCTGCCACTGATCGGACAAGAGATCGGACAAGAGTTTGGACAAGAGTTTGGACAAGCAACTAACAGGACCGCTTCTCTTTTTTTATATTTTTTTTCTCCTTTTTTTCACTCTATTTTTTTTTGAACAAGGATGACCAGAGATGCAACCACAAAAATTGGCACCTACAACTGAGGTGGGATGTGGCTCACAAAAATTCAAACAAGTTCGCTGTCCGGCGAGCAAAAACTTTGACCAATTTTTTTCTTTATATTCCTGATTTTTTTTGGCGATTCTGGTGAGGGCAACCCAGTTAGGGTACCCCCCCAAATTGGGTCAAGAACACGCTCAAAAAATTTCAGATTTTTCTGCCAAACGAGCGAAAAGTTATGCCTGTTTTACTAAAGGGGGGTCACAAGAGTCGATGTGGAAAACAAAGTAGGGTTGCGGAAGGGGGGGGGTTTCGGTGGGGAATTTTTTTCTGAGACACAAGAACAACTACTACTCAAACGACACAGAGGGATGACTAAACCAGCAACAAGACTCGACCAAGAATACGAACTCAACAAAGTTAAAACTGAAATTAAAATCGCAAGGCACAAAGGGGTTCTCGGTGGGGAATTTTTTTTTGTGCGGTTTTCTGGACTCTGGGTAAAAACAAAAGCAGATCGAGATTACCTAACGGGAAAACTGAGCTCTGATACCAACTGATGGGGGAGTGGTCCCGATCTTCCGCTAGGTAAAGGATAAACTTGGGTTGGTGGAGAATCTCGACGTTGGCGATACAAGGCTCCGGTACGGCGGATCAAAACCTTGCAATCGTTACACCACTGTCTCCGTTGGTTATCAACCACGCAGAACGCGATTGACCTCGCCACGAAGGCTAATTCCTGCAAGCGAACCCAAGAACACAAGCAAGAACAGGAAGGATACAAATCGAATGCCAAATCACAGACAAACGAAGATAAGGTGAGGTTTCACAAACGCCAATACAGCAGCCAATCGGTCCGGTGCAAGAGGCGGGATCTAAACACAACAGTGTAGATGCAAACAAAGCAAAACCTAACCCTAGCGTTGGCTGGCGTGAGAATATATAGGGCGGCGGCCTGTGGAAGACGAACAGACACAGGCTGTGGGATAGAAGACGTACAGACTCAGACTATGGGCCAACACGGCCCAGTTCTGTCATGCAGGACTGTTTTAAATACACAGGATGACTCGAGACTCCAAATGAGGTGAAACCAATGGCAAACGATCCGTCTTCTCCTCAGCTTTCCAAAAAGTCAAAGAACGCGCCAATCGGACTTCGTATGAGGAAGTTATGCCCATTTTGGTGCATGGTGGTCGATGTAGTCCGAACCAGCGAAATCTTGACTTCAAAACATCCTTGCGACTTCGTCTTCAACTCCAACTCTTCTATTCCATCTCCCATGTTCCTAAGCAACAAAATATCACTAGAATTCAGTAGCATCCCGTCCAAACAAATATAATCAAAATTGCTAAGGAAAGAATTAACCTAATGGTTTAAGCGATGGGCACGGGCGCGTGTGATTGGTCCTTGTAGTTGTTTTGTAGGTGGAGGCTCCATGTGTGTATCATGTGAAGTGATGTCCTCATCACCATTCGTTCCAGCAAAGCCATAAGAACTCACAATTCCAATGAGGATTGAAACGTGAGTAGTCGTGGTTGTCTTCGCCATCCATCCTCTTCTTTGACCTCCTCTGTTACTTCTTGATGAGATCCGAAGAAATGTCATTGCTGCTGGCTTGCTTGCTCTTATCTATGTGTCGATTGTCAATGTGGTACGCGTGTACCATGATGACTAGGAATGGATGAACATCTATATTCATCGGCTTCTTTCCATCATCAAATTTGATTCGTTCTTGCTCCATGGCTGATTGGATCTGCTGTCTAAACACTTTGCACTCGTTATTATGATGCGATGGGGAGTTGTGCCATTTGTAGTATTTTCTCTTCTTTAGTTCTTCGGCAGGCGGTATCACGTGACCAAGTGACAATTGGATCTACTTCTCCTCTTTCTCAACCAGTTTCACCAAGGGGCATGCAATTTGCTTCTTGTTTCTAGACCATTCGTCCATGCCAACTTCTGTGTCTGAGTCATTGCTCTCGTCAAAGTCCGAATGGTATACCTGAGTGTATGCCACCTTCTTCTGATCCTAGTCTCTCTTGGCTTCTTGGAATCGACTCTCATGTGCTAATACCCTTTGCACCAGTTGGGAGAGGCTCTCAAACTCGTGTGATGAAAATATCTCCTTAATCAGGTTCAAGAGTCCCTGAAACACCAACTCCGCCAACTGGATATCACTAAGGCTTACCCTCATACATCTTGGAACATCCAGATATAATCTTGCACTGACTCATCCATTCTTTGCTTTATGGTCATCAAGTCGGTGAGTTTCATCTCTTGAATACCGGCAAAGAAATATTGGTGAAACTTCTTCTCCAGATTGGCCCATCCTCCGATGGAATCTGCCAATAATGAAGCAAACCACGTGAAGGTCGATCCTGATAGTGAGAGTGGGAAAACCGAACCCTTGAGCGCTTCGTCTGCCAATGCCTCCCCACACTAGGCGAGGAAATGGTTGATATGCTCGACCATGGGGATCCAGTCTTTTCCCGAGAATTTGGTGAAGTCGGGTATGTTGTATCGGCCGAGTAGCTGTACTCGGTCGAACCATTCTAGGTATGGTCGCCGATACATGTACGTTTGTTCTTTGGGCTTCAGCCCAAATTGATCTTTGATAACCTCCATGATCCATTTCACCAAGTCATCTTCTTGATGTCCTGAGGTTGGGAATTGTCCAAGCATTGGGGCCTACTGATATTTCTCTGGCTGAGCAATGTTGTATCTATATTGCCCCTCATAACCATAAGTCTGTGCTCCAAAGTTCACGGTCCTATGGTACCCTTGAGGGATACTGTTAGGTGACCCCTAGACGGCACGATGTGTGGTAGCATGTTCCTTGCGATACCATATGAGACTTGTGGGGCATCCTGTCCCTCTGACTTGGGGCTAGCCGCTAAGAATGGCGCTAATGCGCCTCTTTCAAGGTTATATGGTGAGCTTGATGGCACGCCCCGAGCGGGGGCCGATTATTAGGTCGTCTTGTTTCCTTTATGGTGGTTCGTGAGCTATGGTGCCATAAATGGTCTTCTTGATCAGCCAGTGGAGGGTGTTGACCAGTGTTCCAGATTGATTGATGAGCACGTGGTGAAACGCGATGTTGATGATCTCTTGGAAACCAACATGAGGGTATTCTGTTGGTTGACTGGTTTCCATGGTTGTCGCTAGTCTTAGCAACGGATCCCTTAAGATGGAACTCGTCCGAGCCATCGTGTAGGCTAGGAGGCACAACTCCTGGAAAGCATCAACATTCCTTTGTACCTCCGCCCTCTGTTCCCCAATCAACGTCTCCATGGTGATTAGAATGATGTTGTCATCATTGAGTTCACTCGCCATGGTTGGATTGCTGAAGTATGGTCCCACCGGGCATGCCAAAAAGCATGTTGGTGTGTTTTTGGTCAAACTTTGATACACGCATGGCCTGGGAAATCTGCTTAACTCTAGTGCAGGTCCTACGTTCTTAGAAAAAAAGGTTCAAGGAGTGCCAATCAGTTTGACCCTACAACTGATAAGGAAACAGGAAAATATAATCAATAGCATAGCCTATCGGCTATCGAGCCGATGATCGCGATGAGGATGGGACATTCGTGGAATATCATGCCTATCGAGCCGATGATCGCGATGAAGATGGGAAGTTTACCACATGGGCCGATGAGCACTTTTCCGATGGCAAGTAAGATATAACGTTGAATTGAAGAAAACTGTTTAGCTTGTACTCCGACAGAAATAAATAAAACGTGCCAGATAACATATCTATATCATGAAAATCATCGCAATAACTAGATCAAACCTAACCAAGAAAGTAGCTAATCACGATGATCTTAATAATATATTAAAGTATCGGACATGCTTTATTTAGATGAACAGTATATAACATGAAAAATATACAATAGCAAGAGATATCGAACTTAACCGATGAAGCCTCAAACTACCACACCTAGATCACATCAATCTATGAGATCTATCTGATGCAGCCTTAGACCTACCCGATATAGCAAGAACAGGTGACCGTACTATTTTGACGTTCACCTCAACAGATCAATCTGATTCAGCCGTGAGGATACTGTCCTAGTCGATACGGTCATCGGGGGTGGTGGGACTCACCTCTTCGTCGAAGATCGAAAGGATGTAGCTTAGCCCCCAGTGTTGAACCCTGCTGGGATAAACCTTGGGGACCAAGGATGGTGATGCGCCAAGTAGTTATTTGACAGAGAAGTGTCTTTCTAAGCTAACTAAGGGTACATATTTATAGTATGGAGACTTGCTGTCTAAACACTCTATCTTAACCAATTCTGGATTTATCTTTATCTTTTCTTCATCTTTATCTCCATCAGCTCCTATGCATCCGGTCAAGTTGTAACAGCATGGATGAGCTTCCTTGACCATCTTTGACCAGACTCTTCTGGACTTTTGTTGACCGAGTGACATCCTTAGTGGGCCTGAGCTTTACCAAATCTTGGTGTCAACAGATTATAACAATCTAATTTGTAGAAAAATACTAGGTTACACCAGTTTATTAGATTGTTATAATCTACACTCTTGATTATAATAAGCTAGCACAATATGTTTGATTATTTGTTTCAGCTTATAAAAATAAATGGGATTACTGTAAGCTAAAACAAAGTCAATCAACCCACTTGTGCAAGCAGGCTACGCAATCAGGCCATGCGCATTATGCTAGCACAACTCAGCGGGCCGAGAACCAAGGTGGAGAAGGGATGACAATGGGACCCGAAATCTAATTCTCGGTGGGAAAAACTCCATTAGGGACTGAAAGTGGGATAAATTTAGTACAAATAGGAATGAAATTGATAGAAAAACAGTCCCCATCAGATTAGCGGTACCCGCGACGTTATAGAGGTCCATGTGCCATATTCTCCATCGGGCCCATATCCTCGAGTTGATACATGGGCCATAGCCCACAAGCAGCACAACCCACAAACGCCACAACCCAATAGGCTAGGTGCACCCAGGCCAGATGGCCCAATCCCACCACTAGGCCCAAGCGCTAGCACTCCAGCAGTCGCACTGTGAACTTGGTAACCCTAGCCACAATTGTTGCCCGCATGTAGTCCTAGACTTCACAACACGCTACCAAGCCTTTCGCCTCTAGGCCACCCACTCTACCACACTGCCCGTATGGTGTCCAACCTATCACACAACCCACACAGCGCCCGTATGGGACCCGCATCGTCAGTCTGTCGCTCACACACGACTGTTGGGCCTAGGCAGTGATGGCGGTGGGACAAGGCGATAGTGGCGACCCTAAGTGATGACAATGATGATGACCCCATATAGTAGTGGCCCTAAGTGGATATGATGGTCCAAGGCAATGGCAACCCCAGACAAATGCGATGTCAGACGATGACGGTGACACAGGTTCGTGGTGGCTCAACTGCTCAAAGCATGTCGGGTTCCATGTGGGGATGAAGAGGGAGAAAATTCCACATCCATGTGTGGGGTGACCGAAATGAGGAGAGTTGATTTTCTTTCACAGGTAAGGTTCCGCAATCACTATGTTGGAGCAACGCATGTGGCCGCATGCTTTGCTGCTGGGCCAGGCAGGCAAGCGCTACAGACCGCAGTTGCAGGCCGAGCCATACAGTGAGCGTTGACACAGCAGCGCAAATAACAAAACGGGCAGGCTTTTGCGTGGTTGTGCACAAAATGGCCCAGCGTGCGGTGCTCTCGATGAGTAAGCTGGCTTCCTACTGGGCTGCACAGTTACAGGCCGTAAACAGGCTAGCACTCGTGCGTAGTACTCTCGAACAGTTCAGACATCAAACGATGGAAAACAGGCTAGCATGAAGGCTGGTCACGGAGCTTGGCAAAAGTTGTCCCATTAGGCAGGCCACCCAGGCCACTGCGCTGTGGCATCATCGAACAGTACGGGTGAACAGTACATTTTTTCTCTTTTCCTGTTCTAATTAAATATTATGAGTCATTTTAAGCCAAAAATTAGTTTATTTTTACTTATGTTTCCATTTACCTAAGTATTCCAAGATTATATCATTATTTTCTATGAGCTTTATCAAGTCATGACATGATTGCACTGAAACATTATTTCCACAGGGATGCTACTCTGATTAAATGGAACCACAGGTATGCCTTGTGCGTGAATACCGCATATCCATCAATGGAGTCTCAGAGCAATTTTCTTATGAATTTGGTGAGGTATGTTTCCACTACATTCATTTTTGGTCCTTCAAAATTTATCGAGTATTATGTATCGATGACCAAGGCACCATGGCATGAAGTTTTATGTAATCAGCTATCTATTTGTGACATGAAAATTTATAGACGTACGTGTAGTCTGAGTCATTTTGTAATATTCATAGTTATCTACATATTCTGTTAAAGATACTGCTTCGGTTATGTCACTTTTGCTTGTGGACAAGGACTTGGCTACAAAGGTAAATTACAGTAAAAATCTTCTGTTAAGAAGGAAAAAAAATCTTATGTTATGCATTTTTTTAAAAGGCCGTTCTTGCAGTGGTATCCTCCTGCCCTTGAGTATGTATCAGCGGACATTGTCGATTCCTACTCGCTAGCTCCTCTAGGTGAATTTGAGCCAGAGTTCAAACTGCCTACTGAACAACGAGAGGTAATCATATAACTGCAATGGTTAACCAGAAATAAAGACTCAAAAACAAATGCAAATCTTAGAATTTTAAAATTAATTCTAGAAAAAGCTAAAAAATGTACTTCAAAATTTCTCCCCCTTTTGACAATTGGACTCATCAAGTGAGACTAAATGCACTCTAAATAGACATAGACACAAACTCCCCCTAAAATGCAGCTCCCCCTCAAAACATGTCATGAATGCAGATGGGGTGCAGGTGGAGTGTGAAAAGCATGCTTCTTAAATATGATTAACTGCAATTACAACATCTAACAGGTATAGCAAAAGATATAATGTCTAAGATACATGACATGATCAGTGCAATAGATGATATCGAAAGAAATTCATTAGCGCGCATTTTTCGATTTTTGCAAACAAAAACATCACCACATTTTCTAGTTGACAAGCAAAGTAAAGAATGAGATGCAAAAGCTAACTGATATCTACCAAGATAAGCATTGTCCAAAACAAAGTACTTCAGCAAACTTGTCATCTTTTTAAATTTTTCAGACTTTTTCTTTTTCCTTTTTATTTTTTTTCACCTCTGCCAGGGGTTATTTGCATGTCAAACCTTGCGCTAACCGTCCAAGTCAAGCATAGACCAGAATTGGACCATCAGAAACTTAAGACATTGGTCTTGGCACACCGTCCTATTTCATACCAAAGTGCTATGGTAAGCATTCTAGAACAATGCAATGCGACAAAGCAAACCCACCTGGATCTTTTCTAATATCATACAAATGCATAATTTTTTCAATTTTCTGAATTTTTTATCATTTTTATAACACAATTTTCACATTTAAAGCATATGGATGTCCAAGTTGTATATCTGCATCTAAGTAAGGATCTAGCTACAAGGCATGTAAAAGATAGCGAAAGCATTCAGCCTACACATGCTAGTTACTAGAAGCAATGGTGATTATTTTTCAATTTTAAAGCACAAAAGCCATGCATATGACAAATATCAGATATATCATGTGAACTAAAATAGAACATGATCATTGACAAGTAATCAAAAACATATACTAGCTAGAGAAAGTAAAGCAGATTAAACATATAAGAGAAGCAAGCTCAAAATGTGATTTATGATTATGCATTATATGAACGCACACAAAAAGACTCAATAAAAATAAAGAAGAAAAAGAAAAACTGACACAAAGTATCCTAAAAAAGATACACAACTCCCAAATCCCCTCGTAAATGCTCAAAGTAGACTGATCTAGGGGTTTAGTAAAAATATCAGCCAACTGCTGATGGGTATCAACATGAATAAGATCTATGACTCCTTTCTCATATTGATCCCTCAGAAATTGAAAGCGCACATCAATATGTTTCGTTTTTGAATGAAGACATGGGTTTTTCCCTACACTAATTGCACTGGTGCTATCACAAAACAAAGGAACTCTCGAAGGGAAGAACAACCCAAAATCCCGCAAAGTAAAAATCATCCAAACCAACTGAGAACAGCAGCTAGCAACAGCTACATACTCAGCCTTAGTAGTAGAAAGCGCAACTCCAGATTGTTTTCTAGAGGACCAAGAAACAAGTGAAGAACCAAGAAGCTGGCAAGTACCTGAAGTAGACTTGCGATCCAGCAGGCACCAACAAAAATCAGCGTCCGAAAAACCAGCTAAATCAAGAGACGATGATGCAGAATAATAAAGACCTAAATCAGGAGCATAAGTAAGATACCTGAAAATACGCTTCACAGCCTGCCGGTGAGATGCGCGTGGCGAAGACTGAAAACGCGCGCACACACCCACGGCAAACTGAATGTCCAGTCTCATCGCAGTCAAGTATAGCAGCAATCCGATCATCCCTCGATACTCTCTCTCATTTACCTTGACGTCGTTCTCGTCCTTGTCCAGACCACCAGATGTACCCATTGGGGTCATCTATGGCTTTAGCTCTCCACCAAAATCAAATTTCTTTAGCATGTCCCGTGTGTACTTACCCTAGTGGATGAAAATACCATCCTTGGTCTGCTTGATCTGGAGCCCTAGAAAGTACTTGAGTTCTCCCATGAGACTCATCTCAAACTCGCTATGCATCTGCTCAGAAAACTTGGATACAAGCTCATTAGTAGAACCACCAAAAATAATATTGTCCACATAAATCTGAGCAACCAATAAGTCTGCGCCATCTCTAAGCAAGAAAAGAGTCTTGTCCACAGAACTCATCACAAAACCTTTCTGCAACAAGAACTGCTTTAGGCAATCATACCAAGCCCTGGGGGCCTGCTACAGACCGTATAAAGCTTTCTGCAACTTGTAAACATGTCGTGGAAATTTAAGGTTCTCAAAACCGGGAAGATGCTTAACATAGACCTCCTCCTCTATTCAAACCCGATTGCAAACAACATTTTCAAGCTCTTCTTGCATGGTGTTTATCCAATTTGAATCGGAAAGAGCATGAGAAACGTCTCGGGGCTCAAAACTAGCAACAAAAGCAGACTCAGCAAACATAGCAAGAGAACCATCTAAGGAACGTAAAGATCTCTCCGTAAGATCACCTATGATGAGCTCTGAAGGGTGATCACGCTGAACTGCTCGGGATCCTAGGTGATCTAAAGTCACCTCACTAGAGTCAGCAACTGGCTCCTCTGGACTCGGCTGAGAAGTCATCTCACCGGAGTCAGCACCTGGCACCTCTGGACTCGGCTAAGCAGGCTCGATCGAAGAAGAAGGAGTAATTAGAGGTCCGTCCTCATCCTCAGTCAAAGTCTCAGAAGGTGTGGGATCTGTAGGTGGTGCAGAGGGCCCACCCTCATCATCAGCAGGAGGGTCATCATCTTCCTCGACGATGGACTCTCCAAGCTCATCATCTCCAGAAATCTCAAAAGACGGAGTCAGCGAGGGCAAAGACTCATCAAAAGAAACCTCACAAGTCTCGAAAAGCATCTGGGAGTTTAGGTTCCAAACACGAAAGCCTCGTGAGTGCGAAGCATAACCAAGAAAGACTCCATCCCAACAACGAGACTCAAACTTGTCTAAATGCCCTCCCTTCTTAAGCACAAAGCACTTGCATCCAAAAGCTCGCAAGTGACTCACCTTCGGCTGTCTACCAAAACGCAACTCATATGTCGTCTTACCTAAGTAAGCTCTAAGAAAAATGTGGTTGGCAAGATAGCAAGCTGTGTTCATTGCATCAGCCCAAAAATGCCTAGGAGTCCTATGCTCATCAAGCATCGTCCTGGCCATCTCGACAAGTGTGCGGTTCTTTCGCTCCACAACGCCGTTCTGTGGGGGAGTGTAAGGAGCAGAGAACTGATGATCAAGACCCTGTTCACTACAGAAACTGATGAACTGAGAGTTCTTAAACTCAGAGCCATTGTCCAAACGAATTTCTCACAACAGACCATTGTTCTCGTTCTTCAGCTTCAAAATCAGGTCATGAACATACTGAAAAGTCTCATCCTTAGACTCTAGAAAGTAAACCGACGAAAATCGAGAAAAATCGTCAACTACCACAAGGGCGTACCACTTCCCACCGACTGAGTGTACTCGAGTTAGACATAATGTGTCCTTGTGCAACAGCTCTCCCGGGTATGAAGTCATCACCTGAGTCACGGGTGCGTGAGAAGAGGCAACCATTTGCCCATGACGACAGGGATGACACACTAGATCCTTCTCCATCTTGAGCTTAGGCAATCCTCGGATAAGATCCATAGAACTCAATCTAACAAGTAGATCAAAGCTCAAATGGCCTAACCTTCTATGCCACTTCCATAACTCAGAGGAGGATCTGACCATCAAACAACGAGAAGGGCCAGAAGAACTAGAGAAATCAATACGAAAAACCTTACCAAATGGTAAGATCCGGCAAACTAAAGAACCTCTTGAATCAACAACAGAAGATATGCCCTTCTTGAAGCGCACTTCTAAACCATCCTCAAGCAGTTGCAAAACAGAAATTAGATTAAAGTTCAGATTTCCAACTAAAGCAACATTCTTCAAAGAGAAATAATCAGAAATACGAATCGACCCAATACCTTGTACCTTCCCTTAACCACTGTTCTCGAAAGTGATGTATTCCTTGGAGCTTGGGGGAGTGAGGCTGGAGAACCATCTACGGTGTCCCGTCATATGGCGAGAACAACCTGAATCCATGATCCATACGTCCTCTAGTCCTCGATCCTGCAAGATCAATGGTCGTGAGTGGGAGCAAATGGTCGACCACTAGGTCTAGCAAAAGTACTAAACCAGTGTCAAGCCATCTGCTTGTATGTAGGAAAGGAGAAGGAATCATATGAGTCGGGACCAAAATGCGGCTCAAAACGCGGTCCTCTGTTCTGCCTAAAATCACTGTCACGAGGTCCAAAATTGTATCCATAATGATCTGGAACTGTGCCGGAACGGAAACCACCCTCCGGAGCACGGTCATGAAAACCGTCTCCTTTACCACCACCTACATGACGTGGCCTGGCCTCTAGCCTCTCTCTATGTCGAGGAACTCTCTGTCTACCACCCTGCTTGTAGAATTGCTCATGCCCACCTTGAGCTCTCTCTGCTCGCTCAACCCGCTTCCTCCTGAAGCAAAACTCCTCAAGATGCCCGTCTCTCTGACAAAACTCACAGTGATAGGTAGGCTTCTTGGGATGTTGTTGTGGCTTAGGGTTCTTAGGCTTGGTGGTGTTGCGTGTAGCATCCTTGGTGTGAGAAGGTCCAGGTAAAGAATCAAGAGAAGTGTGGAGAGTTTTAGGCTTTGGAACCCAGATCTACTTCTTAGGTGGAGCTTTAGGTTGTTCTTGGATCACTCTATCCTTGGGCTGACTATCCTTAAAGGACTTAGTGAAGTGAGTCTTGGGATATATCTGTTCGGGAGTCATCTTACTCCACTCCACTGCATGGCTAATAGCACTCTCAAAATCAGCCTTGGTATAGGTGTAACCTACCCCAAACCCATCCTGTCTCTTGAACTGCTGGATCATCATGCTGAGCTATGGCTCTCTGGCACTAATCCAACTCAGGATCTGATGGAGGTAAATGTTCTCGTTCTGAACATCAGCTAGCTCCTCTCTCAAAGAAGCTAACACCTCCACCTGAGACAAGCAGATCTCACACTCTTTATCAACTTCGACAGACTTCTCAGCTTTTAGCTTGATCAACTCAATTCTAATGGACAGGCAGTTCTCACAAACAGTGGGTGGAACTGACAAGTTCTCAAGGTCTAGCTTAGTCTACTCCCACTCAGCTCTCACTCTAGCTAACTCGCTCAACTGCTCATCACTCTTTGCTCTAAGCTCAGCTATACTAGCTAAATGAGATGGGCAGTCTACACAAGGTGCGACGACAGTGGCATGAGCATCTTTTAGCTCCTGCTGAGCGCTCTCTAGCTCAGTGGCCAATGCGTCTCTCTCATCTACTCTCTCTGTGTACCTAGACTTAAGAGTCGTCAGGTCACACAACAGCACCTCACAGTTAGGGCACTCACCACTATCACCCAAGCAAGGGGAAGAAGACAGACTCTCAATCTTGCCATTTGCCATGGCAAGCTCACTCTCAAGCTCATCTATCCTCTTCTTAGCCCCTCTAAGCAGTTTCTCCCTATACTTCAACTCCTGACGGTTCTATTCTAATAAATTAACAACTTCTTGTTCATAGGATGATACCTTCTCATCGTCATCGTCGTCGGAGTTGTCAGCGGAGTCCTTTTCTTTCTTCTCCCCAAGAGCCATTGAGCAGAAGCTCTTGTGGGGTCTTCGGCTGTCATGTGAGCGTCTCTTCGGCTTGTC
Source organism: Zizania palustris (assembly GCA_019279435.1). NCBI lineage: Eukaryota > Viridiplantae > Streptophyta > Magnoliopsida > Poales > Poaceae > Zizania > Zizania palustris. The sequence goes on from JAAALK010000082.1 coordinate 11,743,869, forward strand.
CCCGAAGGCCATGAAACAGAGGCCCGCCGGATCATCCCTGTCCTTCCCCTTCCTGATCACGATCTCTTCATCACTTGAGCTCGAAGATGAGGAGGAAGACGAGGATCTCTTGGAGTAGCTTTTCTCCATCTCGGCGAAGAAAGCCTTGTCTCGTTTCTTGTTCTCACGCCTGTAGTCCTTCAAAGCCTTTCGAAAGAATCTCGTCTTGGGCTTGCCCTTTGTAGAGTTGTCGTACTTGTCGGAGTCGTAGGAGTTGCCGCCGGTTCCCTTCTTGTAATTCTTCCGCTTGGGGCAGTCGGCAATGAAATGACCTGTATCACCACACTCAAAGCATACGAATTTTGTGTCGTGTCTCTTAAACATTCTCTTATCATAGACACGTCGCACCTGGTTGTTAAACAAGCATAGATCATGATCTCCTAGAGTATCAAGTTGTTCCTTGGAGATAGACATCAAGGAAAACACAGTACAACTCATGGCATTAGGATCAACGGATGGTGTCGCAAGCGCCAAAGTCTTTGATCCAGAACTAGTGAGATTTGATCTCAACTGGATATCGACCTCTGAGGCCTTAAGCTTACTAAAAAGCTCTGCGATAGTCAAGGTATCATAAGATGCACTCTCAACAATAGAAGAGACCTTGATCTCCCAGATCTTAGGGTCCAAGGTATGGAGTACCTTAAGCGCCTGCTCATGATCCGAGACCAGATAATCACGCTCAGCCTTGTTAACGCGAAGCTTGTTAATGATTGATTGAAAACGACCAAACAAAGCCTCAACCGTCTCACCCGACTTCTGTGAGAAATTCTCATACTCACGCTGGTAGGTCTGATATAGCCTAGCCTTGACCTGAGCTGTCCTCTCATGGTGTGCGTGGAGGGTAGCCCAGATCTCTCGAGCAGTGGTGAGATGGCTAACAAGCTCAAACTCACTAGGACCTAGACCAGAAAATAAAATATTCACCGCCTTACTATTATTTTGATGCTGGGTAACTACATCTGCAGCAGTATCCACAACAATAGTTGTTATGGTGAAACTAGGATGAACACAAATCTCCCATATGTCCGAGCTCTGGCTCATAAGGTATGCTCGCATGCGAGTCTTCCAATAAGTGTAGCTAAAAGCTTCTAGGGACAGGATTTTACCAGAAGACGTCATGGTCACTACCTAGGTTTAGAATCGGTTAGGATATTAGAAAACCCTAACCTCGCTCTGATACCACTTGTAGGACCGAAAGTAGCGACCAGAGGGGGGGTGAATGGGCGCCTAAAAATTTATCGCTAAACGATATCCTAATCCCAACACCCAAATCATACTTAGCAAGACAAATAATATTAGCAAAATAAATTACTAGAATTAAAGTTGTATAGTGTTGGACCAGAAACGGCGACCAGAGGGGGGGTGAATGGGAGCTTTTAAAAATTCGGGCTAAAACTTAGCCTTCGGTTCAGATCAGTCTTCTGCGGAACAGGCTTCGAACACTACCTTCGAAGGTCTGGTTCGGAGGTACTTCGACAGCTCCGAACACAGGCTTCGCAGGAGCAAAAGTTCGAATACAAGAAGACTTCGCTCCACTCACTACCCTTGAAAATCTACTCTGCTAAGTCAGTGCAGGCTCCGCACACAGGGTGCTTCGAGCAGGCTTCGCACTTCACCCTTCGCAAGAGTGGACAACCCTCCGAGGACTACGACCAAATACTTGGCAGCAGCAACTGGTGCTGTGCTTCGTACACGAAGGTCTATACGCACACAAACATACTTCGCTAAGGGCTTCGACACAAGAAGCAAAACGGGCCTCAATCAGGCTTCGCTAGTAAGCTGTGAGGTCTAGCCTCAAGTTACACAGAGCGACAGCACACTGAAAAACACACTTCGCACAAAGACAACCTTCGCCTAGACAGGCTTCGGTGCACTAAACTAGCGAGGTATGTAACGCGAGCTCAAGCAAAAAGCACAAGAAAGCAGGGCTTCGCCGCTTGAACAAGGAACACAAATGAATTGAACTCTGGATGAATACAGCGAGGTATGTAGCTACAGGAGCTCAACAGTAAATGCTCAAAGTGTTAAATGTTACCTACCGAGCCCCTATATTTATAGCCCACAGTTCACCCAAAGGAAATGACTACACTACCCCTAGGGTTTACAAAGGATTTGACTCTACAGAACTAAGGGGTACAAAAGGTAGTCCACCTTTATTCTGGAGGCTTCTCTGTCAGCTTTGCAGAGGGGACAGTGTCAGCCTGTTATAGAACAGACAGTGTCAGCCTTTGCAGTCTTTGACCTTCTGGAGCCTCCCTTCGCACGCGAGGGTGCGGTAGCTTCGGCGAGAAGCCTTGAGCCTGATGGCCTTCGCTTCGCCGAAGATGGCCTCCGATACAGTGACGGTTTTGAGCCGAAGCCGTCAAAGCCCTTGGGCCTTCGCACCAACACCTCCGGAGTGGACCACCACGGCTTCACAGCTACTCCCAGCTCGAACTCCGTCAGTCCGTGTACCGAAGCCATGCAGGCCGAAGCACCTCAAGTCAACCTTGCTCCGGAGCAAGCCTCGCTCCGAAGCCTTCCTCCCTCCGAAGCCCCACCTTCGGAGTACCACCCTTCGAAGTCCCTCCTTCGTCCAAGGCCTCCGCATGAAGCATTCCATGAGCCCTTCGTCGCAGTGCCTCTCCCCGAGCACACTCCTCGACGAGCCTCACACGGACCATGCCTTCGATGCGCCTCGACTTCTGAGACCTTCGTTGGGCCCCTTCGAATGTCTCCCTCCGGAGCACACTTCGAACTCCTTGCCTCCGCAGAGGACTTGATCCACCAACTCCGAGGTCACTCCATTCGGAGTACCTTCGAAGTGCCTCACCTCCGAGGACTTTGTCTCGGAGTACCTTCAGCCGGAGCCACGCTCCGCACTCTCTGCCTTCACCTGGCACGCCTCGACCCGAGGACCGACCCGGACCACCTTCGCAGCCACCGTGACGGAGCTCCCCGCTCCCCTGGCATCAAGCCTCCCGCTTGACCCAGGTTCACCTGCTGCGAACCTTGTCCGTCGCCTTCGAAGTCCCTGCGCACCACAAAAAAACAGACAAGTGTTTCCAGTACTCCGGAGACCTCTCCGGGTTAGCAACCTCCGGTACACACTCCGGTGTACCGCCCAAAGTACCGAAGCCTTCGGTACGAACCCAGTCATCGTGTACTATCGGACCCCTCCGACAAGCACACTCCGCTGCACAGCTGCAGCAACCAAACACCGAACACCCTTCGGTGAAACCACCTCCGAAACCCCTCCGGAGGTACCCTCCTCCAAACACCCTTCGGAGGTACCCTTCGAACAGAGGGTAAAAAGCCTGTCAATCACTCATCACAAACACTTGAAACCAACCCTTGGTTTCTCATATAGCCTAAAAATGATCGGTATCTTAATTTAAATGATATTGAAGATAACCTAAATAAAATTACTGCAGTAAATAACAACTAGATAAATCACGAGATATTTATATTTTAGTCTAGAAATAAAAATATTAATCAAATGAATAAAACATGGATCATTCAAAAATTAATTCTGAATTACACCTAAGATATTGCACTTGAAAACTAGAATAAAATATTACTGCGACTAATAGATTTTTTCTGTTCTTTTTATATGAGCAGATTAAACAATAAAAATATTACTGCGACTAATAGATTTTTTGGTTCTTTTTATATGAGCAGATTAAACAGATATATTTAAATAAATAATACGAGATAATGAATAAGCAGATTAAAGATTAATATCTAACAGATCAATATTTAGTTGATTAACTAGCTAAAAATAGTAGATTAAAACCTAACTTACCTGCGGACCTTCTGCGTCAACGTTGCTGTTGCCTCTCGTGCGTCGCTCCCGCCTGCAACCGGCCGCCATGAAAAAACCACACCACCGTGGGCCCTGCTGCTTCTGCTGCCTCGATCACCGTGTGCGTGGATCAAATCAAAAAGCCTCTCGTGGGTCGTGCAAGAGACCGTGACGTGCTGATCCAGAAACAGCAGCTGGTCGTGGGCCCGCCATGGGAAAGCGCCTGCTATGGATGAGCACGTCGGTCGGCTGACGTGAAGCCAGATGCTGCCATGCAGTGGGCCCACGTGCTGCCATGCACAATGAAAGCGGCAGCCGCGTGCTTTCATCTAGCGCTTGGGAGCTGCTGCCACAAGAAAAAATTCCGGAGAGAAGGTGCACTATTCTGATGCACAGGTCGGCTGGAGGGAAGAAAAAACTCAATCGGCGGAGGAACCGATCGAACTCGAAAGAATTGTAGATCCAAAAAACTAATTGGTGGACTATAGATTAATCTATTAGAAACAGTCATCTATCCCCAAGGGGGATAGGGGCCTATTTATAGGCGACTCCTAATACATGAAAAGACTAATTTACCCCTAGGGTAAATTAAACTGACTCTAAAATAAATTCTGAAAATTACTAAAATATTCTTAGCAAAATCACCTGACTCAAATAAAAATATTCTAAACTTAGAAACTAAATATTAATATCCTAAAAACGAATTAATCATAGGTTGTCAGTTTTGCACCGAAACTGACAAAGCGTCCACCGTCTTCGCACCGGGTACCCGGATTGGGCCGACCCGACCCCGCAGCTTCCTCAGCCAGGCACTCGCTTGCCGCCCGTGTACTAGAGTAAAACCCAGTGAATAGACCGATGGATCATCTGTCGCTCCTAGCCATGTACCCAGATTGGGCCAGCCCGACTCCGCGGCTCCTCTGCCCGGCTATCGCTCGCTGCCCGTGTACCTGAGTCACATGCGCCTCAGACTCGGCAGGTCTTTATTTCTCTTCTTCTTTGACTTCCGTTGACAATCACTCATCACATCTAGAGTATCAAACCCATGTACTTCAACATGGTTTCTCAGCAACTAAAATTGACGGAGGAGGCCAAGTAACTGCTCGGATAGAAGAATTCTCTAATGATGGAGGCAGCTAGGCTTTCATCTCTGACAGACGAGCTGACTTCGTCAAAGAACCTTTTGTCTAAAGAGAAGATAAAGTGCGAGAAGGTGGCTTCGGACACCATGTACGCCCTTTGGGTTGTCCTGGAGTACTTTGGCACTTCTTGCTCTTCTTCTTTGACTAGTGACATCTCTTTAATGTGGAGGTTGAAGATGATCCAAGTAGCAGCGAAGACTATGAAGATAACGGGTACTCGGTATGGAGAGATCTCCGGCCAAGTAGCTGCTCTCAGAGTACTTCGTAACTACGAAGATCTTGGGTTATCCGTTGCTCCGGAGCCTGAAGCAACCCCCATCAATTTTGGTGACGACCGACTCCTGACTCTTTCTACTGATGTAGTCGCGGCTTGGGAGGCCTTTCAACCATCTTGGAGAGCCGAAGGCCGATCGGTAACCAAGATATGGATTGATGAAGGACTCCGTCAGAAACAAGCGCGGTTGCAGCCTTCGAGCAGCAAGCCTCCTTCGGACCCAAAGGTTTATCTCTCCTTAGGACCCCAATTATGTAAAAACTTATGATTTTATTCTTTTATGAATGAAAATACTTATTTGGAAATGTTTTTAGGCTTTTCAACCTTTTTGGATGATCTCGAAGTGTTAGAGATTAACGAAAAACTTCGCCTGCAATGGGCCACCTTCGAAGCTCTAAGACCTCACAAGCGTCCTCGATTTTCAATTCCTCGGGGAGGCTCTGGGAAGTTATACCCGATATATGTAAAGAAAGTATTAGCTTATATTAAAAAGGAGGAAAAGGAATTTAGTTTAGAAACTTCATCTTCTGAGGACATTGAATGGTCCGAAGAATAAAATGTTGGTAAAGAACAATTAGAAAAGAGCTCTGAACGACTTCGAAGCTGGGAAAGAAGACCCGAACGACTTCAGACCTGGCCTAAACTTCAGCAAGAACAAAAAGACTTCCGAGCTTCAAAAGAAGGGAAGAGGGTTAAGTGCAAAGTTCTAAAAACTCCAGGCTCCAGGACAAGTCACCTTTGAAGTCGTGCTAATTTTGATAGCAGTTCTATGGATCGAAGAGGTCTTCGTTTCCTTCTTGGTATAGACACATATTTTTCCTGATGTAATGTAATCTGTTTAAATAATGTAAACTACAAAGTTTCAAAATTGTCTCACTACTTCCTAGCCCTTTTTGGGTGTAAGCACCTCTGAAATTTGATCGAAGGTAGTTACGCACAACGAAGATAACATTAGTTAGGAGTACAATTTTGGAGGCTCGGAGCCCCTTATCATATTAAAGATTAAGGACTAGGTCCAAAAATGGTCACTAAAGACCTCGAAAATATCTTCGACTCTACTAATTTGGAGTCTGAAAACTGGTAACTTAGTACCCTTTTTTCGAATATGGTCACTTCGGACTCCTTTTTGGACACATTAAAATCTGATTACAATGGTCACTTTGGACTCTTTTTACAGACGTTCTCAATCTATCAGCTCAGAGTATGTTTTGTTTGGTCTCCGTCGACTCTTTTCGATGCTATCAAACCGGTGGTTTGGAATCCGTTTTTGTGCTCTCCTTGGACTCTTTTTACGGATGCTTTCAAGCTGGAGCTTGGAATCCGTATCATTTGGTCTCTTTGGACTCTTTTTACGGATGCTTTCAAGCCGGTGGCTTGGAATCCATTTTTGCGACTTTCCCGCCTCACTGGAAGCTTCGAACCAATGGTTCGAAGTTCGTAAAATTGGTTCAAATGAATGACACTTTCCTTCGCAATCAACTCCATTCTTCTAATGCGTCCACTATAAGAAGGGAATGTTTGAGAAGTAGGCATTATCTGAACCATGAGCTTTATTTATTCAGAAAGTGTGTACAAATGATTACAAGGAGCCCCTATGCAAAATATCGCTTAAGGTGCTCCACATGCCAGGCATTCTTTAACTCTTCACCTTCTAAATTAGCTAGCTTGAAAGAACCAGGGCGTCCTGAACAAAGGATGATATATGTACCTTCCCATTTATTTCCTAAGTTCCCTGGTGCTATAATGCTTCGTAAAACTAAATGACCTAGTTTAAGTTCATTAAATTTAATCTTTGGGTCAACCAAGCCTTCATCTGATGTTGATACTTCGTCAGATTTGCAACAACCCGAAGCCTTGTTTCTTCCGTTAGATCTAGTGAAGCTTGTCTTTCATCTTCTTTTTCAGGTTTGATGGTGCGAAGAGATCCTCCTTTAAGCTCCGTCGACATCATGGCTTCATCTCCGAATAGTAATATGAAAGGAGTAAAATATGTGGACCTTGCTTGAGTGGTCCGAATGGACCATAGAATCTTCGGGAGCTCTTCGGCCCATAGCCCCTTTGTTAATCCTACTATCCTTCGATTCAGGCCTGATAAAATGTTACTGTAAGGTCGCTCGACGACTCCATTAGATTGAGGATGACGAACAGCTGCAAAACACATTCTTATGCCAACACCTTCGTAGAACTCTCTAAAGGGTTCGACATCAAATTGGGTGCCTTTGTCGATTGTCAGCTGTCTAGGCACTCCGAACTTACATATAATATTCTTCTAGAAGAATTTTTGTACATTTTTTGAAGTGATAGCTGTGAGGGGTTCTGCTTTGACCCACATGGAAAAATATTCAATTGCTACCACCGCAAATTTTAAACTTCCTTTTTCCAATGGAAAAGGGACAATGAGATCCATGCCCCATCTGGCCATGGGCCAAACCAGACCAATAACTTGAAGAGGTGTTGGCGGACGATGACTTCGTCTTCCCATCCATTGACAACCTTGGCAAGTGCGGACCTAGGCCTCCGCATTAGCTACTATTGTAGGCCAATAAAGCTCCTAGCGAAGTGTTTTTCCTGCCAAAGCTCGAGGGGCAAGATGGCTACCACAAAGGCCTTCATGAATTTCTCGGAGTATGTCTTGGCCTTCTGCTTGAGAAATACATCGGACTAGGGGGAACATACTCTGGCCTTGTAAAGAATACCGTTGATAATGTGGTAATTGCGGACTCTCAATTGCAATCTTAAAAGCTTCGGGCCTTCGGGTAAATTTGCTTCGCCTTGCAGTAATTCCATGATCGAACTCCGCTAGTGGGTGTCCGGAATGCAAAGAACCTCTGCAGGAGGGAGTTGGAGTACCGAAGGCGAAGTAATATCTTCATAAAAAGCCCCTTCCGGAATATCTATGGCTCTGGCTGCAGCTTTTGCTAGGATATCAGCTTGTGCATTGTCAGCTCTTGGTATACTTTGGACAGAAATCCCTTTAAATGCTGCTTCGATCTTACAGATCTCTTCTAGATATTTTGCATGTTGCGGATGCCTGACTTGAAAACTTTTATCAGCGTGCCCTGCTACAATTTGAGAATCTGTTTTTATAACAACTCTTGTAGCACCAAGAACACGCGCCTTTCGTAGTCCTAGCAAAATTCCCTCGTACTCCGCAATATTATTGGTGCACTTAAAATCAAGCCTTGTGGAGTATATTTCTCTTTGTCCTGAAGGTGAAATTTTCACTGCTCCAACACCTACTCTAGATGCTTGAAAAGCTCTATCGGAGTATATGGTCCAAATTCCTTCGCTTGATTTTTCCGTAGCCCAGACTGCAGACGGAGTCCATTCTTCTACAAAATCTGCCACCACTTGTGACTTGATTGATGTCCTTGCTACAAAGGATATGCCGGAGGGTGCTAGCTCGATGGCCCATTTTCCAATCCTCCCTGCAGAATCTTTGCTTCGAAGCATATCTCCCAAAGGATAAGAAGTTGGTACAATTACATTATGCGCTAAGAAATAATGTCGCGGTTTCCTTGAAGCCATCACCTGAGCATAAGTGAATTTTTCAAGATCGGAGTATCTTTTTTTTTACTCCGGATAAAGCTTTGAATACAAAATATACTGGATTTTGTACCAACTTCCCATTGAAATCTACTTCTATAACAAGGACTGCACTGACAGCGGAGCCGGTAGCTGTAAGGTAAAGAAGAAGGGTTTCATCTACCATGGGCACAGTGAGTGTTGCGAGGTTGCTGAGATAATCTTTAATATCATCAAAACTCTTTTGTCACTTCGGTGTCCATACAAAATCTTCGGACCCTTTCAATGATTTGAATATGGGAAGGCTTCACTCTACGGACCTTGCTAGAAATCTGCTGAGTGCTGCAAGGCGTCAAGTAAGCTTCCGAACCTGTTTTAAATTCTCTAGCAGAGCCATTCTTTGCAGTGCAGTTATTTGAGTTGGGCTAGCTTCGAATCCCTTGCTCGAAACTAAATACCCTAATAGTTTTCCAGCTTGAGCCCCGAAGATACATTTTTCGGGGTTGAGGCGGACTCCACATGCTCGGAGGCTCTCAAATGTTTCTGCTAAGTCTAGACTATGTTGGTGCTTTAAAGCACTCTTTATTACAATGTCATCCATATAGGCTTTGACATTACGGACTATTTGGTGACCTAGAGCCTTAGCAATTAATCTTGAAAAAGTTGCCCCGGCATTTCTCAAGCCGAAGGACATTCTTACATAGCAGAAGACTCCCGAAGGAGTTACGAAGCTTGTTTTGATTTCATCTTCGCGCTTTAACCATATTTGATGATATCCAGAATACGTGTCGAGGAAACTTAATAGCTACGAACCACCAGTGGAGTTAACTAATTGATCTATACAAGGCATGGGGTAGGGGTCACGTGGGCATGCTTTATTCAAGGATGTAAAATCAATACACATGCGCCATTTTCCAGAGGCCTTCTTTTTGACGAAGACTGGGTTGGCTAACCACTTTGTATGAGCTACTTCTCTAATAATCCCATCCTTTAACAATTTTTCAACTTGTGTCTTAGCAAGGCTTGCCCTCTCTACTGATAATTTTCAGAGCCCCTGCCGAATAGGCCGAACCCTTGGGTTCACAAGCAAACTGTGGTCAATAATATTTCAGTTAACTCCCAGAATGTCTTCATCGGACCAAGAAAAGATATCTAAATTCTCTCTAACTACTTCTTCCACTGAAGTAGTGATTTCCGAAGGCAATTCTTTGCCAAACTGAAAGGGATATTCTTTACCGTCCTTTACAATAATCTTCGTTATAATTTCTCCTTCGGGACTTGGCCTTGGAAAAGATATCTTCGAAGACTCACTTGATGCAGGGATATCCTCCGAATGGTCTTGCACATTATTCACTTGTCTTGGATCAAGAGGTGGGCCATGACCGTATTCTGCCCTTCGTGCAATGGCTTGATCACCGAAGACAGTAAGCACTCCTGCTTGTGTGGGCATCTTCATGCATAAATAATTATGGTGCGCCACATCTCCGAATTGATTTAACATGCCCCTTCCAAAGATGACATTATAAGCATAAGGGGCATTGACAACATCAAAAATTACTTCCTCCATCCTTACCAAGAGCCCTTCTCCGAAGGCAACCTCAAGACCTATCTGGCCGAGGGCATCAAGAGGAGGTCCTGCAAAGCCTTGAAGGGGACGAGCTGTGGGGAGGAGATGCTTCTGGGAGATACAAAGTTGGTCGAAGGCCTGAACAAAGATAATATCTGCAGAACTTCCTCCGTTGACCAATACTCTCTGAACTTATGCCCCTGCAATATTAGTAGTGATGACAAGGGGATCCACATGGGGGAATTTAATACCTGTAGCATAACCTACAGAAAAATATATTGGCACATGGGACCACTCAGGCATTTCAGCTTCTGACAAAGAGGTCCCGATATGGCCTACTTCGTGAACATACTCCCCTCGCTGTCTTTTTGACATGCTGCTTAGGGTTCCTCTTCGGAGATAGGAAGAACCACTCTTTTGCCTCAGTCTTGAGCATCCTCTTTCTTCGGAGGTGGCATAACAGGCTCTACACGTACGACAGCCTGCACAGGCTCCGGACATGCCTCGGGGGGTGCTCGGTCAGTAGTGCCTGGACCAGAGCTCTTTTCGACGTACTCGCTTCTTAAATCTAGTATAGACTTGCATGTATCGGTATCATGGCTTCGGTTTTTGCCATGAACATAGTAGAAGAAGGCATGGACCTTGCTAGTTGGCTTCCTTGGTGGCCTCCAGCCGCTGACCTTGTTTCCCGAAGCTTGTGGATTGTTGGGGGGAATTTTTGCGGAGAAGGAGCAATGTTCAGGACTTCGGAGCAAGGATGCTTCTGCCCTCGATGCCTATCATGCTAATTGTTGAAGTTGGCCCCTTGCGAAGGTGTTGAAGTTTTCACTTCGAGCTTAACTTCTTGGACAATTGGTGAAGACGAGGCTATTCTTCAGAGCCATCCTTCCTCCGACCTAGCATACTCCTCAAAATAAGCCATTAATTGTGCTACGGAGGATATATGCTTCTGGTGAAGCTTGTCGAGGAGGCCTGCATGGGTAACCCCTTCTCGGGCTACATCAACCATGGATGATGCAGACATACCTCTTATCTACGAATTCGTATGAGTGAAGCGCTTAAATAACTTCCTCAATGTTTCTCCAGGTTGCTGCTTCACCTGAAAGAGACTTCCAGTAGACATAGGGGCATAAAAGTACCCTGGAAGTTGCTTATGAATTTTTTCTTAGTTGTTCCCAGGATTTAATTGATCCTGGACTCAAAGACTAGAACCAATGCAAAGCAACTCCTTCAAGCGCAAGGGGGAAGCACTTTGACATTGTATCTAGAACCCCTCCGCTGGCTTCAATCTCTAAAGCATATGAACAAGAGAACTCCCCTGGATCTTCTTCCCCGGAGTACTTATAGAGCTTCAAAGTTTTGAACTTGGGGTTGTTGCGCACCTTTTGTAAATCGGGGTGCAGCGGAGATTCGCTATCAAAAGAAGCATTCTCGGGGGCTTCGGGATAGAAAGAAGGGTCATCGTCTTGAGGCACCTCCAGGATGATAGGGATTGCTTGGGGACGAAGTCTATCTGCAGCTTCCTGCCTCCACCTTGACACTTCGGCTTGAAGACTGGTCATCTGGGTTGCCACATTGTCACGGCGATCTTCATTTCTTTCGGAAGGAGCTTCCAGGTCATGATAACTGAACAAGTTAGTTCGAAGTACAGTCAGAGCTATAGGAGAAGCTCCGTCAGTTTGAAGCATAGACGGAGTCCCTGAAGGGGCTTCGTATGTTCGAGGAAGAGTATTCATTTTGGTGGTCTGAGGTGGGGGAACTACAGAAGGTCCTCCGACCTCAACCGTATTCGAAGATCTCACTCTAGAGGTTCGAGGGGACCTCCGAAGGGGACTACCACCTAAGCTCCATTTAGGAGGCATAGCTCTAGAAAGAAATTGGTAGAGAACAAAGTTTTCATACTAGGTTCCCCACGGACGGCGCCAACTGTTGGCGTAAAAGATTACGCTAACAAGTTTAAGAAATTGTATGTGTGACAAACGAAGTGTTTGAAGGAGCAGACTATCTCAAGCCTCCATGAAGGATAATAGCTCGAAATAGTTCGAAGTTATGTATTGAATATCTGAGTATTCGATGCCTATTACAGGGTGAGAATGGGGGTATTTATAGGTAAAAACTCTAAGGAAAAGACCTTTTTACCCCTCAATTACAACCGACATAGTGGAAACTATTTTGGTACACCTAATAGGGCTAAAATGGTAAAAGACTAATTTAATCAGAAAGAAGATAAGTCTTCTATCCTTGCTGGTTGTTTTGCACTGCAGAGGTGGAGCCTTCGAAGTGTATCTTTGAACTGGAGTGTGGACAGACGCTCTGGTCTTAACTCTTCATCAGTACGGAGACAAGTCTTGGACTCCGAGCTTATGAGTTGTCTTTGTCCTGTAATCTTGAAGATCCTGGGGATGAAATATTTTCCCCCAACAGCGGCTTTTCTAGTGCGGTACTGCCATTGACCGGCTAGCTTATTTCCTTGGAGTTGACGGGGCCAAGCCTCTTAAGTGATTACACCCTCGGTGGTGACAATCTTTGGCGAACGGCTTCTCGATCATGCGGCCTTGGCTTGACATTATATGGTCAATGATCGTCCTCTGTCATATTCCTGGCACTGCATCTCGGGCAGTCGTCCATTGACGGTAGACGTAGCCATTCATTCCAGCAAAGCCAGAAGAACTCACAATTCCAATGAGGATTGAAACGTGAGTAGTCGTGGTTGTCTTTGCCATCCATCCTCTTCTTGGACCTCCTCTGTTACTTCTTGATGAGATCCGAAGAAATGACATTGCTGCTGGCTTGCTTGCTCTTATCTATGTGTCGATTGTCAGTGTGGTACGCGTGTACCATGATGACTAGGAATGGATGAACATCTATATTCATCGGCTTCTTTCCATCATCAAATTTGATTCGTCCTTGCTCCATGGCCGATTGGATCTACTGTCAGAACACTTTGCACTCGTTATTATGATGCGATGGGGAGTTGTGCCATTTGTAGTATTTTCTCTTCTTTAGTTCTTCGGCAGGCGGTATCACGTGACCAAGTGACAATTGGATCTACTCCTCTTTCTCAACCAGTTTCACCAAGGGGCATGCAATTTGCTTCTTGTTTCTAGACCATTCATCCATGCCAACTTCTGCGTCTGAGTCATTGCTCTCGTCAAAGTCCGAATGGTATACCTGAGTGTATGCCACCTTTTTCTGATCCTAGCCTCTCTTGGATTCTTGGAATCGACTCTCATGTGCTAATACCCTTTGCACCAGTTGGGAGAGGCTCTCAAACTCGTGTGATGAAAATATCTCCTTAATCAGGTTCAAGAGTCCCTGAAACACCAACTCTGCCAACTGGATATCACTAAGGCTTAGACTCATACATCCTGGAACATCCAGATATAATCTTGCACCGACTCATCCATTCTTTGCTTTATGGTCATCAAGTCGGTGAGTTTCATCTCTTGAATACCGGCAAAGAAATATTGGTGAAACTTCTTCTCCAGATTGGCCCATCCTCTGATGGAATCTGCCAATAATGAAGCAAACCACGTGAAGGTCGATCCTGATAGTGAGAGTGGGAAAACCGAGCCCTTGAGCGCTTTGTCTGCAAATGCCTCCCCGCACTAGGCGAGGAAATGGTTGATGTGCTCGATCGTGGGGATCCAGTCTTTTCCCGAGAATTTGGTGAAGTCGGGTATGTTGTATCGGCCGAGTAGCTGTACTCGGTCGAACCATTCTAGCTATGGTCGCCGATACATGTACGTTTGTTCTTTGGGCTTCAGCCCAAATTGATCTTTGATAACCTCCATGATCCATTTCACCTAGTCATCTTCTTGATGTCTCGAGGTTGGGTATTGTCCAAGCATTGGGGCCTACTGATATTTCTCTGGCTGAGCAGTGTTGTATCTATATTGCCCCTCATAACCATATGGCTGTGCTCCAAAGTTCACGGTCCTATGGTACCCTTGAGGGATACCGTTAGGTGCCCCCTAGACGGCACGATGTGTGGTAGCATGTTCCTTGCGATACCATATGAGACTTGTGGGGCATCCTATCCCTTCGACTTGGGGCTAGCCGCTAAGACTGGGGCTAACGCGCCTCTTTCGAGGTTATACGGTGAGCTTGATGGCACGCCCCAAGCGGGGGCCGGTTATTAGGTCGTCTTGTTTCCTTTATGGCCGACCGAGAAGGTCGGCTGCTCTAGCCTCATCGGCCCTTGCGGCTGTGGCCCAACAAAGTGTGCTGCAGATTCAATTGCAGTCTGGTATGAGTATCGAGAAGATACATCAAACCTTGTGGTGGTTCGTGAGCTATGGTGCCATCAATGGTCTTCTTGATCAACCAGTGGAGGGTGTTGACCAGTGTTCCAGATTGATTGATGAGCACGTGGTGAAACGCGATGTTGATGATCTCTTGGAAACCAACATGAGGGTATTCTGTTGGTTGACTGGTTTCCATGGTTGTCGCTAGTCTTAGCAACGGATCCCTTAAGATGGAACTCGCCCGAGCCATCGTGTAGGCTAGGAGGCACAACTCCTGGAAAGCATCAACATTCCTTTGTACCTCCACCCTCTGTTCCCCAATCAATGTCTCCATGGTGATTAGAATGATGTTGTCGTCATTGAGTTCACTCGCCATGGTTGGATTGCTAAAGTATGGTCCCACCGGGCATGCCAAAAAGCATTTGGTGTGTTTTTGGTCAAACTTTGATACACGCATGGCCTGGGAAATCTGCTTAACTCCAGTGCAGGTCCTACGTTCTTAGAAAAAAAAGGTTCAAGGAATGCCAATCAGTTTGACCCTACAACTAATAAGGAAACAGGAAAATATAATCAATAGCATAGCCTATCGGCTATCGAGCCGATGATCGCGATGAGGATGGGACATTCGTGGAATATCATGCCTATCGAGCCGATGATCGCGATGAAGATGGGAAGTTTACCACATGGGCCGATGAGCACTTTTCCGATGGCAAGTAAGATATAACATTGAATTGAAGAAAACTGTTTAGCTTGTACTCCGACAGAAATAAATAAAACATGCCAGATAACATATCTATATCATGAAAATCATCGCAATAACAAGATCAAACCTAACCAAGAAAGTAGCTAATCACGATGATCTTAATAATATATTAAAGTATCAGACATGCTTTATTTAGATGAACAGTATATAACATGAAAAATATACGATAGCAAGAGATATCGAACTTAACCGATGAAGCCTCAAACTACCACACCTAGATCACATCAATCTATGAGATCAATCTGATGCAGCCTTAGACCTACCCGATAAAGCAAGAACATGTGACCGTACTATTTTGACGTTCACCTCAACAGATCAATCTGATTCAGCCGTGAGGATACTGTCCTAATCGATACGGTCATCGGGGGTGGTGGGACTCACCTCTTCGTCGAAGATCGAAACGATGTAGCTTAGCTCCCAGTGTTGAACCCTGCTGGGATAAACCTTGGGGACCAAGGATGGTGATGCGCCAAGTAGTTATTTGACAGAGATGTGTCTTTCTAAGCTAACTAAGGGTACATATTTATAGTATGGAGACTTGCTGTCTAAACACTCTATCTTAACCAATTCTGGATTTATCTTTATCTTTTCTTCATCTTTATCTCCATCAGCTCCTATGCATCCGGTCAAGTTGTAACAGCATGGATGAGCTTCCTTGACCATCTTTGACCAGACTCTTCTGGACTTTTGTTGACCGAGTGACATCCTTAGTGGGCCTGAGCTTTACCAAATCTTGGCGTCAACAGATTATAACAATCTGTTGGACCGGAAACGGCGACCAGAGGGGGGTGAATGGGAGCTTTTAAAATTTCGGGCTAAAAACTAGCCTTCGGTTTCAGTTTTGTCTTCTGCGGAACAGGCTTCGAACACTACCTTCAAGGTCTGGTTCGGAGGTACTTCGACACCTTCGAACACAGGCTTCGGAGGAGCAAAAGTTCGAAGCCAAGAAGACTTCGCTCCACTTACAACCCTCGAAAATCTACTCTGCTAAGTCAGTGCAGGCTCCGCACACAGGGTGCTTTGAGCAGGCTTCGCACTTCACCCTTCGCAAGAGTGGACACCCCTCTGAGGACTTCGACCAAGTACTTGGCAGCAGCAACTGGTGCTGGGCTTCGTACACGAAGGTCTACACGCACACAAACAGACTACACTAAGGGCTTCGACACAAGAAGCAAAACGGGCCTCGGTCAGGGCTACGCTAGTAAGCAGCGAGGTCACGCCTCCTGTTACACAGAGCGAACGCACACTGACAAAACACACTTCGCACAAAAACAACCTTCGCCTCAACAGGCTTTGGTGCACTACAACAGGCGAGGTATGTAACGCGAGCTCAAGCAAAAAGCACAGGAAGCAGGGCTTCGCCGCTTGAACAAGGAACACAAAATAGATTGAACTCTGGATGAAATACAACGAAGTGTGTGGCTACAGGAGCTCAACAGTAAATGCTCAAAGTGTTAAATGTTACCTACCGAGCCCCCATATTTATAGCCCACAGTTCACCCAAAGGAAATGACTACTTTACCCCTAGGGTTTACAAAAGATTTGTCTCTTCAGAACTAAGGGGTACAAAAGGTAGTCCACCTTTATTCTGGAGGCTTCTCTGTCAGCTTTGCAGAGGGGACATCGTCAGCTTTTTACATAACAGACAGTGTCAGCCTTTGCAGTCTTTGACCTTCTGCAGCCTCCCTTCGCACGCGAGGGTGCGGTAGCTTCGGTGAGAAGCCTTGAGCCAGATGGCCTTCGCTTCACCGAAGTCAGCCTTCGATACAGTGACAGTTTTGAGCCGAAGCCGTCAAAGCCCTTGGGCCTTCGCACCAACACCTCCGGAGTGGATCACCACGGCTTCGCAGCTTCACCCAGCTCGAACTCCGTCAGTCCGTGTACCGAAGCCATGCAGGCCGAAGCACCTCAAGTCAACCTTCCTCCGGAGCTACCCTTGCTCCGAAGCCTTCCACACTCCGAAGCCCCACCTTCGGAGTACCACCCTTCAAAGTCCCTCCTTCGTCCAAGGCCTCCGCATGAAGCATTCCATGAGCACTTCGTCGCAGTGTCTCTCCCCGAGCACACTTCTCGACGAGCCTCACCCGGACCATGCCTTCGATGCGCCTCGACTTCTGAGACCTTCGTCGGGCAACTTCGAATGTCTCCCTCCGGAGCACACTTCGAATTCCATGCCTTCGCAGAGGACTTGTTCCACCGAACTCCAAAGTCACTCCTTTCGGAGTACCTTCGAATTGCCTCACCTCCGAGGACTTTATCTTGGAGTACCTTCAGCCGGAGCCACACTCCGCACTCTCTGCCTTCACCTGGTACGCCTCGCCCCGAGGACCGACCCGGACCACCTTCGCAGCCACCGTGACGGAGCTCCCCGCTCCCCTGGCATCAAGCCTCCCGCTTGACCTAGGTTTACCTGCTACGAACCTTGTCCGTCGCCTCCGAAGTCCCTGCGCACCACAGACAAACAGACAAGTGTATCCAGTACTCCGGAGACCTCTCCGGGTTAGCAACCTCCGGTACACTCTCCGGTGTACCGCCCAAAGTACCGAAGCCTTCGGTACACACCCAGTCATCGTGTACTGTCGGACCCTTCCGACGAGCACACTCTGCTGCAACGATTGCAGCAAGCAAACACCGAACTCACTTCGGTGAAGACACCTCCGAATACCCTTCGGAGGTACAACCTCCGAAGCCCCTTCGGAGGTACCCTTCGAACAGAGGGTAAAAATACTGTCAATCACTCATCACAAAATATTGAAACCAACCCTTGGTTTCTCAATCTCCCCCTTGATGAGTGCATTGACAACCAAATCGAAGTTCAAGAAAATTCAAAAACTTTCAGCACACAAGTGACCATAAAAACTCACAAAAGAGCCAAAACATGGCTCTTGACAAAAGAATTTTCCTTCCCCTTTCTCACAAGAGTGAAAAGCCCCTTCGGCAATAAAACTCCCCCTGAGTTAAATTGTCTCCCCCTTTAGAAATTATACCCCTTGCGGCTGAGAACGAGGAATTTCTCCCCCTTTGGCAATGCAAGTATCAAGGAGCATGTAAAAGATGCAAAGCTTCGAATTGAGCAGAAAGGCAAAGACATATGAAGCAAAAATATGCCAACAATAACACCAATGATCATGGGCTCAGCTCAAATTAATATTCTCTAAAAGCATGATGAAGCATGTGATTTGATCATTTTTGAAATAAAAGCATCACCACTTACTCAAGGAAACTAGACAAGCAAGGACTGCGCAAAGCTAGTCAATTTCTACTCTAGACAGACAAGTCCAATTCAAATGGAGCTTGAAAAGCAAACTCGATAATCAATGAATTTTGTTGTTCTTTTCTTAGTGCCAGGGGTTATTTGTTTGTCCACCTTATACTTTCCAATCCGGCCAAGCCTAGGCATGAAAGCCATAAGAAGCTTAAGGCATAGATTTTGGCATACACTACGCTATTCCAGTTCAGACCAATGTGCAATGGTAAGCAGTCTAGAATAGGGTATTGCGACAAACAAACCCACCTGGATCTTTTAACTTAAAGCATGCAAATCATGGAATTTTTGATTTTAACCAAGTGAACCAATTGTTTGGTACTTTATGAATATCCATGAAAATGGAGAACAATTTTTCAAGTTGCAAATTTTAGCATCCAAAGAAATGTGTCTTGCTATCAAGCAGATAAAAGATAGCTAAAGCAGTCCTGCCTAAACATGCTAGATTCAAGACTAAGCAGTGAGCATGTGTTGATTTTGAAAATAAAACACCATGCACATAAATGTTCCAGATGAATTAAAAAGAGCTGAGCTGACATGATTTCATGAATTATAAGCAGGCATATAAGTGCAAAATATGTAAATGCAATTTCAACACAATTAGACAAAGGCACATCCATCTAAAACAGCTCCCCCTCACAAAATGCCGTAAGGGTGACAAATGCCAAGTTCCCCACGCAAGTAAGCAAATCGAGAAGCATCGAGGTGTTTTGTAAAAATATCGGTAAGCTGGTGTTGGGTATCAACATATTGAAGTTCAATATCACCCTTCTCATTGTGATCTCCGAGAAAGTGATACCGTACATCAATGTGTTTGGTTCTGGAGTGCTGAACCGGGTTGTTTGCAATACAAATAGCACTAGTGTTATCACAGAAAAGTGGAACACTCTTATAATCTAACCCGAAATCCCGCAAAGTGGAAACCATCCACAAAATCTGAGAGCAACAGCTAGCTGCAGCAACATATTCGGCCTCAGCCGTTGATTGTGCAACACTAGACTATTTGCGGGAAGACCAGCAAACCAGAGAAGTACCCAGAAAATGACAAGTACCAGAGGTACTCTTCCTATCAATTCTACACCCAGCAAAGTCCGCATCGGAATAACCTCGAAGACATAAAGATGAAGACGCTGAATACCATATGCCAAATTCAAGGGTGTGTTTGAGATACCTTAGGATGCGCTTAACCGCTTGGCGGTGCGAAGCTCGTGGTGAAGCCTGAAAACGAGTGCACAGACACACAGCGAAGTGTATGTCCGGCCTCGTGGCAGTCAAGTAGAGGAGGGAGCCGATCATGCTCCGGAACTCCTTCTGATCTACGGCTTCTCCATCTTCGTCAGGGTCCAATGCTACAGTTGTAGCCATTGGAGTGGCGAGGGGCTTCGCATCGGACATGTCGAACTTCTTGAGCAGGTCCTTGGTGTACTTTGTCTGGTGGACAAAAGTACCTTGTTTGCTTTGCTTGATTTGCAAACCAAGGAAAAAGGTGAGTTCACCCATCATTGACATTTCAAATTCCCTGCTCATGGTATCTGCAAACTCGGCAACCAAAGCATGAGAAGAGCCACCAAAGATGATATCATCCACATAAATCTGTACTAGGAGGAAATCTTTGCCATGCTTGAGAGTAAACAGTGTTTTATCAACAGAGCCCATCAAATACCCGCGCTCAAGCAGAAAAGTCTTAAGTCTATCATACCATGCCCGAGGGGCCTGCTTGAGTCCATAAACAGCCTTATGAAGTTTAAGGACTTTATGTGGGTACTTGGGGTTTTCAAAACCAGGGGGTTGTTTTACATAAACATCTTCACCTATGAAGCCATTAAGAAAAGCACTTTTGACATCCATTTGATAGAGTTTGAATCCCCGGGATGTCGCAAAGGCAAGCAAAATCCTAATGGCCTCAAGGCGAGCAACAGGTGCAAAAGTTTCAGTAAAATCAATCCCTTCTAGTTGAGAAAAGCCCTGAGCTACAAGTCTAGCCTTGTTTCTAACAATTGTCCCATCCTCCCCTTGTTTATTTTTGAAAATCTATTTTGTACCAATGAAATGAACATTTGGTGGAGGATCAACTAAAGTCTAGACTTGGTTTCTCTCAAAATTTTCAAGTTCCTCATGCATGGCATTGATCCAACTAGAATCAGAAAGTGCATGACTAACATCTAAAGGCTCGAAAGAAGCAACAAAAGCAGAATTAGTGAAATGAGCGTGAGAACGTGTTACCCTTTGATCAAGCTCACCAATGATCTGCTCGGGAGGGTGCATCCTTTGAACATGGTGTGGAGCCTCGCGGCGGGATGCAGTCTCCCCCTCAACTTGTGCGTTGGAGTGGTCCAAGATGACCGATGTTGAGGTAGTCACTTCGGGACCTCGTGCCGAAGTAGTTGAAGCGGGGTCAGCTTCGGGGGTTGATGTCGAGGGTAGAAGGGGATCATCCTCGAATTCTCCGAGATCTTCTTCTTCAAATAAGGTCTGTTCCATGTCGTGTTCATTTGCCTGTTCAAAAGCAGAACTAACAGAGGGGGTTGATTCATCAAAAGTCACATCACATGACTCGATGACAGTGTTAGTTTCCAAATTATAAACACGATAAGAATGACCATGAGTTGTGTAACCCAAAAAGATCCCGTCAGAAGAGCGCGACTCAAATTTATCCAAGTTACCACGTTTTAGGATAAAACAGTGACAGCCAAAAACTCGAAGATGAGTAACCTTGGGCTGTTTCCCAAAACGCAGCTCATAAGATGTCAAATTTAAAATTGAGCGCAAGAAGATTCGGTTTGAGATGTAACATGCAGTGTTCATGGCCTCAGCCCAGAATTTTCTAGGAGTCCTATGCTCATCAAGCATCGTCCTAGCCATCTCAACCAAAGTGCGGTTCTTCCTCTCAACAACACCGTTTTGTTGAGGAACCCGCGGAGCAGAGAATTGATGTTCTATGCCATGCTCCATGCAAAAGTCAACAAAGAGACTGTTTTTGAACTCAGTGCCATTATCACTTCGAATGAATTTCAATGCACCTGGGAGTTCAGTAAAAAGTCTCAAAGCCAAGCTCCGAAAGTGTGAAAACACTTCATCCTTGCTGGCAAGAAAGAAGACCCAAGAGTAGCAAGAGAAATCGTCGACAATAACTAATACATACCACTTGCCGCCTAAAGAACTAACCCGAGAAGGACCTACAGTGTCCATATGGAGAAGTTCTCCGAGTTGTTCAGTCATCACTGTGGTGACTGGCGAATGCGAAGCGGCAATCATCTTACCATGTCGACAAGGAGCGCAAACTAAATTCTTCTCAAACTTGAGCTTGGGCAATCCTCGGATCAGGCCTAGGGCGCTCAAACGAGCAAGCAATTCAAAGCTCATATGCCCTAGTCTCCTATGCCACTTCCAAAGCTCAGAAGTCGAATGTGCAACAAGACAATGAGAAGAACCAGATGACTCAGAAAAATCAGCTCCAAAAACTCTCCCAACTCTAAAGATCTTACACACCACAATGCCATCAAAATTGAGCACTTGCGAAGTATCGCGATGAAATCGCACTTCGAAGCCCTCATCAAGCAACTGAGATACAGACAGCAAATTGTATCCCAGATTTTCAACCAAAGCAACATCTTTGAGAGTGAAGTTCGAATTAATTCTTACCACACCTTTACCTTTCACTCTACTCCTTCGATTGTTTCCGAAGGTGATATGTTCCTTTTGCTTGGTTGTGGTGAGGCTGGAGAACCATGCTGCATCTCCGGTCATGTGGCGCGAACAACCGGAGTCCATGATCCACGTGCCCTCCAAGCCTCGATCTATCGCCTACATATGATAAGAATGTCTCGATCGCTCAGTGCTAGAGTGAGTGAAATAATGACGAGGCATCCAGCACTGAGTGACACGAGTAGTAGGCACAGTAAAAGCAGACGGTCTACGCACATAATAATCAGAATGATGCAAAGTGCGAGGTCTACCTACATGCTGTGAACGAACAACATGTCGAGGTCTCCTACTCTGATGAGGTACAAATCTGCTAGCCCGAGGTCTATCACCATATGGAACATAGTGAACACCTCGAGGAGCAAAACCTCTCCGAGAAGCACAAGGAGCCTCAAAAGCAGGACGATAGTACAACTCAGACTCATGCATACCTAAAGATGGGTAATGCATGTCCTGGTAACTCATCGCCTGAGAGCGTCGCTCATCCTTGATGCGACGAAAACAAAACCCAACCAAATGACCCGCCCGCTGACAATAGGAACAATGAAACACTCTCCTGGAGGCACTCTCATGGGTCACAGGAGCAACTCTCATAGGCTCCTTGGGTTTTCTCTGAGTGGTTTTCTTGGGAGGATTTTTCTTGGCAGGAGGAGTGGTTTTCTTTGGTGGATGGGTAGGCTTTTTGACTGGTGGGGTGTCTAACAGAGCTCTCTCTTTCTCTAGGGTAGTGGGAGAGGTGAAAACAGTTTTGGTCTTACTGTCTGAAGGTATCCTCTCAAAACCCAAACCTAGAGCTACCCCTGCTCTGTCAGCACACAACTTGGTTTTGGCCAAGAGCAAATCCATCCTACCCTTTCCCTCAGTGCATTTATTAACCACAGAAAGAAGGTATTCATTTTCGGACATGAGGTTCTCAGCTCGCTCTCTAGCAGTACCTAGCTGGTCCTTAAGGGTGATGCAAGTGTCACACACAGGCTGCACATCCTTAGAACTACCGGCCCTCTCCAATCTAGCCTCTAAATCATGAACATGCTTATCACGTAAATTAATGCTATCGCGTAATAAAGAGCAGTTCATGCAATTAATATTATCATGAGGTCTGGAATCCACCTCCAAAAGCTGCTTCTGTGCAGTCTCAAGCTCAGAAAGAGTTTGAGCATGAACAGAACGCAACTGAGCAAGCTCACTCATGACGATAGAACAGGACTCACATTCAGCATCATCAAATTTAGACTTAAGCATGGCATATTCAGTAGAAATTGTTTCTAGCCTAAGTCTAAGGTCTTTTCTTTCTCTAGCGGCTTGCACAAGTAATCTATCCTGACCAAGAACTACTTCATTCAGCTCATCTAATTTAATTAGTAGCTGGTCAGATGATAGGTTTACCTCAGATGAGTCAAGCTCATCGCCGCTGTGATCACTGTCGGCCATGAAGCAAAGGCCGGTGAAGTCACGTCCCTTCTTGTCCTTCTTGTCCTCCTTCCTAGGGGACTCCTCCTCCTCAGAGCTCGACTCCTGAGTTGAGGAAGTGTCAATGTCGCTGAGAGCAGCAACAAATGCTCTGGAAGCGGCTTTGGCTACTTTCTTAGCCATCTTGTCGCGCTTGCCCTTCACAAAGGGCTTCCTCTCCTTTTTGTGGTATTTGGGGCGGTCACTCTCATCTCTCTTCTTGATCTTGGGGCAATTGGCCTTAATATGAGAGGTGTCGCCACATTCATAGCAACCACTAAAACCACTTCTCCTCTGATCCCGTCTCTCATGGTGAAAGCGGGTGAACCTCCGGGCAATGAGAGCAAGCTCATCATCAGCTAGAGTGTCCACCTGCTCCTTTGTGACGGAAACCAGGGAGGACAAAGCAAAACCATCTGCAAGAACACAAGTGCCAGATGTTCTTGGTTCTGCAGTGGTGCCACAGCTAGTGCTAGAAACCAATGCCAATGGCTGTGGCAAAGAGCTTCTGTGCACTGCAAGAGATGCCTTGGCAATCTCTGTGGACTTCAGCTTGCTAAAGAGCTCATCACAGGTCAATGTGTCATAACCTGTGGACTCCTCAATGTTGGATATCTTTACTTCCCATATGCTACGGTCAAGAGCATAGAGAAGCTTGATAGCCCTATCATGATCACTGTAAGCAAGCATCCCGTTGGATCGCAAGTTACTCACTATCGCGTCAAAGCGAGAAAACATGGCATCTATAGATTCACCAGATGCCTGCACAAACAGCTGATACTGTTGATTGTAGGTGCTTTGGCTCCTGGCCTTAATCTGAGTAGAGCCCTCATGAAAGACAGTGAGCGTTGTCCAAATCTCCCTAGCAGTCCTAAGGTGATGCACCCTATCGAACTCACTTCTACTCAAACCGATGAACAGTATGTTTCTTGCCTTGGAATTGGCATTATACTGATCCTTCTCAGTCTGAGAGGTGCGAGTCTCAGGGATGGAGTATTGTGAGTCCACAATCTCCCAAATTGCATTTCCTTGGCTTAACAAGTAAGCCTCCATGCGCACCTTCCAGTATGCAAAATCTGTCCCATCGAACAGAGGAATTTTACTGCCTCTATCCATGTCGCCAACAGATCACAAAACCGGTTAAGGTCAACTGGTGATCTTAACCTGGCTCTGATACCAATTGTTGGACCGGAAACGGCGACCAGAGGGGGGGTGAATGGGAGCTTTTAAAATTTCGGGCTAAAAACTAGCCTTTGGTTTCAGTTCTGTCTTCTGCGGAACAGGCTTCGAACACTACCTTCGAAGGTCTGGTTCGGAGGTACTTCGACACCTTCGAACACAGGCTTCGGAGGAGCAAAAGTTCGAAGCCAAGAAGACTTCGCTCAACTTACAACCCTCAAAAATCTACTCTGCTAAGTTAGTGCAGGCTCCGCACACAGGGTGCTTTGAGCAAGCTTCGCACTTCACCCTTCGCAAGAGTGGACACCCCTCTGAGGACTTCGACCAAGTACTTGGCAGCAGCAACTGGTGCTGGGCTTCGTACACGAAGGTCTACACGCACACAAACGGACTACACTAAGGGCTTTGACACAAGAAGCAAAACGGGCCTCGGTCAGGGCTACGCTAGTAAGCAGCGAGGTCACGCCTCCTGTTACACAGAGCGAACGCACACTGACAAAACACACTTCGCACAAAAAAAACCTTCGCCTCAACAGGCTTTGGTGCACTACAACAGGCGAGGTATGTAACGCGAGCTCAAGCAAAAAGCACAGGAAGCAGGGCTTCGCCGCTTGAACAAGGAACACAAAATAGATTGAACTCTGGATGAAATACAACGAAGTGTGTGGCTACAGGAGCTCAACAGTAAATGCTCAAAGTGTTAAATGTTACCTACCGAGCCCCCATATTTATAGCCCACAGTTCACCCAAAGGAAATGACTACTTTACCCCTAGGGTTTACAAAAGATTTGTCTCTTCAGAACTAAGGGGTACAAAAGGTAGTCCACCTTTATTCTGGAGGCTTCTCTGTCAGCTTTGCAGAGGGGACAGCGTCAGCTTTTTACAGAACAGACAGTGTCAGCCTTTGCAGTCTTTGACCTTCTGCAGCCTCCCTTCGCACGCGAGGGTGCGGTAGCTTCGGTGAGAAGCCTTGAGCCATATGGCCTTCGCTTCACCGAAGTCAGCCTTCGATACAGTGACGGTTTTGAGCTGAACCGTCAAAGCCCTTGGGCCTTCGCACCAACACCTCCGGAGTGGATCACCACGGCTTCGCAGCTTCACCCAGCTCGAACTCCGTCAGTCCGTGTACCGAAGCCATGCAGGCCGAAGCACCTCAAGTCAACCTTCCTCCGGAGCTACCCTTGCTCCGAAGCCTTCCACACTCCGAAGCCCCACCTTCGGAGTACCACCCTTCGAAGTCCCTCCTTCGTCCAAGGCCTCTGCATGAAGCATTCCATGAGCACTTCGTCGCAGTGTCTCTCCCCGAGCACACTTCTCGACGAGCCTCACCCGGACCATGCCTTCAATGCGCCTCGACTTCTGAGACCTTCGTCGGGTAACTTCGAATGTCTCCCTCCGGAGCACACTTCGAATTCCATGCCTCCGCAGAGGACTTGTTCCACCGAACTCCGAAGTCACTCCGTTCGGAGTACCTTCGAATTGCCTCACCTCCGAGGACTTTATCTCGGAGTACCTTCAGCCGGAGCCACACTCCGCACTCTCTGCCTTCACCTGGTACGCCTCGACCCGAGGACCGACCCGGACCACCTTCGCAGCCACCGTGACGGAGCTCCCCGCTCCCCTGGCATCAAGCCTCCCGCTTGACCCAGGTTCACCTGCTACGAACCTTGTCCGTCGCCTCCGAAGTCCCTGCGCACCACAGACAAACAGACAAGTGTATCAAGTACTCCGGAGACCTCTCCGAGTTAGCAACCTCCGGTACACTCTCCGGTGTACCGCCCAAAGTACCGAAGCCTTCGGTACACACCTAGTCATCGTGTACTGTCGGACCCTTCCGACAAGCACACTCCGCTGCAATGATTGCAGCAAGCAAACACCGAACTCACTTCGGTGAAGACACCTCCGAATACCCTTCGGAGGTACAACCTCCGAAGCCCCTCCGGAGGTACCCTTCGAATAGAGGGTAAAAATACTGTCAATCACTCATCACAAAATATTGAAACCAACCCTTGGTTTCTCACAATCTAATTTGTAGAAAAATACTAGGTTACACCAGCTTATTAGATTGTTATAATCTACACTCTTGATTATAATAAGCTAGCACAATATGTTTGATTATTTGTTTCAGCTTATAAAAATAAATGGGATTACTGTAAGCTAAAACAAAGTCAATCAACCCACTTGTGCAAGCAGGCTACGCAATCAGGCCATGCACATTATGCTAGCACAACTCAGCGGGCCGAGAACCAAGGTGGAGAAGGGATGACAATGGGACCCGAAATCTAATTCTTGGTGGGAAAAACTCCATTAGGGACTGAAAGTGGGATAAATTTAGTACAAATGGGAATGAAATTGATAGAAAAACAGTCCCCATCAGATTAGCGGTACCCGCGACGTTCTAGAGGTCCATGTGCCATATTCTCCATCGGGCCCATATCCTCGAGATGATACATGGGCCATAGCCCACAAGCAGCACAACCCACAAACGCCACACCTAATAGGCTAGGTGCACCCAGGCCAGATGGCCCAATCCCACAACTAGGCCCAAGCGCTAGCACTCCAGCAGTCGCACTGTGAACTTGCTAACCCTAGCCACAATCGTTGCCCGCATGTAGTCCTAGACTTCACAACACACTACCAAGCCTTTCGCTTCTAGGCCACCCACTCTACCACACTGCCCGTATGGTGTCCAACCTATCACACAACCCACACAGCGCCCGTATGGGACCCGCATCATCAGTCTGTCGCTCACACACGACTATTGGGCCTAGGCAGTGATGGCGGTGGGACAAGGCGATAGTGGCGGCCCTAAGTGATGACAATGATGATGACTCCAGATAGTAGTGGCCTAAGCGGATATGATGGTCCAAGGCAATGGCAACCCCAGACAAATGCGATGTCAGACGAGGATGGTGACACAGGTTCGTGGTGGCTCAACTGCTCAAAGCCCGTCGGGTTCCATGTGGGGATGAAGAGGGAGAATGTTGGACCGGAAACGGCGACTAGAGGGGGGGTGAATGGGAGCTTTTAAAATTTCGGGCTAAAAACTTAGCCTTCGGTTCTGTTCTGTCTTCTGCGGAACAGGCTTCGGACACTACCTTCGAAGGTCTGGTTCGGAGGTACTGCGACACCTTCGAACACAGGCTTCGGAGGAACAAAAGTTCGAAGCCAAGAAGACTTCGCTCCACTAACACCCTTCGAAAATCTACTCTGCTTAGTCAGTGCAGGCTCCGCACACGAGGTGCTACGAGCAGGCTTCGCACTTCACCCTTCGCAAGAGTGGACAGCCCTCTGAGGACTTCGACCAAGTACTTAGCGACAGCAACTGGTGCTGGGCTTCGTACGTGAAGGTCTACACGCACACAAAACGGACTACGCTAAGGGCTTCGACACAAGAAGCACTACGGGAAACGATCAGGGCTTCGCTAGTACGCAGCGAGGTCTTGCCTCGTGTTACACAGAGCGACAGCACACTGAAAAACACACTTCGCGAGAAAAACACCCTTCGCCAAAACAAGCTTCGGTGCACTAAGACTAGCGAGGTATGTAAAGCGAGCTCAAGCAAAAGCACACAGAAGCAGGGCTTCGCCGCTTGAACAAGGAACACAAAATATATTGAACTCTGGATGAAAAACCAGCGAGGTCTGTGTGTACAGGAGCTCAACAGTAAATGCTCAAAGTGTTAAATGTTACCTACCGAGCCCCCATATTTATAGCCCACGGCTTCATCCTAAGGAAGTGACTACATTACCCCTAGGGTTTACATCCATTTTGTCTCTACAGAACTAAGGGGTACAAAAGGTAGTCCACCTTTATTTTGGAGGCTTCTCTGTCAGCTGCAGAGGGGACAGTGTCAGCCTTTTTCAGAACAGACAGTGTCAGCCTTTACAGTGTTGACTTCTGGAACCTCCCTTCGCACGCGAGGGGTGCGGAAGCTTCGGCAAGAAGCCTGCAGCCTGTTGGCCTTCGCTCCGCCGAAGAAGTCCTTCGATACAGTGACGGTTTTGAGCTGAAGCCGTCAAAGCCCTTGGGCCTTCGCACCACCACCTCCGGAGTGGATCACCACGGCTTCGCAGCTACTCCCAGCTCGAACACCGTCCGTCCGTGTACCGAAGCCATGCATGGACGAAGCACCACAAGTCATCCTCACTCCGAAGCCCCACCTTCGGAGTACCACCCTTCGAAGTCCCTCCTTCGTCCAAGGCCTCCGCATGAAGCATTCCATGAGCACTCCGTCGCAGTGCCTCTCCCCGAGCACACTCCTCGACAGGCCTCACCCGGACCATGCCTTCGATGCGCCTCGACTTCTGAGACCTTCGTCGGGCACCTTCGAGTGTCTCCCTCCGGAGCACACTTCGAACTCCTCGCCTCCGCAGAGGACTTGATCCACCAACTCCGAAGTCACTCCATTCGGAGTTCCTTCGAAGTGCCTCACCTCCGAGGACTTTGTCTCGGAGTACCTTCAGCCGGAGCCACGCTCCGCACTCTCTGCCTTCACCTGGCACGCCTCGACCCGAGGACCGACCCGGACCACCTTCGCAGCCACCGTGACGGAGCTCCCCGCTCCCCTGGCATCAAGCCTCCCGCCTGACCCAGGTTCACCTGGCTCGAACCTTGTCCGTCGCCTCCGAAGTCCCTGCGCACCACCGACAAGCAAACAAGTGTATCCAGTACTCCGGAGACCTCTCCGGGTTAGCAACCTCCGGTACACACTCCGGTGTACCGCCCAAAGTACCGAAGCCATCGGTACGAACCCTGTCATCGCGTACTGTCGGACCCCTCCGACGAGCACACTCCGCTGCACAGCTGCAGCAAGCAAACACCTCCGAACACCCTTCGGAGAACCACCTCCGAAGCCCCTTCGGAGGTACCCTTCGAACAGAGGGTAAAATCCAGTCAATCACTCATCACATACACCGAAACCATCCTTGGTTTCTCAATCTCCCCCTTGATGAGTGCATTGACAACCAAATCGAAGTTCAAGAAAATTTAAAAACTTTCAGCACACAAGTGACCATAAAAACTCAAAAAGAGCCAAAGCATGTCACTTGATAAAAGAAATTTTTCTCCCCCTTTCTCAAAAGAGTAAAAGCCCTTTTTGGCAAATCTCCCCTTGATAAGAACTCCCCCTGAGTTAAGCAAATTTTTCTCCCCCTTTATGTCAAAAATCTCTCCCCCCTTCAAAATTATGACTTCTTGCGGCAGAGAACATAGCAAACCTCTCCCCCTTTGGCAATGCAAGCATCAAGGAGCAATCAAAAGATGCAAAGCTTCGGAATGAATAGAATTGCAAAGACATATAATGCAAAAATATGCCAACATTAAAACTAATGATCATGTGCTCAGCTCAATTTAACAATCTGTGAAACAAGATGATGGCATGTGATTTTGTCATTTTAAGATAAAAGCATCACCACTTAGTCAAAGCAGCTAGACATGTGAAGGCAAGGACTGCGCAAAGCTAACAATTTCTACATGAGACAGGCAAGTCTTGTTCAAAAGAAGCTGAGAAAGCAACTTTGATGATCAAATAAATTTGTTGTTCTTTTTCGTAATGCCAGGGGTTATTTGTTTGTCCACCTTATACTGACCAATCAGGCCAAGCCTAGGCAAGAAAGCCATCTGAAGCTTAAGGCGATGATTTTGGCATACACTAAACTATCCCAGTTCAGACCAAGGTGCAATGGTAAGCAGTCTAGAATAGAGTAGTGCGACAAACAAACCCTCCTGGATCTTTTCATTTAAACCAGACAAATCATGGATTTTTGATTTTGATTCAGATAAATGAAATATTTTGATGAATATCCATGAATAAAGAACACATTTTTGCAAATTTTAGCATCCAAGGAACAGTGTCTTGCTGTCAAGTAGATAAAAGATAGCTAAAAGCAGTCCAGCCTAAACAAGCTAGATACAAGGTTATGCGGTGAGCAAGTTTCGATTTTTAGAAAATAAAACATCATGCACAATCAATGTTCCAGACATATTTCATAAAGCTGAGCTGTCATGATTTCTTTGAATTAAAAGCAGGCATATAATAGCAAAAGATGTAAGTGCAATTCCACACATAATGAGCATATGCAAGACAATTAAAATCAGCTCCCCCTCACAAAATGCCGTAGGGATGACAAATACCAAGTTCCCCACGCAAGTAAGCAAATCGAGAAGCATCGAGGGGTTTTGTAAAAATATCGGCAAGCTGGTGTTGGGTATCAACATATTGAAGTTCAATATCACCCTTCTCATTGTGATCTCTGAGAAAATGATACCGTACATCAATGTGTTTGGTTCTGGAGTGCTGAACCGGGTTGTTTGCAATACAAATAGCACTAGTGTTATCACAGAAAAGTGGAACACTCTTATAATCTAACCCGAAATTCCGCAAAGTGGAAACCATCCACAAAATCTGAGAGCAACAGCTAGCTGCAGCAACATATTCGGCCTCAGCCGTCGATTGAGCAACACTAGACTGTTTGCAGGAAGACCAGCAAACCAGAGACGTACCCAAAAAATGACAAGTACCAGAGGTACTCTTCCTATCAATTCTACACCCAGCAAAATCCGCATCTGAATAACCTCTAAGACATAAAGATGAAGACGATGAATACCATATGCCAAATTCAAGGGTGTGTTTGAGATACCTTAGAATGCGCTTAACCGCTTGGCGGTGCGAAGCTCGTGGTGAAGCCTGAAAACGAGCGCACAGACATACTGCGAAGTGTATGTCAGGCCTCGTGGCAGTCAAGTAGAGGAGGGAGCCGATCATGCTTCGGAACTCCTTCTGATCTACGGCTTCTCCATCTTCGTCAGGGTCCAATGCTACAGATGTAGCCATTGGAGTGGCGAGGGGCTTCGCATCGGACATGTCAAACTTCTTGAGCAGGTCCTTGGTGTACTTTGTCTGATGGACAAAAGTACCTTGTTTGCTTTGCTTGATTTGCAAACCAAGGAAAAAGGTGAGTTCACCCATCATCGACATTTCAAACTCCCTGCTCATGGTATCTGCAAACTCGGCAACCAAAGCATGAGAAGAGCCACCAAAGATGATATCATCCACATAAAT
Source organism: Zizania palustris (assembly GCA_019279435.1). Lineage (NCBI taxonomy): Eukaryota > Viridiplantae > Streptophyta > Magnoliopsida > Poales > Poaceae > Zizania > Zizania palustris. The sequence goes on from JAAALK010000082.1 coordinate 11,775,868, forward strand.
CTGAACTAGGAGGAAATCTTTGCCATGCTTGAGAGTAAACAAAGTTTTATCAACAGAGCCCATCAAATACCCTCGCTCAAGCAGAAAAGACTTAAGCCTATCATACCAAGCCCGAGGGGCCTGCTTGAGTCCATAAAGAGCCTTATGAAGTTTAAGGACTTTATGTGGGTACTTGGGGTTTTCAAAACCAGGGGGTTGTTTTACATAAACATCTTCACCTATGAAGCCATTAAGAAAAGCACTTTTGACATCCATTTGATAGAGTTTGAATCCCCGGGATGTCGCAAAGGCAAGCAAAATCCTAATGGCCTCAAGGCGAGCAACAGGTGCAAAAGTTTCAGTAAAATCAATCCCTTCTAGTTGAGAAAAGCCCTGAGCTACAAGTCTAGCCTTGTTTCTAACAATTGTCCCATCCTCCCCTTGTTTATTTTTGAAAATCCATTTAGTTCCAATGAAATGAACATTTGGTGGAGGATCAACTAAAGTCCAGACTTGGTTTCTTTCAAAATTCTCAAGCTCTTCATGCATGGCATTGATCCAACTAGAATCGGAAAGTGCATGACTAACATCTAAGGGCTCGAAAGAAGCAACAAAAGCAGCATTAGTGAAATGGGCATGAGAACGTGTTACCCTTTGATCAAGCTCACCAATGATCTGCTCGGGAGGGTGCATCCTCTGGACATGATGAGGAGCCTCGCGACGGGATGCAGTCTCCCCCTCAACTTGTGCGTTGGAGTGGTCCAAGATGACCGATGTTGAGGTAGTCGCTTCGGGACCTCGTGCCGAAGTAGTTGAAGCGGGGTCAGCTTCGGGGGTTGATGTCGAGGGTAGTAGGGGTTCACCCTCGAATTCTTCGGGATCTTCTTCTTCGAACAAAGTCTGTTCCATGTCGTGTTCATTTGCCTGTTCAAAAGCAGAACTAACAGAGGGGGTTGATTCATCAAAAGTCACATCACATGACTCGATGACAGTGTTAGTTTCCAAGTTATAAACCCGATAGGAATGACCATGAGTAGTATAGCCCAAGAAGATCCCGTCAGAAGATCGCGACTCAAATTTATCCAAGTTACCACGTTTTAGGATGAAGCAGCGACAGCCAAAAACTCGAAGATGAGTAACTTTGGGCTGTCTCCCAAAACGCAGCTCATAAGATGTCAAATTTAAAATTGAGCGCAAGAAAATTCGGTTCGAGATGTAGCAAGCAGTGTTCATGGCCTCAGCCCAGAATTTTCTAGGAGTCCTATGCTCATCAAGCATCGTCCTAGCCATCTCAACCAAAGTGCGGTTTTTCCTCTCAACAACACCGTTCTGTTGAGGAACCCGCGGAGCAGAGAATTGATGTTCTATGCCATGCTCCATGCAAAAGTCAACAAAGAGACTATTTTTGAACTCGGTGCCATTATCGCTTCGAATGAATTTTAATGCACCTGGGAGTTCAGTGAATAGTCTCAAAGCCAAGCTCCGAAAGTGTGAAAACACTTCATCCTTGCTGGCAAGAAAGAAGACCCAAGAGTAGCGAGAGAAATCGTCGACAATAACAAGTACATACCACTTGCCGCCTAAAGAACTAACCCGAGAAGGACCTACAGTATCCATATGGAGAAGTTCTCCGGGCTGTTCAGTCATCACTGTGGTGACTGGCGAATGCGAAGCAGCAATCATTTTTCCATGTCGACAAGGAGCGCAAACTAAATTCTTCTCAAACTTGAGCTTGGGCAATCCTCGGATCAGACCTAGGGCGCTCAGACGAGCGAGCAACTCAAAGCTCATATGCCCTAGTCTCCTATGCCACTTCCAAAGCTCAGAAGTCGAATGTGCAACAAGACAATGAGAAGAACCAGACGACTCTGAAAAATCAGCTCCAAAAACTCTCCCAACCCTAAAGATTTTACACACCACAACGCCATCAGAATTGAGCACTTGCGAAGTATCGCGATGAAATCGCACTTCGAAGCCCTCATCAAGCAACTGAGATACAGACAACAAATTGTATCCCAGGTTCTCAACCAAAGCAACATCTTTGAGAGTGAAGTTCGAATTAATTCTTACCACACCTTTACCTTTCACTCTACTCCTTCGATTGTTTCCGAAGGTGATATGTTCCCTTTGCTTGGTTGTAGTGAGGCTGGAGAACCAAGCTGCATCTCCGGTCATGTGGCGCGAACAACCGGAGTCCATGATCCACGTGCCCTCCAAGCCTCGACCTGTCGCCTACACATGATGAAAACGTCTCGATCGCTCAGTGCTGGGGTGAGTAAAATAATGACGAGGCATCCAGCACTGAGTGACACGAGTAGTAGGCACAGTAGAAGTAGACGGTCTACGCACATAAAAATCAGAATGATGCAAAGTGCGAGGTCTACCTACATGCAAAGAACGAAAAGCATGTAGAGGTCTCCTACTCTGACGAGGTACAAAGCTACTTGCCCGAGGTCTACCACCATATGGAACATGGTGAACACCTCGAGGAGCAAAACCTCTCCGAGAAGCACGAGGAGCCTCTAAAACAGGACGAGAGTAAAACTCAGACTCATGCATACCTAAAGATGGGTAATGCATGTCCTGATAGCTCATCGCCTGTGCACGTCGCTCATCCTTGATGCGACGGAAACAGAAACCAATCAAATGACCCGCCCTCTGACAATAAGAACAGTGAAACACTCTCCTGGGGGCACTCTCATGGGTCATAGGAGCAACTCTCACAGGCTCCTTGGGTTTCTTCTGAGTGGCTTTCTTGGGAGGATTTTTCTTGGCAGGAGGAGTGGTTTTCTTTGGTGGATGGGTAGGCTTTTTGGCTGATGAGGTGTCCAACAGAGCTCTCTCTTTCTCTAGGGTGGTGGGAGAGGTGAAAACAGTTTTGGTCTTACTGTCTGAAGCTATCCTCTCAAAACCCAAACCTAGAGCTACCCCGGCTCTGTCAGCACACAACTTGGTCTTGGCCAAGAGCAAATCCATCCTACCCTTCCCCTCAGTGCATTTGTTCACCACAGAAAGAAGGTATTCATTTTCGGACATGAGGTTTTCAGCTCGCTCTCTGACAGTGCCTAGCTGGTCCTTAAGGGTGATGCAAGTGTCACAAACAGGTTGCACATCCTTAGAACTACCGGCCCTCTCCAATCTAGCCTCCAAATCATGAACATGCTTATCACGTAAATTAATGCTATCGCGTAATAAAGAGCAGTTCATGCAATTAATAACATCATGAGGTCTAGAATCCACCTCCAAAAGCTGCTTCTGTGCAGTCTCAAGCTCAGAAAGAGTTTGAGCATGAACAGAACACAACTGAGCAAGCTCACTCATGACAACAGAACATGATTCACATTCAGCATCATCAAACTTAGACTTAAGCATGGCATATTCAGTAGTAATGTTTTCTAGCCTAAGTCTAAGGTCTTTTCTTTCTCTAGCGGCTTGCACAAGTAATCTATCCTGACCTAGCACAACTTCATTCAGTTCATCCAATTTAATTAGAAGCTGGTCAGATGATAGGTTTACCTCAGATGAGTCAAGCTCATCGCCGCTGTGATCGCTGTCGGCCATGAAGCAAAGGCCGGTGAAGTCACGTCCCTTCTTGTCCTTCTTGTCCTCCTTCCTTGGGGACTCCTCCTCCTCAGAGCTCGACTCCTCAGTTGAGGAAGTGTCGATGTCGCTGAGAGCAGCAACAAAGGCTCTGGAAGCGGCCTTGGCTACTTTCTTAGCCATCTTGCCGCGCTTGCCCTTCACAAAGGGCTTCCTCTCCTTTTTGTGGAATTTGGGGCGCTCACTCTCATCTCTCTTCTTGACCTTGGGGCAATTGGCCTTCATGTGAGAGGTGTCGCCACATTCATAGCAGCCACTAAAACCACTTCTCCTCTGATCCCGTCTCTCATGATGAAAGCGGGTGAACCTCCGGGCAATGAGAGCAAGCTCATCATCAGCTAGAGTATCCACCTGCTCCTTTGTGACGGAGACCAGGGAGGACAAAGCAAAACCATCTGCAAGAACACAAGTGCCTGATGTGCTTGGTTCTGCAGTGGTGCCACGGCTAGTGCTAGAAACCAATGCCAATGGCTGTGGCAAAGAGCTTCTATGCACAGCAAGAGATGCCTTGGCAATCTCTGTGGACTTCAGCTTGCTAAAGAGTTCGTCACAGGTCAATGTGTCATAGCCTGTGGACTCCTTAATGCTGGATATCTTCACTTCCCATATGCTACGGTCAAGAGCATAGAGAAGCTTGATAGCCCTATCGTGATCACTGTAAGCAAGCGTCCCGTTGGATCGCAAGTTACTCACTATCGCGTCAAAGCGAGAAAACATGGCATCTACATATTCACCAGGTGCCTACACAAACAGCTGATACTGTTGATTGTAGGTGCTTTGGCGCCTGGCCTTGATCTGAGCAGAGCCCTCATGAAACACAGTGAGTGTTGTCCAAATCTCCCTAGCAGTCCTAAGGTGCTGCACCCTATCAAACTCACTCCGACTCAAACCAATGAACAGTATGTTCCTTGCCTTCGAGTTGGCAATATACTGATCTTTTTCAGTTTGAGTGGTGCGGGTATCAGGGATGGAGTATTGTGAGTCCACAATCTCCCAAATTGCATTTCCTTGGCTTAACAAGTAAGCCTCCATGCGCACCTTCCAGTATGCAAAATCTGTCCCATCGAACAGAGAAATTTTACTGCCTCTATCCATGTCGCCTAAAGATCACAAAACCGGTTAAGGTCAACTGGTGATCTTAACCTGCTCTGATACCAATTGTTGGACCGGAAACGGCGACCAGAGGGGGGGTGAATGGGAGCTTTTAAAATTTCAAGCTAAAAACTTAGCCTTCGGTTCTGTTCTGTCTTCTGCGGAACAGGCTTCGGACACTACCTTCGAAGGTCTGGTTCGGAGGTACTGCGACACCTTCGAACACAGGCTTCGGAGGAACAAAAGTTCGAAGCCAAGAAGACTTCGCTCCACTAACACCCTTCGAAAATCTACTCTGCTTAGTCAGTGCAGGCTCCGCACACGAGGTGCTACGAGCAGGCTTCGCACTTCACCCTTCGCAAGAGTGGACAGCCCTCTGAGGACTTCGACCAAGTACTTAGCGACAGCAACTGGTGCTGGGCTTCGTACGTGAAGGTCTACACGCACACAAAACGGACTACGCTAAGGGCTTCGACACAAGAAGCACTACGGGAAACGATCAGGGCTTCGCTAGTACGCAGCGAGGTCTTGCCTCGTGTTACACAGAGCGACAGCACACTGAAAAACACACTTCGCGAGGAAAAACACCCTTCGCCAAAACAAGCTTCGGTGCACTAAGACTAGCGAGGTATGTAAAGCGAGCTCAAGCAAAAGCACACAGAAGCAGGGCTTCGCCGCTTGAACAAGGAACACAAATATATTGAACTCTGGATGAAAAACCAGCGAGGTCTGTGTGTACAGGAGCTCAACAGTAAATGCTCAAAGTGTTAAATGTTACCTACCGAGCCCCCATATTTATAGCCCACGGCTTCATCCTAAGGAAGTGACTACATTACCCCTAGGGTTTACATCCATTTTGTCTCTACAGAACTAAGGGGTACAAAAGGTAGTCCACCTTTATTTTGGAGGCTTCTCTGTCAGCTGCAGAGGGGACAGTGTCAGCCTTTTTCAGAACAGACAGTGTCAGCCTTTACAGTGTTGACTTCTGGAACCTCCCTTCGCACGCGAGGGGTGCGGAAACTTCGGCGAGAAGCCTGCAGCCTGTTGGCCTTCGCTCCGCCGAAGAAGTCCTTCGATACAGTGACGGTTTTGAGCTGAAGCCGTCAAAGCCCTTGGGCCTTCGCACCACCACCTCCGGAGTGGATCACCACGGCTTCGCAGCTACTCCCAGCTCGAACACCGTCCGTCCGTGTACCGAAGCCATGCATGGCCGAAGCACCACAAGTCATCCTCACTCCGAAGCCCCACCTTCGGAGTACCACCCTTCGAAGTCCCTCCTTCGTCCAAGGCCTCCGCATGAAGCATTCCATGAGCACTCCGTCGCAGTGCCTCTCCCCGAGCACACTCCTCGACAGGCCTCACCCGGACCATGCCTTCGATGCGCCTCGACTTCTGAGACCTTCGTCGGGCACCTTCGAGTGTCTCCCTCCGGAGCACACTTCGAACTCCTCGCCTCCGCAGAGGACTTGATCCACCAACTCCGAAGTCACTCCATTCGGAGTTCCTTCGAAGTGCCTCACCTCCGAGGACTTTGTCTCGGAGTACCTTCAGCCGGAGCCACGCTCCGCACTCTCTGCCTTCACCTGGCACGCCTCGACCCGAGGACCGACCCGGACCACCTTCGCAGCCACCGTGACGGAGCTCCCCGCTCCCCTGGCATCAAGCCTCCCGCCTGACCCAGGTTCACCTGGCTCGAACCTTGTCCGTCGCCTCCGAAGTCCCTGCGCACCACCGACAAGCAAACAAGTGTATCCAGTACTCCGGAGACCTCTCCGGGTTAGCAACCTCCGGTACACACTCTGGTGTACCGCCCAAAGTACCGAAGCCATCGGTACGAACCCTGTCATCGCGTACTGTCGGACCCCTCCGACGAGCACACTCCGCTGCACAGCTGCAGCAAGCAAACACCTCCGAACACCCTTCGGAGAACCACCTCCGAAGCCCCTTCGGAGGTACCCTTCGAACAGAGGGTAAAATCCAGTCAATCACTCATCACATACACCGAAACCATCCTTGGTTTCTCAGAGAAAATTCCACATCCATGTGTGGGGACACTACAAGAAAACAGAAAGTTTTTGCCGGCTATTTTATCTTCCGTCGGCATTTCGAAAAGCCGACGGAAGTTAAATTACTTCCGTCGGCCTAGAGGAGCCGACGGAAGTTAAGCTAACTTTCGTCGGTTTTTTACAGTGGCCGACGGAATATAGAGGCATTTTTCCCCGCCCGGTATAAATCCCTTCACTTCCGTCGGCCAGCATTAAAGCCGACGGAAGTTAAAATTAACTTCCGTCGGCTTTAATGCTGGCCGATGGAAGAAGTTTCCAGCCGCACGTTTTTTCCCAAGCCCCCGTCCTCTTTTTCCCAGCCCGCGCCCTAGATTTTTCCCCTTCTCCTCTTCCCTGCCGCCTCCTCCACGCGACTACGCCCGCCACCTCCGCCGCCTCGCCGGCCTCCCGCCGCCTCCGCCCGCCTCCCCGGCTTCCCGCCGCCTCCGCCGCCTCTGCCCGCCTCACCGGCCTCCCGCCGCCTCCACCCGCCTCCCCGTCCTCCCGCCGCCTCCGCCACCTCCGACCGCCTCCCCGGCGTCCCGCCGCCTCCGCCCGCCTCTGCCCACCTCCTCGGCCTCCCGCCGCCTCCGCCCGCCTCCCTGGCCTCCCGCCGCTTGCACCCTCCTCCTCGGCCTCTGCCGCCTCCGCCGCCTCTGCCTATGCGCTTGAGATCTGGGAGCTTGTAGAGGGCTCATTTTTTTTGCTAGAGGACTATTTTTCCTTGTTGTGGTGAACGTGGTGTACGCGTGTTAGGTCTTACTAGGATGGATCAACTGTATTGCATAAGAGTTTGGATGCATTTCAGCTCTTTCTGTTAGTTTTCTCAGATGATATTACTTTTATGTTATTAGTCGTGATGTCGTTTTAGGTATTCTGATGCCTGATTTGCTGGAAATTTTAGGTTTATTAGTTATTACAGCGACGATGTGACTCACACATGTACATGTCTTTTATTGGGTGGGCTTGAGTGTTTAGCCATTCATGGACAACTTTAGTTTCAACCACTAGTGTAGTACTACTATGTATGGTTTCTTGGAGTTGATATTTCTATATTTGCCATCATTTAGTTAATTTTTAGAATTAGAAAGTAAGACATTGTCTGGCCTAGCTACATTCTATAAGATTGTAAGCTCGTGACATGGTTAAAATGTGTGTGCTTCATGAGAGTGAAGTTACCATACAAATCTTAGGCTAGCTTTGCACTAGAAACCCACAACATGTTGAAGCTTGAGAGAGCAAGCTTCTAGGGCATATAGATGAGGTCGCAATAGCTAGTTTGTTGAGAAGCTTAAGGTTCTCATAGTCCCTGAGTCTCTGAATGATTTATATTTCCGTGTTATTTTCCACTTTTGTGATAGTGGAAAGTGGAAGGTGTGAGCTTATTTTTTTGTTATGCTGTTTACTTAGGTCAATCAGCAATCTGGAATGTTTTTTCGAGCTGAAGCAGAGAAATTCCGAAGTTGGATGATATTATTCTGTTAGGGACATGCTCCAACCAAGGGAAGCTGATGTGCCTGCACTCTTTTAGCCTGACCTGTTTGTTCCTTCAACATAGCAATACCAAATATTGCACTGAAAGATGGTAACTATAAAGTTTTTTATGTCTGTACTACTAGCCTACTAGTTATTTGAAAGTGTCACTTTGACAGTTTGACTGCATTATGACTATGTCATTTCCGATGACCTTAACAACAGGTGTTTGGAAAATGATAATGAGACTATAGTACGGAACTATGAATATGACATATCTTATAAAAGTAACAGGAGATACTTGATGTATATAAGATAGTACATAAAGTTTGAGGTACAAGCTGAGTTGAATAGAATTGGCAATTTGACATTTGCTTTACTAAATAATGTCATGCATTTTTAGTTGACAATTCTGTGTTGATAAATCATGAGAGAAGTAATTTGTCTGATATTTATTCACTCTAAACACGATGTACCATAAATTAATCGTGATTTTCTAGACGGAAATTTGAAGGTGTTAGTTTAGCTCTACATTCATACAGTATGTGGTTGTACCATGTCTTTGACATGTGGTTCTGTTCTGCTTCTTACTGAGTTCATCTCATAGTATTTTTTTGCCATACCTCAATAATATTCAAAACTGTTATGGGTGTTGATTTTATTCCATACCATGTGCTGCAAATAAACACCAAGGAAGCTAGCATGCAGCCGAAGCAAATTCCTCTTTTGCAAATTTTCTTTTTTTTTTGGATTTTTTAGTTAACTTCCGTCGGCCAATATTAGCCGACGGGAGTTATTGGCCTGTCGAGAGGAAAAAAACAAAAAAAAAGTAATTTTCGTCGGCTAGGATTTGGCCGACGGAAGTTACCGATTTACTGGTAACTTCCGTCGGCTAGATTTGGCCGATGGAAGTTAGCTAACTTCGGTCTACACGCTTCCATCGGCTATGGTCGACGAAAGTTCCCTGAATTGTTGTAGTGGGACCGAAATGAGGAGAGTTGATTTTCTTTCACAGGTAAGGTTCTCCAATCACTATGTTGGAGCAACGCATGTGGCCGCATGCTTTGCTGCTGGGCCAGGCAGGCAAGCGCTACAGACCGCAGTTGCAGGCCGAGCCATACAGTGAGCGTTGACACAGCAGCGCAAATAACAAAACGGGCAGGCTTTTGCGTGGTTGTGCACAAAATGCCCAGCGTGCGGTGCTCTCGATGAGTAAGCTGGCTTCCTACTGGGCTGCACAGTTACAGGCCGTAAACAGGCTAGCACTCGTGCGTAGTACTCTCGAACAGTTCAGACATCAAACGATGGAAAACAGGCTAGCATGAAGGCTGGTCACGCAGCTTGGCAAAAGTTGTCCCATTAGGCAGGCCACCCAGGCCAGTGCGCTGTGGCATCATCGAACAGTACGGGTGAACAGTACATTTTTTCTCTTTTCCTGTTCTAATTAAATGTTATGAGTCATTTTAAGCCAAAAATTAGTTTATTTTTACTTATGTTTCCATTTACGTAAGTATTCCAATATTATATCATTATATTCTATGAGCTTTATCAAGTCATGACATGATTGCACTGAAACATTATTTCCACAGGGATGCTACTCTGATTAAATGGAACCACAGGTATGCCTTGTGCGTGAATACCGCATATCCATCAATGGAGTCTCAGAGCAATTTTCTTATGAATTTGGTGAGGTATGTTTCCACTACATTCATTTTTGGTCCTTCAAAATTTATCGAGTATTATGTATCGATGACCAAGGCACCATGGCATGAAGTTTTATGTAATCAGCTATCTATTTGTGACATGAAAATTTATAGACGTACGTGTAGTCTGAGTCATTTTGTAATTTTCATAGTTATCTATGTTGGAAATAACAGCACTATTAGGTTTAACTTATTCCACAAATAAATCATGACGTGAAACAGATGAATACGCATAATCAGGGTAGACCAGTACACTAAACACATGAGTATCAGGTGGTACAGGTGAGTAACAGGTGTAACAGAAACGTACCGGATGTTCACAGTTGAAGTAGTCACAGATCGGACGGGTACCACGATGACGACGCGCGGCACTGGACGACGGCGACGACGAGCAGCACTCGAGCGAAGAGGAAGACGAGCCGTGGTTGACGAAAACGAGCAGTCGCGCGGAGCGCTTCCCAAAAACCTTATTCGCCCTCTCCCGGTGCAGGATCTCTCTCGAAGGCGATGGGTTCCGGAGAAGGCAAGAGTTCTCCTGTTTTTCCTTCCGCGCCTGATCCGTCGCCTGGTGGAGAAGATATAGACGTGTGATCAGGACGTCTCTTCACTCTCCACTGGAAACTGCTGTGAAGATGAATCGGAACCGTTCACTCTCCACTGGAAACTGCTGTGAAGATGAATCGTTCCAAATTCCATCAACAGCAAAACGGAATGGCAAAAGGGAGCCGCGTCTGCGCAAGCAATCGGAGCCGATTTCGGCGGACCATTCACGCGCATGTCGTGCGCCCGCGCCCCCCGGCCCCGGCCCCGGCCCCGGCCCCGGCCCCGGCCCGTGCCCGGCCCGGCCCCGCGAGGCGAGGCGAGGCGAGGCGAGGCGAGCGAGCGCGCGCGTGTGTTTCTCTAGTCTCCTCTCACCCACATGGGTCTAGTTGCAAGGAGAGCACCATCCCTTATAAGTTGGTCTTCCTCTCCTAGAACTAGCAAGGTGGGACTAAAGGTTCACATGCTCCCTTTACATGGTGGGCCTTTGAGATTTTTCCAGGAATTATTCTTCAAATAAATTTGGGCCAAGCCCATTTATTCAACAATCTACATATTCTGTTAAAGATACTGCTTCATTTATGTCACTTTTGCTTGTGGACAAGGACTTGGCTACAAAGGTAAATTACAGTAAAAATCTTCTGTTAAGAAGGAAAAAAAATCTTATGTTATGCATTTTTTTAAAAGGCCGTTCTTGCAGTGGTATCCTCCTGCCCTTGAGTATGTATCAGCGGACATTGTCGATTCCTACTCGCTAGCTCCTTTGGGTGAATTTGAGCCAGAGTTCAAACTGCCTACTGAACAACGAGAGGTAATCATATAACTGCAATTGTTTACAACGACAAACTGTTGTTTTACGAATTATAGATCCCACTGTTCATTGTTGGCAGCACATAAAAATAGATAGGGATTGATAAACTGTTCTTATGCCATGTACACCTTGGTCTATTCAGGTTACAATGGGCTAGCTCCAAGCCTCCAAGGTGAATTCTAGCTCTTCACAATTTCATAGATCTGTCTCCTCTTTTCTGCCAATTCGCAGATAAATAGCGTCCTACAGCTAGTTCGGCCTCGCCGAGAAGATTTATCTGGGCAAGAGCAGGTTGCTAATTGCCATGTACGATCTCAATATCGGCATTCCTTGTATCTGGTTACTCCAGAATGACAAGGGACTCTAATTTTCTAACCTCAAGTCCTCAACCTAGCTATGACCTGGCCGTTACACTAGTTTAGGTATTGAAGGAATCTTTCACTGTTATGATCAAACTCATAGCTTCAGTTCTGAACAGTTCACTAGACGAGAGACGAGACCAATGTTTTCAAAACTGACCACGACCAGTTATCGCCGGTGGCTAGATAATATATATAGATAATTGTTTGGGGAAAATATTTCATCCTCTAGAAGTCAAGGAGATTTTTATACCAATTCAAACAGAAGAGACAAAGTCTAAAGCTTTACTTTCGGAGATAAACACAACATCAAGACTTCATAGTATTTGGAGCCCTTTGCAGCGGAGGCCTCTGTCAAGACTTTGACATGACGGAGCCTTCCGAAGCCCCTTCACCCGAAGGGATACTGCCAGCAAGGATGAAAGATTTATCTTCTCACTGATTAGACTAGTCTTTTAATTTTTTAACCCTAAGAAGAATATTAAACAATATCTTCTTAGTCGGTTATAATTAGAGGGTAAATAAATCTTTTCCCTATGTATTCGGTCTATAAATACCTCTCTTCACTCTGTAAAGGGTATCGAATACTGAGATATTCAATACACACTTTAAAGTATCTCAAGCTATTATCCTTCTCGAAGGCTTGGAATAGTTTTCTTAAACAGACACTTTATTTGTTAAACACTTTAGTTCTTTAAACCTGTTAGCGTAATCTTTTACACCAACAGTTGGCGCCGTCTTGGGAACCTAGTATAAAAACTTAGTTTTCTACCAATCTTTTCTTAGAGCCATGCCTCCTAAGTGGAGCCTAGGCACTAGTCCCCTTCAGAGGTCTTCTCGGACCTTTAGGTTGAGATCTTCGAACACCACCGAGGTCGGAGGACCATCCATGGTCCCCCCCACCCCAAACTCCTGAAACGAATACTTTTCCTCGAGAATACGGAGCGCCTCTTGAGACTCTGTCCCTGCTCCGAACCGACAAAGCCTCTCCTATGGCTCCGTCTATGCTTCGAACTGACTTCTTCAGTTCTCAAGACCCGGAGGTCCCCTCCGGAGGAAATGAAGATCGTCCTAACGACGTGGCAACCCAGATGGCTCGTCTTCCGGCCGAAGTGAGAAGGTGGAGACAGGAGGCTGCCAACAGGCTTCGCCCTTAGGCTAGCCCTATCATCCCATGTACATTAAGATGATGGTCCTATCTTCTATCCTGAAGCCTCTGAGATTCAGAGCACTGAGAATGCTTCTTTCGATGATGAATCTCTGTTACACCCAGACTTGCAGAAGGTGCGCTTCGATCCCAAATTCAGGACTTCGAAACTGTGTAAGTACTCCGGAGAGGAAGATCCCGGGGAATTTTTCTGCTCTTATGCTTTAGCAATCGAAGCCAGTAGAGGGGTCCGAGACACAATGGCGGAGTGTTTCCCCCTTGCGCTCGAAGGAGTTGCTTTACGTTGGTTCTATTCTTTGAAACCAGGATCAATTGGATCTTGGGAGCAATTGAGAAGGATGCTTGTGAGTAACTTCAAGGGACCTTCGTGCCCCCTATGTCTACCGGGAGTCTTTTTCTGGTGAAGCAGCAACCTGGAGAAACTTTGAGGCAATTTTTCAAGCGCTTCGCTCATACAAAGTCGCAGATAAGATGGTTGTCCGCATCATCTGTAGTTGATGAAGCGCGGAAAGGATTCACAAATGCAGGCCTCCTCGACAAGTTTCACCGAAAGCATATTTCCTCAGTAGCGCAGTTAATGGCCTACTTTGAGGAGTATGCTAGGTCAGAAGAAAGATGACTCCGAAGGACTGCTTCGTCTTCACCAACCATCCTTCAAGAAGTCAAACTTGAAGTTAAGACTTCGACTCCATCACAAGGGTACCACTTTGACAGCAACCAGCATGACGGACGAAGAGGGCCAAAGCATCCTCGCTCTGAAGTTTTAAACATTGCCCCCTCTTCATCCAAATTTCCCCCTAAAAATCCACAAGCTCCGGGAAGCAAGGTCAGCAGCTGGAGGCCGCCAAGGATGCCGGCTAGCAGAGGCCAAGCCTTCTTCTTCTGTGTACATGGTGAGAATCGAAGCCATGCTACCGATGCATGTAAGTCTCGGAGCGAGTATCTCGAGAGGAGCTCCGGTTGAGGCACTACTAACCGAGCACCTCCCGAGACTCGTCCAAAGCCGGTGCAGACCGTTGGACGTGTAGACAGCTTCGAAGCCCCAAGATAGCCTTTGGTGGCTAGTGTTATGCCACCTCCGAAGCAAGAAGATACACAAGACCGTGGCAAGCGAGTAGTTCTCCCCATCTCTGGAGGAGGAACCTTGGGCGACATGTCAAAATGGCAACGACGAGAATATGTTCACGATGTAGGGCATATTGGTACCTCCTCGTCAGCTACTGAAATGCCCGAGTGGTCTCACGTGCCTATATCTTTCTCCGCAGCCGATGCAACGGGTATTAAATTCCCTCATGCGGACCCTCTTGTCATCACTGCTGACATTGCAGGAATGGAGGTCCGAAGAGTGCTGGTTGATGGCAGAAGCTCTGCAAATATTATCTTCGTCCAGGCCTTCGACCAGTTGTGCATCCCGCGGAACCATCTACTTCCAGCAGCTCATTCGCTTCAAGGCTTCGCAGGCCCTCCTCTCGATGCCCTCGTCCAAATAGGCCTCGAGGTCGCCTTCGAAGAGGGGCTCCTAGCTAGATCGGAGGAGGTGATTTTTGATGTCGTTGACGCTCCTTATGCCTATAATGTTATCTTTGGAAGGGAATGCTAAATCAATTTGGGGTTGTAGCGCATCATAACTATCTATGCCTGTAAATGCCCACACAAGGAGGAGTGCTTACAGTTTTCGGCGATCAAGCAGCGACTCGAAGGGCGGAGTACGGCCATGACCCACCACTTGATCCTAGACAGATAAATAATGTGCAAGACCATTCGGAGGATGCCCCTGCGTCAAGCGATCTCTCGAAGATATCCTCCCCAGGCCAAGCCCCGAAGGTGAAATTATAATGAAGATCATCATCAAGGATGACAAAGACTATCCCATCCAGTTTGGCAAGGAATTGCCTCCGGAAATTGCTACTTTGTTGGAAGAAGTAGTAAAAGAAAACTTGGATGTCTTTGCTTGGTCCGACAAAAATATTCCTGAAGTCGACCGAAGTATCATTGAGCACAACCTACTCGTCAAACCAAGGGTTCAACATGTTCGCTAGGGGCTCCACAAATTGTCGATGGAAAGTGTGAACCTTGCTAAAGCGGAGGTGGAGAAGTGATTTGAATGATCCATTTTCGAAAGTTGCAAGTGATTTCTGAGATTCCTTGTTATTTCTTTTGCTGATCAAATAAGGCATCTCAGTTCTAGAATTTAACTCTAGCTGAAATGGTTAAGTGTTTGTGTAGCCCTCTACATGTTTGTGAAATGTTCCTTTAAGTATTCATCAACATCATGGCTGATTCTTGGGTTGTTTCTTGAGTAATATCATGGTTGAAGGGATTCAAAGGTATTCCATAACCCTTTTGCAGAGATTAAGAATTAGTCCTTTCTACCATTTTGTTTTGTTCCTGTAGAGAGTTCTGATACCAGATTAGTTTTCTTGTGTGATCACTTTTGAATATGATTTTTGAGCAGTGTTTCTGCTGATTTTGGATCCGAGTTCTTCATAGGTTTTGATGTTCAAGTTTCCATGGTTCCATTTGTGAAGTTCTCAAAAGTTTTTGATCACTGTTGCATGTATTTTTCTGCCCAACAAAGTACCTAAATGATTTGAACACTTGTAATTTCTGCTGAGTAGTGTTCTGTTTTTAGTCTAGATTCAATCTTTCAGGAAATGTTTGATTTGTTTTGGTACTGTTTTTGGATCCATGTTCTTCATAGACTTTGAATATCAAGTTTCCAGGGTTCCATTTTGGGAATTTTCAAGAGTTTTTGACCACTGCTACATATATTTTTCTGTCCAAGATTGTGCCTAAACAGTTCTGGAAACTTATGATTTTTGTTGATTGAGTTGTCTTTAGTCTGGATTCAATCTTTGAGACGTGTCTTGATCTATTTTGGTACTGTTCTTGGACCTGAGTTCTACATAACTTTTGTTTTCCAAGTTTTAAGGGTTTCATGTTCGAAATTTGCAGAAGGTTTCGACCACTGCTGCATATATTTTCCTGTCTAACAAAGTGCATAAAAAGTTTTGAAAACTCCTGATTTCTGCCAAGTTGTGTTCTATTTTCATTCTGGATTCAATCTTTGAGGCGATTTTTTATCAGTTTTGGTTATGTTTTTGGACCTGAGTTCTACATAACTCTTGTTGTCCAAGTTACAACGGTTCCATGTTTAAAGTTTCCAAAAGGTTCTGAATAGAGCTACATATTTTTTTGGCTCATCTATATGCTATAAAAATTCTGGAAGTTGGTCATTTCCTGAAAACCTTGAAGGCTCAAAGTATTTAGAAATATTTTTCTCCCTTATTTTTCTTTCCCAGCTTGCCTATCATATGTTCCCGTATGCAGTGATGTTTTTCACCATGTGTGCAAATTCAATGCTGGTGATCCCTCAATCTATCATTTGACATAATATCAGATAGGAGGGTGATAGCATTTGTTTTTATCGGAGTCTTTACTACATCTGCTTCCGCTTGTTCATTTAGAGGTGCGTTGGGTGATTTGAAAAGGCCATCATATTCTCAAGAATTTATCGAGGCGCCTATTCACCCCTCCTCTAGTAGACATCAAAAGTTTCTGTTAAGTCTAGACTATTGGTGCTTTAAAGCACTCTTTATTACAATATCATCTATATAGGCTTCGACATTGCGGCCTATCTGGTGACATAGAGCCTTAGCAATTAACCTTGAAAAAAATTGCCCCATCATTTCTTAAGCCGAAGGGAATTCTAACAGCACAAAATCGATCACAGCCACAATTGCATACCTACGCTGGGAGATAAAACACTGCAGTGTTTGTTTTTCAGACCATGAATAGTGATGAACTGATTTGATAAGAACAACAAAAACACAGCAAAATTTGATGGATTTGGTATTTAGTTCATCCCAAAAGTACAGCAAAAAATCTCTCACCTGCCCATGGATATGGTCCACTATTTATAGGCCAACCATGGGGGTATTTTCTAAAAAAACCTCTAGAATTAAAAATTACACAAAAGTCCTATTCCTTGTAATATATATTTTCAGAATTAGAAAATTCTGAAAAATATACTAAAGGAGTACACTAACTCAAGACACAACCTTTTATTACACATTGACTTAAAGTAAAAAGACTCTAAACTATTAAAATTCACAAAACTAGTTATGCGACGGTTTTAAGCAAAAACTGACAAAGCCTCTCAACCCTTCAACTCGTGACACCGCTTCGCGACTCCGAGCGCCAACAAGCCACTTCTGCTCTCGATCCCCTCGAGCCACCTGAATGCTTGTCCTGGCCTCCCTCTCGCAAACCCGGTCGACACGCCGTCACAGTCAACCGTCCGTCCAAGTCTTGCTCGGTCTCTTCGTACACTCTTGAGATCTTCTCCAACTTCGCCCGGCCTCCCTGATCCTCCAGCATCAAGCTCCCCGCTCGACCCTCGATCACCCGTCGTCGATAGTCGGTCAGCATCTCCACCCTACACATACAAGAGAAGCCAAAACAAGAACGCGACGCACCACCGAAACCCTCGGTAGCCAAACCTCTATTTCACATCGAAACAATCGATGCACTCAACCCATTCTCAACCACTCATCCGCTCAGAGAAGTCTAAAGCTTCATCGCTTGCCAGAGCAATACTCAAAGGATGTACCCCTTCACCACGTAAGTCTACTTCGAAGCAGCTTAAGTCTGGCGAGGAGGAAGAACTCCGAAGGGGCTCCGTCTTCACGGTAGCTAGTAGCTCCTGGGCTACTTCGGAAATGGATTCGCCGTTAGGTCCCCTCAGAAGTTTGAACCGAGGGGGTCCTTCGGACCTAGCTACCTCGAGGACCACCCATAATTGGCAAAGTTCTTCAGAGTCCTCAAGTACTTCGAGGTCAACATTCGAAGGCTGAGCCTGGGTAGGTATAAAGTACCCCCGCATTTATATTAATAAACTGATAAGTTTTTACAAGCCTAAAGCTAAGAATTACAAGGAGCCTAAGGAGATCTACACCTTCGGAGGTGGAGGTGCCGACGTCGAAGGCTGAGCTGGCGAGGCTTGTGCCCTTGCTCGGTGAAGGCAGATGGCCTTCTGGAGTTCGAGGACTGCTTCGCAGCCTTGGGCCTTCCAAGGCTTTTGAAGTCGACGCCAAGCTCCACAGACGCCTGGCGGAGGCGTCACCAGGTGCTGGCCTCCGAAGGCCACCGGAGTTGCTGAGGTCGCTGCTTCGTGGTGGTTGCACCCCGAGTCGTAAAGCATTTGCAACACTCCTTGACCCGCCACTCGACTGGCCATCAAGGCGAAGCCCTTCAGGGATTGCTCCACCATCGCAGCCACCACCTTCAAGAAATCAACGTGGTCTCCAATTGGGTCCTGAAGGCCGAAGTCTAGAGCCCGACACTCGGTCCCTATTTGTTCAAGGACCTCGGTCAAGCTCAGAGTGGCTTCATCGACGTTAGCAACGACGAAGTCTTGAAGGCAGTGGCCGGCTTGGCGAAGCTTTCAGTTCTCCTCCGCCAGATGAGCTCTGGGATCCTCCGCAGCTCAAAGCTCCACTCGGAGCCTGTCGGTCTCCGACGCCAAGACTTCCCTTGCCTTGTTGGCCTCAACCCTCGCTGTCTCTGCCGAGGCTTTGGTCCACCTTCGCTTCTCGGCTTCCAATGAGACTTCACGTCAGAGGGCGTCCCTCTCCTCCGCCAAGCGCGTCATCCACCTTTCCGTAGAGGTTGATGCTGCAGCGTTCTCTACGAAGGCCTGAAAGAATTCAAGAAAATCATAAGTATTGATTGAAGAGCAAGCATGACTCGAAGGCTGGATAGGACTTCGCTCACCTGGATGAGGGCTTCGTTCACATTTCTGAAGAGGTCCATGGGGCTCAAGAAGCTGAGTTAAGCCACCAATCCTCCTGCCTCTACAGCTGCGCATCCCTCATGAAAGTCATGGATGGCCGCCTTCGTCACGGCCCCCTTCGGCTGTAGAGGCCGGACAATTTCCTCCACCTCAACCTCCTGCACAGGCTCCTGCAGAGCCGGGCTCCGGTCCACCACCTCGACGTGCTCATCATCTCGAGGGTCCCCTTCGTCATGACCGTTGCCTCCGTCTTCTTCAGACGAGGAACTGCCAAACTCCGAACTGCTGCTACTGCTGCTGCTGCCGGAGGACTTCACTGGCTTCGGTGCAGTGGACCTCGCACTGACATCGTCTTCTGCAAAAAAAAATTCAAGTAAATATCCACGTATGAAAAGAGAAGTATGTTTAAAGTGTTTACCTTCGTCGGAGATCTCTTCGAAGGTAGAGGGGTCGATGAGTGCACCCCAATCCTTTTGCTATGAAGCTGGCGCCTCAACCTCTGCACCCAAAGTCGTCGTCATTGCAGGCTTCACCACCACTTCGGTAGCTGCTGCCGGAGCCCCTACTGGCTCCGCTCCGGTTTCAAGGTTCATGATCGTTGCCTCCTCTGGAGTAGAGGCTTCGGTCGCTGGGACCTCCGACCGAGCCCTCGAAGCTTCGGGTTCGTCGTCGTCCACCCTCTTCCACCTGGAGCCGGTTTCCGAGGGTACAAGGTTGGAGAAGTCTTGCAGAGCCTGGACCCCCTCGACGCCGAGCAGGGTCCACACTCTGTTCCAGTGCTCCCAAGTACCCACCAGAGCAAGTCGTTGGGCCCGCTCCTCAGGTGTCGGGGCTCCGACAACACGCTCCGCTGCCATGATGGCCTCCTCCGGAGTCCTCACTTCAAGAGCGGCTTCATCAAGATTCCAAGTTAGGATAAAGTTATTTGGCGAAGTATGAAAGTGGAAAGGCTTTGAAGTCTTACCAAGGCGTTCTGTTGCCACCTCGTTTAGGCCCCCTTGGCCCGAAGGTTGAAAGAGGCCCTCCGGCCAAGAGCGCGCAAGGGGGCTGAGCCGAAGAGTGATAAATTCCTCCGTGAGGTCCCTCATGGTCATCTTCGAAGCCACCTTCCGAAGGAGCAGGATCCTCGAGCGAAGAGTGTCGGGGTTCGTCTTTACCATGCCTTCGCGCTGATAAGAGATGAGCGTGTTGGTACTCCGAAGGGGGGAGTTTGTGCCAACAGAGGCGTAGAACCACTCTTGATCCCACCTCGAGTACCACTTCCTATTGGCGGCCCTCGCTGGGAAGGCATCCTGATACTCTTTCTGAAGCTGGAAGTTAGCGAATCCGAAGGCCAAAGCCCGCTTGGCGCGGTCTGTTCCCTCCCTCAGCTTTGGCTGGCAGTTGGCATCGTGAAGGGCTACGAAGACGTCGGTGCGCCCCTCGTAGCCTGAGGCCCTCATGGCCCATGCAAACACTGCTAGCCTCACCACGTCGTTGGGCGATAGTTGAGGAATATCAAGGTTGTAAGCCTTCAACACTTCGCTCAGCATCCCCACAGCTGGCAGTCTGAGGCCAGCTTCGAAGAAAGCCTCGAACAGTTGTAGGACCGAAAGTAGCGACCAGAGGGGGGGTGAATGGGCGCCTAAAAATTCTTTCGAATCAATGGCCTTCTCCCAACACCCAACGCACCTCAACAAACTTAGCACACACAAGTAAACAGATCAACAGGACCTAAAAAGATCTAGCCTAAAAACGACCGGTGTCCTAATCGAAAAGACACCAACACAGTGCTCAAAGGCAGGTTCAACAGATTAATTAACTCACAGGCATTTAATCAGATCAACTAACATGAAGATAATAAACAGTGAAGTTCCAATCGAAATAAAACAATGCATAGATTAAAACACCAGAATCAATATCATCTATCAAAAACAGCAGATGAACCAACAGATGTAATGACAGCACAAAGATTAAATCAACAGATGAAATATATTCATGGAAAAATTAATTCTTAGCAGTATGCCATCACATGCAATCGGATGTTTCGGAAGATATTGAAATAGTACTATCAGTACGTGACACAAAGCTACACATGAATATTTCATTAGCACGCAAATCGAGAAACGTAATTAGTGCTAATCATGGTTTGATTTGATTCATTGAAATAGTACCTTGTGTTCTGTTTTTTCAGCACGCAAAACGAGAAAATTGATTAGTGTTCAAGTGCTATCACGTGATTAACAAGCACAGTAAAGCATATGCAAAATTAATCTAGCCAATCAATTAACAAAAATCTAGACACGTCTTTTGAGGAGGAAGTAATTTTCTTACTACGCTATTGACGTATAGCCCTGTTCCTCACACAAGATCTGGCATGTTGTTGCTCTGCTTGTTACGCACGCGCTGTAGTGCCTGGAGCCTTGAAGATTCCGCCGCCTGGTTCCTGATGTTGCACGGCGCCCGCACACGCGCAAATGAGCTGCCTGCGCTGCTCCAATGAAAAACCAGCACCCGCACGCAGGTGTCTGCTCATGGCCCGAGAAGAAAAACCGGAAGCCAAGAGCTCCCTGAGAAAACCGGCGGTGAGACCGTAGCAGTGCGGACGTGGGGGATCTCGGTGGAGGAGCCAAGGCCGGATCAGCGCGACGGCTGCTGATGAATGGCGGCGGTGAATAGTGGAGAAAGAGAGGAATAAAATTTTGAACTCTGGTTTTTTGATTTGATTGAGTTAACCCTAACCCTAGGGATTGGGGCCTATTTATAGGCAGCCCAATAAAAGGGTAAAATGCAGAAATAGCCCTAGGGTTTTTTACAGACGCTGAAATAAATGGAAAAGACTAAACTGCCCTTAGGATATTTTTACAGACTCGACTGACAGACTGTGGGCCTAGGGACAAAATAGTAAACTCCTATTTACAGATGACTTATCCGGAAGCTAAGCTTTCGTAGCGACTACGGCTTCTCTTCTGGACAGTCTGATGCGAGATCAGCGGTCATCAGTTTTGCGCCGAAACTGACAAAGCGTCCACCGTCTTCGCACCGGGTACCCGGATTGGGCCGGCCTGATTCCACAGCTCCCTCAGCCCGGCAATCACTCGCCGCCCGTGTACCTGAGTCAATCCCGGTCAACAGTCCAGTGGATCCTCTGCTGCTCCTAGCCCATGTACCCGGATTGGGCCAGCCCGACTTCGCGGCCTCCTCTGCCCGACAGTCGCTTGCTGCCCGTGTACCTGAGTCACACGCGGCCCAGACGCAACAGGTCTTCTTTCTCTTTTCAGTCCTCTTTGACTATCGTTGACAATGACTCATCACATCTGGAGCCATGAGGCCCACGCTATTCAGCATGGCTCCTCAATCTCCCCCTTGATGAGTGCATTGTCAACACTTCTCTTCATCTGCTCTTCAGTACCTGCAAGCAACTGTGGAAACACGAAAACAAAGCACAAGAAAACAAAGAAGAAGAAAATAAAGTAAAATTTAACCTTAATGACCAAAAGCCAAACAAAAACATGAAACGGTCATTATGGTTAACCAAAAGTAAAAGCTCAAAATGAGTGCAGTCTCAGAAACATCAACGAGGATATCAAAAGAGTAAGGACAAACGGGACAAAAACTCCCCCTGAAACAAATCCCAGAGAAAGCCAAAACTCCCCCTTAAACTCTTGTACCAAAATTTCTCCCCCTTGTTGACAAGTGAACTCATCAAGCACTTTAAAACGACACTGACTCCCCCTGAAGTACAACTCCCCCTCAAAATATGCAATGAATGCAACTGGGGTGCAGGTGGAGTGCAGAAAGCATGCTTCTCAGATATGATTGACTGCAATTACAACATCTAACAAGTATAGCAAAAGACATACTGTCTAAGACACATGGCATGATCAGTGCAACAGATGATATCTAAAGAAAGTCATTAGCACGCATTTTTCAGATTTTGCAAACAAAGGCATCACCACATTTTCCAGTTAACAAGCGAGGTAAGACATGAGATGCAGAAGCTAACTGATATCTACCAAGATAAGCATTGTCCAAAACAAAGTGCTTCAGCAAACTTGTTGTCTTTTTAATTTTCAGGCTTTTTCATTTTCCTTTTTCATTTGTGCCAAGGGTTATTTGCATGTCAAACCTTATGCTAACCGACCAAGTCAAGCCTAGGCCAAAACTGGACCATCGGAAGCTTAACACATTGGTCTTGGCATACACTACACTGTCCTAGTTCATACCAAAGTGCTATGGTAAGCAGTCCAGAACAATGCAATGCGACAAAGCAAACCCACTTGGATCTTTTCAACTTAAGCATAAAAAGGCATGGAATTTTCATTCATTTTTTGATTTTTTATCATTTTTATAGCATATTTTCCATGTTAAAGCATAAAGATGTCCAAGTTGCATATCTGCATCTATGTGATGAACTAGCTACAAGGCATGTAACAGATAGCAAAAGCACTCAGCCTACACATGCTAGTTACCAGAAGCAATGGTGATCATTTTTCAAGTTTGAAAGCATAAAAGCCATGCATATGACAGATATCAGACATATCAAATGAACTGAAACAAAGCATGATCATCGACAAGTAATCAAAAGCATGTACCAGCTAGAATAAGTAAAGCAGTTCAATCATATAACAGAAGCAGGCTCAAAAGTGTGATATGTGAATATGTATGATATGAACACACACAAAAAGACTCAAGAAAAGAGTAAAGA
Organism: Zizania palustris; assembly: GCA_019279435.1. Taxonomy (NCBI): domain Eukaryota; kingdom Viridiplantae; phylum Streptophyta; class Magnoliopsida; order Poales; family Poaceae; genus Zizania; species Zizania palustris. Next base: position 11,799,119 of record JAAALK010000082.1, read on the forward strand.
AGAAAGAAAAACTGACGCAAAATATCCTAAAAAGGATACACAACACCCAAATCCCCTCGTAAACGCTCAAATGTAGACTGATCTAGGGGTTTGGTGAAAATGTCAGCCAACTGATGATGGGTATCAACATGAACAAGGTCAATGACACCTTTCTCATATTGATCCCGCAAAAAGTGAAAGCGTACATCAATGTGTTTGGTTTTTGAATGAAGACATGGGTTTTTCCCTACACTAATAGCACTGGTGCTGTCGCAAAACAAAGGAACTCTGGTAGGAAAGAACAACCCAAAATCTCGTAAAGTGGAAATCATCCAAACCAACTGTGAGCAGCAGCTAGCAGCAGCTACATACTCAGCCTCTGTGGTCGAAAGAGCAACTCCAGATTGCTTTCGAGAAGACCAAGAGACAAGAGACGAACCAAGAAACTGGCAAGTACCGGAAGTCGACTTGCGATCCAACCGACACCCACCAAAGTCAGCGTCCGAAAAGCCAGATAAATCAAGAGAAGATGATGCTGAATAGTAAAGACCAAGATCAGGCGCATAAGTGAGATACCTGAAGATGCGCTTGACAGCCTGCCGATGAGACGCGCGAGGTGAAGACTGGAAACACGCGCACAGTCCCACGGCGAACTGTATGTCTGGCCTCGTCGCCGTCAAGTATAGCAGCGAACCGATCATCCCTCGAAACTCTCTCTCGTTGACCTTGACGCCGCTCTCGTCCTTGTCCAGACCCCCAGATGTACCCATTGGGGTCATCTGCGGCTTCAGCTCACCACCAAAGTCAAATTTCTTCAACATGTCACGAGTGTACTTACCTTGGTGGATGAAGGTGCCGTCCTTGGTCTGCTTGATCTGAAGCCCTAGAAAGTACTTGAGCTCACCCATGAGGCTCATCTCGAACTCGCTGTGCATCTGCTCAGAAAACTTGGACACAAGATCGTTAGTAGTACCGCCAAAGATAATATCGTCCACGTATATCTGAGCGACTAAAAAATCTGAAGCATCTCTGAGCAAGAAGAGAGTCTTATCCACAGAACCCATCACAAAGCCCTTCCCCAACAAAAACTGCTTTAACCGATCATACCAAGCCCTGGGGGCTTGTTTTAACCCGTACAAAGCTTTCTGCAATTTAAAAACATGTCGAGGAAACTTGGGGTTTTCAAAACCGGGGGGCTGCCTAACATAGACCTCCTCCTCTATGTACCCGTTCAGAAAAGCACTCTTGACGTCCATTTGAAAAAGCTTAAAACCCTTCGAAGCGGCAAAAGCTAAAAGAATGCGAATGGACTCAAGACGGGCAACAGGAGCGAAGGTTTCCTCAAAATCAATACCTTCCTTCTGGCAGAAACCCTGGGCAACTAGTCGAGCTTTGTTGCGCACCACAACCCCATCTTCACCTTGCTTGTTCTTGAACACCCACTTGGTGCCTATGGGGTTGCATCCTGGTGGCAGCTCTACTAGTGTCCAAACCCGATTGCGGACAAAATTCTCAAGCTCTTCTTGCATGGCATTAATCCAGTTCGAGTCAGAAAGAGCATGAGAAATGTCTCTGGGCTCAAAAGATGCAACAAAAGCAGATTCAGCAAACACAGCAAGAGAGTCAACAGACGAACGCAAAGTTCTTGTAGACACATCACCGATGATGAGCTCTGAGGGGTGATCACGCTGAACTGCTCGGGATCCCTGGTGATCTGAAGTCACCTCACCGGAGTCAGCAGCTGGCACCTCTGGACTCGACTGAGGGGGCTCGATCGAAGTGGAAGAAGTGATCAGAGGTCCGCCCTCGTCCTCAGTCGAAGTCTCAGAAGGTGTGGGCTCTGCAGGAGGTGCAGAAGGCCCACCCTCATCAGCAGCTGGAGTATCCTCATCTTCCTCGAAGATGGACTCTCCGAGCTCACCATCACCAGAAAGCTCAAAAGAAGGATTCAAAGAAGGCAAGGACTCATCAAACGAAACCTCACAAGTCTCGACAAGCTGCTGGGAGTCGAGGTTCCAAACACGGAAGCCTCGAGAATGCAAAGCGTAACCAAGAAAAACACCATCCCAGCAACGAGACTCAAACTTGTCCAAATGCCCTCCCTTCTTGAGCACAAAGCACTTGCAGCCAAACGCTCGCAAGTGGCTCACCTTGGGCTGTCTGCCAAACCGCAACTCATAAGAGGTCTTACCAAGGTAAGCTCTAAGAAAAATGCGGTTGGCCAGATAGCAAGCCGTGTTCATGGCTTCAGCCCAAAAGCGCCTAGGAGTCCTGTGCTCATCGAGCATCGTCCTGGCCATCTCGACTAGCGTGCGGTTCTTTCGTTCCACAACGCCATTCTGTGGGGGAGTGTAAGGAGCAGAAAACTGATGGTCAAGACCCTGATCACTACAGAAGCTGACGAACTGAGAGTTCTTGAACTCAGAGCCGTTGTCGGAGCGAATTGCTCGCATCCGACCATTGTTCTCATTCTTCAGCTTCAAAATCAGGTCATGAACAAAATGAAAAGTTTCATCCTTAGACTCCAAAAAGAAAACCCACGAGAATCGAGAAAAGTCGTCAACAATCACAAGTGCGTACCACTTCCCACCGACTGAGCGTATCCGAGCTGGACCGACAGTGTCCATGTGTAACAGCTCGCCCGGATACGAAGTCATCACCTGAGTCACAGGTGAGTGAGAAGCGGCAACCATTTTCCCGTGACGACAGGGATGGCAAACTAGATCCTTCTCCATCTTAAGCTTGGGCAATCCTCGGATGAGGTCCATAGAGCTCAACCTGACTAGCAGGTCAAAACTCAAATGGCCTAACCTCCTATGCCACTTCCAGAGCTCAGAAGAAGATCCAGCAATTAAACAGCGAGAAGGGCCAAAAGAACTAGAGAAGTCAATCCGAAAAACTTTACCGAAAGGTAATATCTGGCAAATCAAAGACCCTCTAGAATCAAACACAGAAGAATTGCCCTTCTTAAAACGCACCTCCAAACCATCCTCAAGAAGTTGCGAAACAGAAATCAAATTAAAGTTCAAGTTTCCAACCAAAGCAACGTTCTTCAAAGAAAAATGGTCTGAAATGCGAATTGAGCCAATGCCACTTACTTTCCCTTGACCACTGTTCCCGAAGGTGATGTATTCTTTGGAGCTCGGGGGAGTGAGACTGGAGAACCATCTGCGATGTCCCGTCATGTGGCGAGAACACCCTGAGTCCATAATCCAAACGTCCTCCAGTCCCTGATCCTGCACAATCAGTGGTTGTAAGTGGGAGAAAATGGTCCGGCACCGGGTTTAGCAAACGAGCTAAACCAGTGTCGAGCCATCTGCTCAAAAGATGGAAAGCAGAAATCATCAGAAAAGTTTGGACCAAAACGCGGCTCAAAGCGCGGTCCTCGGTTCTGCCTAAAACCTCGGCTATGAGGTCCAGGTCCGTAGCCAAAACGGCCTGGAGCTCTACCGGAACGAGCACCACCATCTGGAGCACGGGCATGAAAGCCGTCTCCTCTACCACCACCTACACGACGCGGCCTGGCCTCCAGCCTCTCCCCGCGTCGAGGAACACGCAGTCTACCACCCTGCTGGTAGAACTGCTCCTGACCACCACGAGCTCTCTCTGCTCTCTCAACCCGCTTCCTCCTGAAGCAAAACTCAGCAAGATGCCCGTCTCTCTGACAATACTCACAATGATAGGTGGGCTTCTTGGGATGAGGTTGAGGCTTGGGGTTCTTGGGCTTAGTGGTGTTTGGTGTCGGCTTCTTGGGTTGAGAGGGTCCAGGAAGAGAGTCTAGAGAAGTGTGGAGATGTTTGGGCTTTGGAACCCAAATGGGCTTCTTGGGTGGAGCTTTGGATGGTTCATGGATCACTCCATCCTTGGGATGACAAGCCTGGGAAGACTCAGTGGAATGGGTCTTGGGATATCTCTGCTCAGGAGTCATTTTACTCCACTCCACTGCCCGGCTAATGGCACTCTCAAAGTCAGCCTTGGTGTAGGTGTAACCTACCCCAAACCCATCCTGCCTCTTGAACTGCTGGATCATCATGCCAAGCTGTGGCTCTCTGGCACTGATCCAACTCAGGATAGAACGGAGGTAAAAATTCTCATTTTGCGAATCAGCTAGCTCCTCTCTCAAGGAAGCTAGTACCTCCACCTGAGACAAGCAGGTCTCACACTCATTATCTATCTGGACAGACTTCTCGGCTTTCAGCTTAATCAACTCCATTCTAAGAGACAGGCAGTTCTCACAGACAGTGGGTGGAACTGACAATGTCTCAAGCTCTAGCCTAGTCTGCGCAAGCTCAGCTCTCATTCTCTCCAAATCACCCAGATGCTCATCGCCCTTGGCTTTTAACTCAGCTAAACTAGCAATATGAAATGGGCAATCAGCACAGGGTACGACAACAGTGGCTTGAGCATCTTTCAGCTCCAGCTGAGCGCTTTCAAGCTCAGTGGCCAAAGCGTCCCTCTCATCAACCCTTTCTGTGTACCTGGACTTCAGAGTGGACAGGTCACACAGAAGCAACTCACACTTAGGGCACTCACTGCTATCACCCAAGCAAGGGGAAGAAGATAGACTCTCAATTCTGCCGTTGGCTACGGCAAGCTCACTCTCTAACTCATCTATCCTCTTCTTAGCCCCTCTAAGCAGTTTTTCCCGATACTTTAACTCCTGACGATTGCTTTCAAGTAAATCAACGATTTCGCGTTCATAAGATGATACCTTTTCATTGTCGTCGTCGTCGGAGTCATCGGAGGAGCTCTTCTCTTTCTTATCCCCAAGAGCCATTGAGCAGAAACTCTTGCGGGATCTTCGGCGCTGATGTGAGCGGCTCTTCGGTCTGTCACCGAAGGCCATGAAGCAAAGGCCCGCTGGATCGTCCTTGTCCTTCCCCTTCCTGATGATGATCTCCTCATCGCTCGAGCTCGATGAAGAGGAAGAAGATGTGGACCGCTTGGAGTAGCTCTTCTCCATCTCAGCGAAGAAGGCCTTGTCTCGCTTTTTGTTCTCTCGCCGGTAGTCCTTCAGGGCCTTTCTGAAGAATCTGGTCTTTGGCTTGCCCTTGTTGAAGGAGGAGCTGTCGTGCTTGCCGGAGTCGTGGAAGCCACCACCGGTGCCCTTCTTGTGGCCATTGCGCTTGGGGCAGTCGGCGATGAAGTGTCCTGGATCACCACACTCAAAGCATCCGGTCTTTGTGCCGTGTCTTTTGAACATCCTCTTATCATAGACACGACGCACCCGGTTGTTAAAAAGACACAAATCATCATCTCCCAACGACTCAAGCTGATCCTCAGTGATAGACATCAAAGAGAACCCAACACAACTCACAGAAGAGGGATCAACAGAAGGTGTAGCAAGGGCCAGAGACTTTGATCCAGAGCCAGTGAGATTTGATCTCAACTGGGTATCAACCTCGGTGGCCTTCAGCTTGCTAAACAAATCAGAAATGGTCAAGGTATCATAAGAAGTGCTCTCAATGATAGAAGATACCTTGATCTCCCAGATCTTTGGGTCCAAGGTATGAAGAACCTTGAGCGCCTGTTCATGATCTGAGACCAACTGAACACCCTCAGCCTTGTTGTCCCGAAGCTTGTTTATGATCGACTGAAAACGACCAAACAATGCTTCAACAGATTCACCCGGCTTTTGTGTGAAGTTCTCGTACTCACGCCGGTAGGTCTGATAGAGCCGAGCCTTGACCTGAGCTGTCCCCTCATGGTGTGCCTGGAGGGTAGCCCAGATCTCTCTCGCAGTGGAGAGATGGCTCACACGCTCAAACTCAGTGGGACCCAAACCAGAAAACAAGATGTTCACCGCTTTGCTATTGTTCACATGCTGGGCGATGATACCAGGAGAATCACGCTCAGCAACTGGCAATATGACAAACGAAGCGTGAACGCAAATGTCCCAGATGTCCGAGCTTTGGCTCATGAGATAGGCTCGCATGCGAGTCTTCCAATAATTATAGCCATAAGCTTCCAAGGACGGGACCTTGCCAGGAGAAGTCATGATCACTACTGAGGTTTAGAACCGGTTAAGGTATGGAAAAAACCTAACCAGGCTCTGATACCACTTGTAGGACCGAAAGTAGCGACCAGAGGGGGGGTGAATGGGCGCCTAAAAATTCTTTCGAATCAATGGCCTTCTCCCAACACCCAACGCACCTCAACAAACTTAGCACACACAAGTAAACAGATCAACAGGACCTAAAAAGATCTAGCCTAAAAACGACCGGTGTCCTAATCGAAAAGACACCAACACAGTGCTCAAAGGCAGGTTCAACAGATTAATTAACTCACAGGCATTTAATCAGATCAACTAACATGAAGATAATAAACAGTGAAGTTCCAATCGAAATAAAACAATGCATAGATTAAAACACCAGAATCAATATCATCTATCAAAAACAGCAGATGAACCAACAGATGTAATGACAGCACAAAGATTAAATCAACAGATGAAATATATTCATGGAAAAATTAATTCTTAGCAGTATGCCATCACATGCAATCGGATGTTTCGGAAGATATTGAAATAGTACTATCAGTACGTGACACAAAGCTACACATGAATATTTCATTAGCACGCAAATCGAGAAACGTAATTAGTGCTAATCATGGTTTGATTTGATTCATTGAAATAGTACCTTGTGTTCTGTTTTTTCAGCACGCAAAACGAGAAAATTGATTAGTGTTCAAGTGCTATCACGTGATTAACAAGCACAGTAAAGCATATGCAAAATTAATCTAGCCAATCAATTAACAAAAATCTAGACACGTCTTTTGAGGAGGAAGTAATTTTCTTACTACGCTATTGACGTATAGCCCTGTTCCTCACACAAGCTCTGGCATGTTGTTGCTCTGCTTGTTACGCACGCGCTGTAGTGCCTGGAGCCTTGAAGATTCCGCCGCCTGGTTCCTGATGTTGCACGGCGCCCGCACACGCGCAAATGAGCTGCCTGCGCTGCTCCAATGAAAAACCAGCACCCGCACGCAGGTGTCTGCTCATGGCCCGAGAAGAAAAACCGGAAGCCAAGAGCTCCCTGAGAAAACCGGCGGTGAGACCGTAGCAGTGCGGACGTGGGGGATCTCGGTGGAGGAGCCAAGGCCGGATCAGCGCGACGGCTGCTGATGAATGGCGGCGGTGAATAGTGGAGAAAGAGAGGAATAAAATTTTGAACTCTGGTTTTTTGATTTGATTGAGTTAACCCTAACCCTAGGGATTGGGGCCTATTTATAGGCAGCCCAATAAAAGGGTAAAATGCAGAAATAGCCCTAGGGTTTTTTACAGACGCTGAAATAAATGGAAAAGACTAAACTGCCCTTAGGATATTTTTACAGACTCGACTGACAGACTGTGGGCCTAGGGACAAAATAGTAAACTCCTATTTACAGATGACTTATCCGGAAGCTAAGCTTTCGTAGCGACTACGGCTTCTCTTCTGGACAGTCTGATGCGAGATCAGCGGTCATCAGTTTTGCGCCGAAACTGACAAAGCGTCCACCGTCTTCGCACCGGGTACCCGGATTGGGCCGGCCTGATTCCACAGCTCCCTCAGCCCGGCAATCACTCGCCGACCGTGTACCTGAGTCAATCCCGGTCAACAGTCCAGTGGATCCTCTGCTGCTCCTAGCCCATGTACCCGGATTGGGCCAGCCCGAATTCGCGGCCTCCTCTGCCCGACAGTCGCTTGCTGCCCGTGTACCTGAGTCACACGCGGCCCAGACGCAACAGGTCTTCTTTCTCTTTTCAGTCCTCTTTGACTATCGTTGACAATGACTCATCACATCTGGAGCCATGAGGCCCACGCTATTCAGCATGGCTCCTCAACAGTACCACTTCGTCAGCTTGAGGCCTCGGTATAGCCTCCGACTTCTCCGGCACCCGAAGCTGGATCTTTGATGATATCTTCCCCGCGTAGGCCCTTCGAACAGACTCCTCTATCGAGATCGAAGCCCTCATCTCCAAGGTTTGCTCGAACTTATCTGATGGCGACCGAAGATCCCTCGGCCCCAACCGCCTCGCTGCAGGCTTCGTCGCAGCTGCAGCCGCTGCCTGCGCCTGGGCGAAGCTCGAGCTTGAGCCCAAGGCTAAAGCCTTCAAATCAACTTTCTTCAGCATTGTTGTGGAGCTTAGGTGCGACCGGTGCTAAGGCTTGCGAAGTGGGCTCCGCGTGAAGCTATGGATGAGGAGAAGAGAGCGAAGGATGCAAGGCGTTGAGAAGAGAGCAAATGAGAGGTGTGTCAAAGCCATGTGCGGTAAACCCCTATTTATAGGCGGTAAAAATCCCGACGGTTCCCATGCCGAAGCCACTAACAGGTTGGACTCAAGCGAAGCTGAAGCGAACCGGCGCACTGTAACGGTCAATTTTATAGCCATTGTGAAGTCAATTGATCTCCCCGAGGTCGTTCTGATAGCTGAGGCATGCAATTATTACCCGCGCAAGTCGAAGCCGCCTTTGGTCCAAGCTCCGAAGGCCTGTCTTCTCTGAAGTTGCCATTTACTATCATTTGTCCCAAGGGCGCACACACCCCTTCGTCCCGAAGGCCTGCAAGCGAGGGGCTACTATTGGGGAAATAAGTTTTCCCTTAAACAGGGGCCAAATGACGTCAACCTCCGATGGCCTTCGACCCAGAGCCTGACACTGTCGAAGCATGCCCCTTTCTGGTGAAGTTATTTCTATGTTTCAAGGTTCTTTTCGGAGCCCTCTGGAGCGAGGCCTTCGAACCCCTTTCGGAGTCCTTCGGAGCAAAGCCTCCAAGCTCCTTTGAAGTTTGCCAGAAGCCAAGTCTCAGGCTAATTTCGGAGTTACCTTCTAGGGTAACTTCGGAGTTCCCCAGAGCTAGTCTCCGGACCCTTTTTAGTCGATTCGAAGCTAACTCTCCGAGAACCTAGTTCGGAGTTCGATCCAGAGTATACTTCAAAGCCCACTTCGGAGTGTCCTTTGAATCCTTCCTTATGGCCTCCGCCTGAAGAGCTCCGGCCCCTACTCCAGACCTAGAAAATATCTGTACTTCGCTACAGTGTAGAAGTCATACCAGGGGCCCCTCTGCCCCTAGTATGTCGTTTAGCTGGTCAAGAAGTGACGCTTATCTGACACGTCCGTAAAGCTGCAAAACACTTTGTACAGTAGACTAGCCTTTTTTCCCTTTTTGCCCCTATAAGCCTATGCCTTATAAAGGGTATTTAGGTCTTTTCCTTTGGCCTGCGTGCCTATAAAAGCAGGGCCAAGCCCTTGTAATAGTTAAGCTCCTCCAGGGCCATGAGAGCCTCGGGATTTATTAGATTCTACCAAGTCATACTATGCCAAATCCACTACAAACTGGACGTAGGGCTATTATCTCTTAGGGGAGGTCCGAACCAGTATAAATCTTTTCTCCTTCTGAGAGAACCCTTTGAGGTTTATTTTACACACTATACACACATACAAAACCTGTGCTGTAGCTAACACAATTTCTACAACATCAGCCCAAGCATGGAGTGTTTCAAGAGTAGCCTAAAGCTCCACCCAAGAAGCCCATCTGGGTCCCAAAGCCCAAACAACTCCACACTTCTCTAGACTCTCTACCTGGACCCTCTCACACCAAAGAGTCCACACCCAACACCACCAAGCCCAAGAACCCCAAGCCTCAACCACATCCCAAGAAGCCCACCTACCACTATGAGTACTATTAGAGAGATGGGCATCTTGAGGAGTTTTGCTTCAGGAGGAAGCATGTTGAGAGAGCAAAGAGAGCTCGTGGTGGGCAGGAGCAGTTCTACCAGTAGGGTGGTAGACTGAGAGTTCCTCGACACGGGGAGAGGCTAGAGGCCAGGCTGCATCGTGTAGGTGGTGGTAGAAGAGACGACTTTCATGCCCATGCTCCGGAGGGTGGTGTTTGCTCCAGCGGAGCTCCATACCATTCTGGATACGGTTTTGGACCTCGTGGCCGAGACTTTAGGCAGAACCGAGGACCGCGCTTTGAGCCGCGGTTTGGTCCAGACTCTTATGATGCTTTCTGCTTTCCTTCCTTTGAGCAGATGGCTCGACACTGGTTTAGCTCTTTTGCTAAACCTGGTGCCGGACCATTTGCTCCCACTTATGACCACTGACTGTGCAGGATCGAGGACTAGAGGACATGTGGATCATGGATTCAGGATGCTCTCGCCACATTACGGGACATCGCAGATGGTTCTCTAGTCTCTCTCCCCCGAGCTCCAAGGAATACATCACCTTCGGGAACAATGGTCAAGGGAAGGTACACGACATTGGCTCAATTCGCATCTTAGACCATTTCTCTTTGAAGAATGTTGCTTTGGTTGGAAATTTGAACTTCAATTTGATTTCTATTTCGCAACTTCTTGAGGATAGTTTGGAGGTTCGTTTTAAGAAGGGCATTTCTTCTATGTTTGATTCTAGAGGGTCTTTGGTTTGCCAGATCTTATCTTTCGGTAAGGTTTTTCGGATTTACTTCTCTAGTTCTTTTGGCCCTTCTCGTTGTTTAATTGTTGGATCCTTCTCTGAGCTCTAGAAGTGGCATAGGAGATTAGGCCATTTGAGTCTTGTTTTGCTAGTCAGATTGAGGTCTATGGACCTCATTCGAGGATTGCTCAAGCTTAAGATGGAGAAGGATATAGTTTGCCATCCCTGTCATCACGAGAAAATGGTTGTCGCTTCTCACTCACGTGTGACTCAGGTGATGACTTCGTACGCGGGAGAGCTGTTACACATGGACACTATTGGTCTAGCTCGGGTATGCTCAATCGGTGGGAAGTGGTACGCGCTTGTGATTGTTGACGATTTTTCTCGATTTTCGTGGGTTTTCTTCTTGGAGTCTAAGGATGAGACTTTTTAGTTTATTCATGACCTGATTTTGAAGCTGAAGAATGAGCACAATGGTAGGATGCGAGCAATCCGCTATGACAATGGCTCTGAGTTCAAGAACTCTTAGTTCATCAGCTTCTGTAGTGATTAGGGTCTTGATCATCAGTTTTCCGCTCCTTACAATCCCCCACATATTGGCGTTGTGGAACGAAAGAACTGCATGCTAGTCGAGATGGCCAGGACGATGCTCGATGAGCATAGGACTCCTAAGCGCTTTTGGGCTGAAGCCATGAAGACGGCTTGCTATCTGGCCAACCGCATTTTTCTTAGAGCTTACTTAGGTAAGACTTCATATGAGTTGCGGTTTGGCAGACAGCCCAAGGTGAGCCACTTGCGAGCGTTTGGCTGCAAGTGCTTTGTGCTCAAGAATGGCGGGCATTTGGACAAGTTTGAGTCTCGTTGCTGGGATGAAGTCTTTCTTGGTTATGCTTTGCATTCTCGAGGCTTCCGTGTTTGGAACCTCGACTCCCAGCAGCTTGTCGAGACTTGCGAGGTTTCTTTTGATGAGTCCTTGCCTTATTTGACTCCTTATTTTGAGCTTTCTGGAGATGATGAGCTTGGAGAGTCCATCTTCAAGGAAGATGATGACGCTCCTGCTGTTGATGAGGGTGGGCCTTCTGCACAGCCTGTAGAATCCACACCTTCTGAGACTTCGACGGAGGACAATGGCGGACCTCTGATCACTTCTTCCACTTCGATCAAGCTCCCTTAGTCAAGTCCAGAGGTGCCAGCTGCTGACTCCGGTGAGGTGACTTCAGATCACCTAGGATCCCGAGCAGTTCAGCGTGATCACCCCTCAGAGCTCATCATCAGTGATCTTACTGAGAGAACTTTGCGCTGCTCTGTTGACTCACTTGCTCTCGATCCCCTTGAGCCGCCTGAATGCTTGTCCTGGCCTCCCTCTCGCAAACCCGGTCTTGCTCGGTCTCTTCGTGCACTCTTGAGATCTTTTCCAACTTCGCTCGACCTCCCTGATCCTCCAGCATCAAGCTCCCCACTCTACCCTCGATCACCTGCTGTCGACAGTCGGTCAACATCTCCACCCTACACATACAAGACAAGACAAAACAAGAACGCAACGCACCACCGAAACCCTCGGCAACCAAACCTCCATTTCACATCAAAACCCTCGGTGCACTCAACCCACTCTCAACCACTCATTCGCTCAGACGCTCATCCTTGTCAATCACTCATCATCCAGACCAAAACCACCCTTGGTTTCTCAGTATCTTCGGGGCTCAAGCTGGAAAATTGCTAGGGTACTTAGTTTTGAGTAGGGGGATCGAAGCCTGCCCAACATAGATAAGTGTATTGCAAAGAATGGCTCCACCAGAAAATTTGAAGCAAGTCTAGAAGCTTGTCGGAGGCCTCGTGGCCCTTAGCAGATTTTTGGCAAGGTCCGCAGAGCGGAGCCTCCCTATATTCAAAGACTTAAAAGGGTCCGAAAATTTTGCATGGACATCGGAGTGCCAGAACAGTTTCGACGATATCAAAGACTATCTTGGCAACCTTGCAACACTCACTATGCCAATCACAAATGAAACTCTTCTTCTCTATCTTGCAGCTACAGGCTTCACTGTCAGTGCGGTCCTTGTTCGAGAAATGGATTTCAACGGGAAGTTGGTATAAAATCCGATCTATTTTGTATCAAAAGCCATACCCGGAGCAAAATCTCAGTACTCTGAGCTGGAAAAGTTTACTTATGCTCTGGTAATGGCTTTGAGGAAATTACGACATTATTTTTTGGGACATAATGTAATTGTACCAACTTCTTACCCTCTAGGAGATATGCTCCGAAGCAAGGACTCTACGGGGAGAATTGGAAAGTGGTCCATTGAGTTAGCCCCCTTTGGCATCTCCTTCATAGCAAGAACAGCAATCAAGTCACAAGTGGTGGCTGATTTTGTAGAAAATGGACTCCGTCTACAGTATGGGCTCCAAAAGAATCAAACAAAGGAATATGGACCATATACTCTAATGGAGCTTTTCAAGCATCCGGAGTAGGTGTCGGAGCGGTCATAATTTCGCCTTTAGGGCAGAAAGCAATGTACTCCGCAAGGCTCAACTTTAAGTCCACCAATAATATTGCAGAGTACGAATGAATTTTGTTAGGGCTTCGCAAGGCGCGTGCCCTTGGTGCTACAAGAGTTGTTATAAAAACAGATTCCCAAATTGTAGCAGGGCACATTGATAAAAGTTTTTAGGTTTGGCATCCACAACTTGCTAAATATTTAGAAGATATTTGCAAGACTGAAGAAGCATTTAAAGGGATCTCTGTCCAAAGCATCCCCCGAGCCGATAACTTACAAGTAGACCTCTTGGTAAAAGCTGCAGCCGGAGCCTTGGACATCTCGGAAGGGGCATTTTATGAAGATCTTGCCTCCTCTTCGGTGCCCCAACTCGCTCCTGCGGAGGTCCTTTTCATACCAAGCACCGATTGGCGGAGTTCAATTACGGAGTTATTGCAAGAGAAGCTAATTTGCCTGAAGGCCCGAAGCTATCAAGACTGCAGTTAAGAGTACGGAATTATCATATTGTCAATGGTATTTTATACAAGGCTGGAGTATGTTCTCCCCTGCTCTGATGTATTTCTCAAACCGAAGGCCAAGACATACTCCGATAAATTCATGAAGGACTTTGTGGTAGCCATCTTGCCCCTCGAGCTTTAGCAGACAAAATATTTCACTAGGGGCTCTATTGGCCTACAATAGTAGCTGATGCGGAGGCTTTAGTCCACACTTGCGAAGGTTGTCAATGGATGGGAAGATGGAGTGATCGTCCACCAACATCCCTTCAAGTTATTGCTCCAGTATGGCCAATAGCCCGGTGGGGTATGGACCTCACTGGCCCTTTCCCAATGGCAAAGCACAATTTAAAATTTGCAGTGGTTGCAATTGAATATTTTTCTAAGTGGGTCGAAGCAGAACCCCTCACAGCTATCATTTCGAAGAATGTAGAAAAAAATTTCTGGCAAAATATTTGTTGGGGGAAAATACTTCATCCCTAGGGTCTCTACAGTTATATGACAAAGACAATTTACTAGACCGAAGTTCAAGTATTAACTCCGGTCTAGTGCATGATCAAGCTCGAAGAATCCATGGAGGCTTTTGTTCGGAGTATGACTTTGAAGGTTAAATCTTCAGAGAGCTTATCTACTAGCGAGGATGGAAGACTTATCTTCTTTCTAATTAGATTAGTCTTTTACCATTTTAACCCTATTAGGGGTACCAAATAGTTTCCACTATGTCGGTTGTAGTTGAGGGTTAAAAAGGTATTTTCCTTAAGATTTTTACCTATAAATACCCCCATTATTACCCTGTAATGGGGATCGAATACTCAGTTATTCAATACACAACTTCGAACTACTTCGAGCTATTATCCAATTTGGAGGCTTGAAATAGTCCGTTTCACAAACTCTTCGTTTATTAGTTCTTAATCTTCGAGAACCTGTTAGCGTAATCTTTTACGCCAAGAGTTGGCATCGTCGATGGGGAACATAGTCCAAAAAACTTCGTTCTCTAATAAGTGTTTAGAACCATGCCTCCTAAGCGGAGTTCAGGTGGTAGTCCTACTCGGAGGTCCCCTCGGACCTCCGGAGCAAGATCTTCAAATATAGTCGAGGTTGGAGGACCTTCAGTAGTTCCTTCACCTTAGACCCCCGAAGGGAATTCTCTTCCTCGAGCATACGGAGTTCCTCCTCCAACTCCATCTATGCTTCGACCAAACGGAGTTCCTCCTCCAACTCCGACTGCGCTCCGAACTGACATGTTCAGTTCCCAAGACTCAGAAGATCCTTCCGGAAGAAATGAAGATAGCCTTGGTGACATGGTGACCCAGATGGCCAGTCTCCAAGCTGAAGTGGCAAGGTGGAGGCAAGAGGCCACAGATAGGCTTCGTCCTCAGGCTACCCCTGTAATCCCCGAAGTGCCTCAAGACGACGACTCCCTTCTTTATCCCGAAGCCCAGAGAACGCTTCCTTCGATAGTGAGTCTCTGTTGCATCTCGATTTACAGAAAGTGCGCTTCGACCCTAAGTTTAAATCTTCGAAGCTCTGTAAGTACTCTGGAGAAGAGGATCCAGGGGAGTTCTCCCATTCGTATGCTTTGGCAATTGAGGCCAGTGGAGGAGTCTAAGACACCATGGCAAAGTGTTTCCCCCTTGCTCTCGAAGGGGTTGCTTTTTCGTTGGTTCTGGGCCTTGAAGCCAGGATCAATTAGAACTTGGGAGCAGCTAAGGAAAAAGTTTGTAAGTAACTATTAGGGTACCTACGTACCCCCTATGTCTACGGGAAGTCTTTTCTAGGTGAAGCAGCTACCTGGAGAAACTTTAAGACAGTTTTTCAAGTGCTTCACCTATACGAAGTCACAGATAAGGGGGCTCTCTGCATCGTTCGTTGTTGATGCAGCCCGAGAGGGAGTTACTCATGCGGGCCTCCTTGATAAACTTCATCAGAAACAGATATCCTCTGTAGCGCAGTTGATGGCCTATTTCGAAGAATATGCTAGGTCGGAAGAAGGATGGCTCCGAAGAACAACTTCAACTCCACCAATCCTGCAAGAAGTCAAGCTCGAGGTGAATACTTCAACACCTTCGCATGTGCCCAACTTCTAAATCCAGCATGATAGGCGTCAGGGGCAAAAGCATCCTCGCTCCGGAGTCCTGAACATTGCTCCTTCTCCGCAGAAATTTGCTCCTAGAAATCCACAAGCTTCGGGAAGCAAGGTCAGCTGCTGGAGGCTGCTAGGGAAGCCGGCTGGCAAAGGCTAGGCCTTCTTCTGCTGGGTTCATGGTGAAAATCGGAGTCATGCTACTGATACGTGCAAGTCTATACTCGCTTTAAGAGGCGAGTACCTTGAAAGGACCTCTAGTCGAGGCACTACTGATCGAGTCCCTTCCGAGGCACGTCCGGAGCTTGTGCAGGCTGTCGCACGTGTAGACAACTTTGACCCTGCAATACAACCTCCGGTGGTCAATATTATGCCACCCCCGAAGCAAGAAGATGGCCAAGATCAGGGCAAAAGAGTAGTCCTCCCCATTTCCGAAGGAGGGACCCTCGGCAGTATGTCGAAAAGACAGTGAAGATAATATGTCTGGGAAGTAGGCCATATTGGAACTTCTTCGTATGCAGCTACAATGCCTGACTGGTACCATGTGCCAATATCTTTCTCTGCAGATGATGCAGCAGGCATAAAGTTCCCACATGCAGATCCCCTTTTCATTACTTCCGATATAGCAGGAACTGAAGTCTAGAGAGTGCTGGTCGATGGTGGGAGTTCAGAAGATATCATCTTTGTTCAAGCCTTCGATCAGCTCTGTATCTCCAGGAAACATCTCCTCCCCGCAGCTCGTCCCCTGCAAGGCTTCGCAGGACCTCCTCTTGATGGCCATGGCCAAATAGGTCTTGAGGTTGCTTTCGGAGAGGGGCTCCTGGCAAGGATGGAGAAAGTAATCTTCGATGTTGTAGATGCCCCTTATGCATATAATGTTATCTTTGGAAGGGACATGTGAAATCAGTTCGGAGTCATGGCACACCATAACTATTTATGTATGAAGATGCCCACGCAAGCGGGAGTACTCATTGTCTTCGGCGATCAAGCCACTACGCGAAGGGTAGAATATGGTCATGGTCCCCCTCTCGACCCGAGACAAGTGAATAATGTACAAGGCAATTCAGAGGATATCTCTGCTTCAAGTGAATCTTCGAAAAAATCATTCCCAAGGCCCAGCCCTGAAGGAGAAATTGTAACGAAGATTATTGTAAAAGACGGCAAAGACTATTCTTTTTAGTTCGGGAGTCAGCCGAGATATCATTGAGCATAGCTTGCTTGTAAACCCGAGGGTTCGGCCTGTTCGACAGGGGCTTTTAAAGTTATCAGTAGAAAGGGCAATCCTTGCTAAGGTAGAACTGGAGAAATTACTGAAGACTAGGATTATCAGAGAAGTAGCTCATACGAAGTAGTTAGCTAACCCAGTCTTTGTCAGAAAGAAATCCTCCGGGAAGTGGCTCATGTGTATTGATTTTACATCTTTGAATAAAGCATGCCAACGTGACCCATATCCCATGCCCCGAATTGATCCATTCGTTGATTCTACTGCTGGTTTGGAGTTATTAAGCTTCCTCGACACGTATTCTAGCTATCATCAAATTTTGTTAAAGCGCGAAGATGAAATCAAAACAAGCTTTGTAACTCCTTTGGGAGTCTTCTGTTTTGTAAGAATGCCTTTTGGCTTGAGAAATGCCGGGGCAACTTTTTCGAGGTTAATTGCTAAGGCTCTAGGTCATCAAATAGACTGCAATGTAGAAGCCTATATGGGTGATATTGTAATAAAGAGTGCTTTAAAGCACCAACATAGCCTAGACTTAGCAGAAACATTTGAGAGCCTCTGGGCATGTGGAGTCCGTCTCAACCCAAAAAAATGTATCTTCGGGGCTCAGGCTGGGAAGTTGCTAGGGTATCTAGTTTCAAGTAGAGGAATTGAAGCTAGCACTACTCAAATAATTGCATTGCAAAGGATGGCTCCATAGGAAAAGTTAAAGCAGGTACAAAAGCTGACTGGCCGCCTAGCAGCACTTAGCAGATTTCTAGCAAGGTCCACAGAACAAAGCCTCCCCATATTCAAAGCATTAAAAGCATCCGAAGATTTTGCATCGACACCGGAGTGTCAAAATAGTTTTGATGATATTAAAAATTATCTCAGCAACCTCGCTACATTCACTGTGTCCGTTGCAGATGAAACCCTACTCCTCTACCTTGCAGCTACTGGCTCCACTGTCAGTGTAGTCCTTGTCAGAGAAGTTGATTTCAATGGGAAGTTGGTGCAGAATCCAGTCTATTTTGTATAAGAAGCCTTATCTAGAGCAAAAACAAGATATTCCAAGCTTGAGAAGGTCACTTATGCTCTGATAATGGCTTTGAGGAAATTACGACATTATTTTCTAGCACATAATGTAATTGTACCAACTTCATATCCTTTGGGAGATATGCTCCGAAGCAAAGATTCTACGGGAAGAATTGGAAAATGGGCCGTCGAGCTAGCACCCTTCGGCGTCTCCTTTGTAGCAAGGACAACAATCAAGTCGCAAGTGGTGGCAGATTTTGTGGCAGAATGGACTCCATCTGCAATATGGGCTCCGGAGAAATCAAATGAAGGAATTTGGACCATATACTCTGATGGAGCTTTTCAAGCGTCTAGAGCAGGCATTGGAGCAGTAATAATTTTGCCTTTAGGGCAAAGAGCGATGTACTCCACAAGGCTCAACTTTAAGTCCACCAATAATATAGCAGAGTATGAAGGAATTTTGTTAGGACTTCGAAAAGCGTGTGCTTTGGGTGCTACAAGAGTTGTTATTAAAATAGATTCTCAAATTGTAGTAGGGCACATTGATAAAAGTTTTCAAGTCCGTCATTCGCATCTTGCAAAATATTTGGAAGAGATCCATAAGATCGAAGCAGCATTCAAAGGGATTTCCATCCGAAGTATACCAAGAGCTAAAAATGTGCAAGCTGATACCTTAGTGAAAGTTGTAGCCGGAGCTGTGGATATTCCAGAAGAAGCCTTTTATGAAGAACTTACTTCGCCTTCGGTGCCACAAATTCCTCTTGCGGAGGTTCTTTGCATTCCAAGCACTGACCGGCGGAGCTTAATCATGGAGTTATTGCAAGGTGAAGCAAATTTGCCTGAAGGACCACATATTTCGAGGCTGAAACTAAGAGTTCAGAATTATCCTATAATCAACGGTATTCTCTACAAGGCCGGAGTATGTTCCCCCCTACTCCGATGTATATCTCAAGCCAAAGGTCAAGAGATACTCAAAGAAATTCATGAAGGCCTTTGAGGTAGCCATCTAGCCCCCCGAGCTTTAGCAGAAAAAACACTTCACTAGGGGCTTTATTGGCCTACAATGGTAGCTGATGCGGAGAGCTTAGTCTGCACTTGCCAAGGTTGTCGATGGATGGGAAGAAGAAGTCATCGCCCGCTAATGACTCTTCAAGTCATTGCTCCGGTTTGGTCTATGGCCAGATGGGGCATGGATCTCATTGGCCCATTCCCAGTAGCAAAAGGAAATCTGAAATTCGCAGTGGTAGCAATTGAATATTTTTCCAAGTGGGTCGAAGCAGAACCCCTAATAGCTATCACTTCGAATAATGTACAAAAATTCTTTTGGAAAAATATTATATACAGGTTCGGAGTGCCTCGACAGCTCACAATCAACAATGGGACACAGTTTGATGTGGAGCCCTTCAGAAAGTTTTGTGAAGATCTTGGAATACAAATATGTTTTGCAGTTGTGCGTCATCCTCAGTCTAACGGAGCTGTCGAAAGGGCTAATGGTAATATTTTATCAGGGCTGAATCGAAGAATAGTAGGATTAGCAAAGGGGTTATGGACTAAATAACTCCTGAAGATTTTATGGTCCATTCGGACCACTCAAATGAGGTCCACAGGTTTTACTCTTTTCAGATTATTATTCGGAGATGAAGCTATGACGCCGACGGAGCCCAAAGAAGGATCTCTTCGCACCACCGAACCTGAAATAGAAGGATAAAGGCAAGCTTCGCTTGATTTAATAGAAGAAACAAGGCTTCGGGCCGTGGCTAATTTGTCGAAATATCAACATCAAACGAAGACTTGGTATGACCAGAGGGTTAAGCTTAATGAACTTAAACCAGGTCATTTAGTTTTGCGAAGCATCATAGCACCAGGGAAATTAGGAAATAAGTGGGAAGGTCCATATATCATTTTACGTTCAGGACGCCCTGGTTCTTTTAAGCTAGCCAATTTAGAAGTTGAAGAGTTAAAGCATGCCTGGCATGCAGAGCTCCTAAAGCGATATTTTGCATATGGGCTCCTTGTAACCATCTGTAAACACCTTAATAAATAAAGCTCATGTTTCAGATAATGCCTACCTCTCAAACACTTCATACTTCTAGTGGATGCACTAGAGGAATGGAGTTGGCTATGAGGGAAGTGTCATTAATTTGAACCAATTTTATGGACTTCGAACCACTGGTTCAAAGCTTCCGACGAGGTGGGAAAGTAACAAAAAAATGGATTCCAAGCTACCGGCTTGAAAGCATCCATAAAAAGAGTCCAAGGAGACCAAATGATGCGGATTCCAGGCTTCGGCTTGAAAGCATTCGCAAAAAGTCCAAGGAGACCACTATGTGAATTCCAAACCACTAGTTTGATAGCATTCGCAAAAAGAGCCGAAGGAGGCCAAACAAAATAGACTTTGAGCTAATAGCTTAGAACGTCACTAAAAAGAGTCCAAAGCGACCAATTTTATTGGATGCTAAGGTATCCGAAAAAAGAGTCTGAAGTGACTACATTCAAATAAAAAGGTACTAAGTTACCAGTTTTCAGACTCCGAGTTAATAGAGTCGAAGACATTTTTTGAGATCTTAGTCAATCTCAAGTCGATAAGGGGCTCTGAGCCTCCAAAATTGTACTCTGAACTAAAGTTATTTTCGTTGTGTGTAACCACCTTTGACCAAATTTCGAAGTTGCTTATACCTAAAGAGGGGCTGAGAAGTAGTGAGACAATTTTGAAACTTTAATTTTTATCATTCAAACAGATTACATTACATCATGAAAAGTTTGTATCTATACCGAGAAGGAAACGACCAACCTCTTCGATTCCTAGAACTACCACTAAAGTTAGAATGACTCGTTCCAGAGCCAGGAGTTTTAATAACTTTACGTTTAACTCTTTTCCCTCCTTTTGAAGCTCGAAAATCTTTCTGTTCCTACTAAAGTTTAGCCCAGGTTCGAAGTCGCTCGGGGCTTCTTTCCTAGCTTCGAAGTTGTTTAGAACTCTTCTTTACTTGTTCTTCAGCAGTATTTTCTTCTTCGGACCATTTAATGTCTTCAGAAGATGAAGGTTCTATGTTAACTTCTTTTTCCTCTTCCTTAATATAAGATAATATATCTTTGCATATTTCGGGCGCAATTACACTGGAGCTTTCTCGAGGAATTGAAAATCGAGGGCGTCTGTGAGGTCTTAGAGTTTCAAAGGTAGCCCATTGCAGGCGAAGCTCTTCGTTAACCTCTAGCACTTCGAGATCATCCAAAAAAGTTGGAAAGCCTAAAAACATTTTGTTGATAGCAGAAAATGGCATTAATGGCTAGATTGTCAAAATATCAATTTTTGATGATTTGGGCCAGAAGTACACATGTCCAGGGTCTGTCCGAAGCCCTACAGGGCTGAAGCCCATCAAGCTGTGGGCTCCGAAAGCCTCCAGCTAGCCCATGGGCTTCGGCCAAGAAGCCTTCGGGGGCCCATGCTGCCGAAGCTTCGGAGGCCTTCTTAGGCCCATGATGCCGAAGCTTCGGAAGCCCACGCTGTCGAAGCTTCGGCCCAAGGACCAAGCCTCAATGGGCCTGACCAAAGCCCACGCTATCGAAGTTTCGGCCCAAGGACCAAGCCTCAACAGGCCTGGCCGAAGCTCACGCTACCGAAGCTTCGGCCCGAGGAGCAAGCCTTGATGGGCTTGGCCGAAGCCCACGCTACTGAAGCTTCGGCCCAAGGAGCAGGCCTCGTCGGGCTTGGCCGAAGCCCATCTCGGCGGGGATAGAGTTGGACGCGTTGCCAGCACAGTCTTTATCTCTATTCGGATGGGTTAATAGTATATTAGATTAGAGTTAAACCTCTATAAATAGAGGGGCCTGGCCGGCGTAGAGGACCCCCCCAACACAAACCAAAACCAAAGCCATGCTTTGATCGTACCATTACTTTTACCTTTACTTTGTTGTACCTCTTCGTGGGTTTGCCTGGAAGCCCTCCGTCCGCCACTACGGAACAGTGGTAAGCCTTGGTACTTCTCCTGTGAAGTCCCTGTTAATCTATGTAAAAGATTGCTACCGCCTTGTTACTTCGCCTGCGAAGTATCCGCTAATCTGTGTAATAGATTGCTACCTTCGCCACCCATGCAACACCTCGCAAATTCAGTCCTAAGGCTGAATTGGTACTTCGCATCATCCCTTTTGTAGGTTCGCACGTTCGAAGCCCCTTCGTTGGAGGTGTTTGGAGCTGAGAGATCGGTCCCGGAGGTCCCAGGACGCCCATCGACGAGTCCGCAGGCTTCGCACTATACTTCGTCATAACAGACTTCGGCACGACTACACTTCGCACCAAGACAAAGTTGCACCTGCACATGGCCTTCGCGTCACTACTCTCTAATTCGCTGCGTCGGAGGTCGCGCGCCGAACCCCGCTGTTCGGAGGTGATCACCACGCTCAGATCCGTTCGGAGTCTACCTTTGGCCGGATCAGTCCGAACGCCGAAGTACCCTTCGATGGAGCACTTCACACCAAGCGCTGAAGTACCCTTCGGCGGAGCACTTCGCACCAGACACCGAAGGTACCCTTCGGCGCACCCTTCGCATCAAGCTTCGAACCAGGAGGACTCCGACTGGTTTGCTGATTTTTAACCTGTTTAATATACTTCTTTCGGCTAATTGGATTATTTCTTGTAATCTGGTTGCCTGGCAACTCCACCCCCTTATCACTATTAAGGGTAGTCAGAACGTGGCGTCGGTGCTACGTCATGCTTAGGCCCATCCCTAAGTATCCGTGCACTTTTGGATCGCCAGACTGACCCAAGTGCGGGGGCACGTTTCCGTGTCAACACACTTTTTGGCGACTCCGCTGGGGAAAAGCTACGCCAACATGATGAGTACGTCTACATCGACCATCGATACATCTACTTCAACTACTACGGCTACACCGCCGATGGACGCAATAGGAGGCGCGGATATCGACAACCGCAATGTGATGTCACCTACTCTTGAAGATATCCCCGCGGGAGACTGAGCAGAGATCGAGGCAAGGCTAAAGGCGCTCCAGGACATGATGCTTGGAGGCTACATCAAGACACGCGCAGGCTTGGTCAAGCACGACATCGTCACCCCTGACCCTGCTCAGGTCCAGGTAACACCGATATCGCCTCGCTTATCTTCTTTAGAAATTGATAAAAAAATAGCCGCATCAGTAGATCAGGTCGTTAGCGCCTCGCTAGCCAACCACTTAGATTCGGCAGTTAGCTCCCAAGTGGAGGCGACTCTTAGAAGGTTCGGCTTCACTGAGGCCGTGACCCCGGTACCTATAACTAGTACACCTCCGACGAACATGTCTCCGACCTCACAACTTATGGCCGAGACCAATCATTATACTTATGGACAAACTAACACTGCATATCACACAACACCTACGCCAATACCCGCGCTACCCGCGCCACACACGCAGGCACCCGGGCACGAGCACGCTATACAAATAGCACGTAGGGAAGAAACAAATGGCCGACACACTGATATCCCACCACGTGTCGCGCCCCCATATGAAAGGTGCATGCAAATGAGCTACCAAGATGATTTAGATGAGCGGATCCGCGCACTGTTTAGGGAATGTGCCGGCTTCGTGCCCAAGGGATGGGTTAGGGTTTATCGCAAACCATACCCCGATCATCTTGATACAGTACCCTACCCTCGTGGCTATCGGATCCCCGAGTTCACTAAATTCGATGGCGAGGGTAGCTGGACCACACTAGAGCATGTTAGTCAATTTTTGGCACAATGTGGAGAGGTTAGCGGGATAGACACCCTAAAGGTTAGACTATTTTCTCTCTCGCTATCCGGCACAGCTTTCACTTGGTTTTTGGCACTCCCGCCGAATTCCATCCACACGTGGGACGATTTAGAACGGAAGTTCCATGATTATTTCTACACAGGTGAAACAGAACTTAGGCTTTCGCATTTGACATCGGTTAAACAAAAATCTAGTGAGAGCGCCTCTGAGTATATCAAGCGTTTCAGGGATACCAGAAACCGTTGTTTTATTCTTAATATCTTAGAAAGGGACTTGGCAGAATTAGCTTTTAATGGGTTGCGTTCCGAGCTTAAAGAAAGGTTAGATAACCAAAACTTCTTAGAAGTTAGCCAAGTTCTACAATAGGCTCTGGTCCAAGAAGGCCGAGCCAAAGACAAGAAATTTGTTAAGACGTTTAGCAAGCCTAGGGCCGAAATCCACATCATGGAAATCTAAAAGAATGGGTTACGAGCGCTAAAAGCAAACCCGTCACTTGCTCCGAACATCGACCGTCCCACACAAAGAATAGACTTAATGAGATCAAATACTCGTTCGATGTGACTAAATGTGATAAAATATTTGATTTCCTCTTAAAAAGTCAGCTTCTCAGGTTACCTAAGGGTCAAGTTATCCCGTCTGCCGACGAGTTAAAGAAACATCCGTACTGTAAGTGGCATGATTCACATTCTCATAACACTAATGATTGCAATGTTTTTTGACGGCAGATACAATCGGCCATAGAGGAAGGACGATTGAAGATAGACCATGATCCAAAAATGAAGCTAGATAAAGATCCTTTTCCAGTCAAGGCCGAGTCTACTGAAGAAAAAGATGTGATTATTGGGGAACCACGTACTCGCACACTCGTGCCAAAGAACCCCGAGGTAGGAGTGTGGAAACAGAATGTTAATGCCCCTTCGGCTAAGGCTCGCAAGAGGCCGAAGGTAACATATAATATGCTGCTAAACAAGCATCAGAGGAGGGCTAAAGAAGTAGGTCCACACGCCAAGTCAAAACGGCCAAAGGGTCCAAGACCTTCGGAGGGTGGCTTCGGACCGAGGGTTGCAAACCCCCCGCACGAAGGCTTCGGGCCGCAGTATCCTGGTACTCTGCACGGTGGTTCTAGGCCACAATGGCCGAGCCCCCCGAGCAATGACTTCGAACCCCAGTGGTCAGGTTCCCCATGCAAGAGCTTCGGGCCCCAATGGCCGAACCCCGCACCATGGTGGGCTTCTCCGATGGGAGGCTTTGGCCCGCACTGACCGAACATACCTCCGGCCTGGCAGGACCCTTCGCTGGTGTGGTCCGAGATGCCTTCAACTTGGCCGAACCTCCCTCCAGGCAACGGGTTTGACTCGCAGTGGGCGAGGCCGCTAGAACCTCCGATGCCTCCGCCGTATGACTGGGCGGGAACCCCATGGGCTCCGCATGTATCTGGATCAGGGTACCCTCCGCAGACTAACCCTATGCCTTACTTTCCTTCAGAGTATTATGGATGGCAGGGGCAAACAGACGCAGCGGAGGGGCATCATCCACAGGCTGTCTGTGGTACCTCCGAATCGGACCCTACAGAGCGAAGCCGAAGGGTGCGAGAACGCAGAGGCCGAAGTCAGGGAGTCTGAAGCCATAACTATCAGAGTTGGGTCTCATGAAGTCCCAATCCCGAAGACTTCGCCACCGAAGGCTAACAGAGGTAAGCCGCATGCTTTGGCCGGACTCCGTGCCGAAGCTCGGTCTGATCGGCCGGACGGGGATGATCCATTCGACGGGGTTCGCAGTGAAGCCCCCTTCGAACACAAGGCGCCCGAGTCCGAAGGGCACACTTCGGCCAGAATTAACAAGGGTCAAACAGTAGCTCCAGGTACCAAGCCGAAGCCATCTTGGGCTCCTCCAGGCATGTCCAAATCACAGAAAAGGCGCCTACAAAGGCTGCGGGCACATGAGATGCGTGAGAATGTAGCCGAGGCCGAGCGTGATGCTATCTTCGAAGAGATCCGCCCTCGGCCAACCGCAAAGTAGGTATGGATAGAGAAGCCGGTTGAGATAAACAACCCGACTCCCAGTCCAAGTGACAACGGGGATGACTTGCTTGACGATGATTACTCACCCGTCTCTAAGGGACCCGCACCTTAGGCGATGGACATCAACATCGTCACATTACCCGCCGAGTTCGCACCACCGCGGGATGAGGCCGAGATCGCTCAGTTGAACCTCGGTCCACGCAACACCATCTTCGAGAAACCTGAGGACTCGGCTCGCCATATAAAGCCTCTCCATGTCAGGGGTCACATTGATGGAAAGTCGATTTCCCGGATGCTCGCCGACGGCGGCGCCACGGTTAATCTAATGCCTTATTCATTGTTGAAGAAACTTGGCAGGGACGAAGATGACCTAAAGAAGACCAACTTAATGATCAACGGCTTCAACGGTGAGAGCTCCGAAGCCAAGGGAGTACTCTCTATGGAGTTGACAGTGGGCAACAAGACGTTGCAAACATCGTTCTTCGACGTCGACGTACAAGGTAACTACAGCGTGTTACTCGGACGCGACTGGATCCATGCAAACTGTTGCATCCCCTCTACCCTACACTATTGCTTGGTACAGTGGGACGGTGATGAGGTGGAGGTCATCCCCGCGGATACTTCGGCCCATGTGGCTTTGGCCGATGTGTCGGTTGACGCCGTCCATAACAAAGTAGAGTGTCTATCAGGTAGAGATCTTTTGGATTATGACTTTGTTAGTGTATCCGGAGGATGGTTTGAACCAGTGTCTGTAAAGCTGGATGGAGTAGCACGGCTATTTTTGTATTAGTAGTCATGTCTGGCAAGAATAATCTAGATTGGCTAAAGTCTCGCGTGAAGCAATATCGGTCTAATAAAGACGGTATTGCCGAGGCCATCAAGGACTTTAGCGAGGTAGAAAAATTAGGGCAGGGTTTTGCATCGGCCGATCCCTTGGAGGAAGTTGATATAGGTAATGGTGGCGTCCCAACGCCGACTTTTGTAAACCAACATTTGCAGCCCGAGGAAAAGGCTGAAGTAATAAAGTTACTTCGGTCGTATGTCGATTGTTTCGCATGGGAATATAGCGAAATGCCAGGGTTAAGCCGCGAGCTCGTGGAGCATCGGCTGCTCATTAAACCTGGGTTTAGGCCTTATAAACAGCCTCCCCGCCGCTTTAATTCGGTCGTCTATGACCAAGTTAAGGAGGAAGTGGAACGACTACTTAAGGCTGAATTTATTAGGCCGTGCATGTACGCAGAATGTGTTGCTAACATTGTGCCTGTAGAGAAGAAAGGGAGCGGCAAGATACGAGCATGCATCGATTTCAGGGATCTGAACAGAGCCACTCCAAAAGACGAGTATCCAATGCCAATAGCCGACATGCTGATCAACGACGCTTCAGGACATAAGGTACTAAGCTTCCTTGATGGAAATGCCGGTTACAATCAAATCTTTATGGCCGAAGAGGACGTCTATAAGACTGCCTTTCGATGCCCTGGTTTTGTCGGTTTATTCAAATGGGTCGTCATGACTTTTGGGTTGAAAAATGTCGGCGCCACGTATCAGCGCTCTATGAACTTGATCTTTTACGACTTGTTAGGAGTCATGTTAGAAGTTTACATCGATGATGTCGTGGTCAAATCAGATGCTATGGGAAACCATTTAGCCGATTTGAAAGTTACTTTCAATAGGATGCGGCAGTATGGGTTTAAAATGAACCCACTCAAGTGTGCTTTTGGCGTGTCGGCAGGTAAGTTCTTAGGGTTCATGATTCATGAGAGAGGTATAGAGATTTATCCTAAGAGACTTTAGAAGATTAGAAACGTTGCAGCGCCGGCATGCAAAAAAGATGTACAAAAGTTGTTAGGCAAGATGAACTATTTGCGTCGTTTTATATCCAACTTGTCCGGCAAGATTGATGCCTTTGTCCCCATACTCCGGCTAAAAAATAAAGCCGAGTTCACTTGGGGGGGGGAAGCCAGCAAAGTGCTTTTGAGAAGATCAAAGCATGCTTGTCATCACTGCCCATGGTGAGAGCACCCAAGGCCGGGATTCCGTTTCGGCTATACATCGCCGCTGAAGACAGCGTGATTGGAGCCGTGCTGACCCAGGAGGTGGAAGGAAAGGAGTACATCATCACATTCCTGAGTCACCGCCTACTGGATGCCTAAACCAGGTAAGCATTCGTGGAGCGATCATGTTTATCACTTTATTACGCATGCACCAAGTTGCGCCATTATCTTCTCCCCACCACATGTGTTGTCGTTTGCCAAACCGATGTTATAAAGCACATGTTACAAAAGCCGATTCTATGTGGAAGAATCGGAAAATGGGCTTACGCGTTAATTGAGTACGATTTGGCCTACGAGCCTTAAGGGCGATGAAGGGCCAAGTCATAGCTAACTTCATAGTTGATCATCACATAGATGCTAGCTGGAGTGATTCTATTGCTCTAGTTGAGGTAGTGCCATGGAAAATTTATTTTCACGGTTCGGCTTGCAAGAATGGACAGGGTATTGGAGTGGTTCTCATATCACCTAATGGTATGTGCTTTGAGACCTCGGCCCGATTAGAGTTTTCTTCCACTAATAACCAAGCCGAATACGAAGCTTTGTTGCTAGGTCTTGAACTACTAGAGTCAGTAGGCGCTAAGCATGTTCACGCATACGGTGATTCATTATTAGTAGTACAACAAGTGGCCAAGGATGCTCAATGTTTTAATGGTTTACTGAATAGCTACTTGGACAAATGCCTAGACATAGTTTCTACTTTTGATGATTTCAAAATATCTCACATGTAGAGGGAAGCCAATTCGATCCCTAATGATTTGGCCCAGCAAGCATCTAGCTACCAAGTCAGGAGAGGGAAATTCTCTGTGCTGAAAAAGCCAACGCTTGGTCTCATTGCCGAAGCCAGTGATGTTGGACCGGCGCACCTATCGGGTCGAAGCCCTCGGGTCGCCAAGGGCCATCACATGCCGGAGCCCCTGGATCAGAGTGATCCGCCCACCGAGGGATCCGGCATGCCGAAGCCTATAGTCCGAAGTCTCTCGGATGGGGAAGGCTCTCCATAGTCTAAACCCTCTGAAGGGCTTCGGCCCAGCACACTCCGAGCGGACACTTCGGTCGGGCTTTGGCAGAAGCTGAAATGGCTCGGGAGGCACCCTGAAGTCGGTGTTTTAGAAGTTCTTCCAGAAGGTGAACCAGCGAAGCCATCTGAAATCTATAAAGGCGATTGGAGAATCCCAATCGTCCAATATTTGAAAGACCCTAGCCGAAGGGTTGATCGGAAGGTTCTGCGATAAGCGTTCAAATTCATGTTGGTAGACAACACACTGTACCGCCGAACCATTGACGGAGTGCTATTGAAGTGTTTGGACCATGAGCAGTCCTAGGTAGCTACAGGAGAAGTCCATGAGGGGCTTTGCGGAACTCATCAGTCGGCCCAAAAGATGAGTTGGATGCTCAAAAGAGCAGGTTTTTATTGGCCGACTATGACTGAAGATTGCTTCAAGTACTATAGAGGGTGTGAGGCATGTCAGAAGTTTGGCAATATCCAGTTAGCTCCTGCCTCATTACTCAATCCTATTGTCAAGCCATGGTCGTTTCGAGGTTGGGGTTTAGACTTCATTAGCCAAATCTACCCTCCTTCTTCAAAAGGGCATCAGTTCGTGTTGATGGCAACAGATTACTTCACCAAATGGACCGAGGTCGTACCTCTCAAGAACATGACCAATAACGAGGTACACTATTTTATTTTAAAGCACATCATACATAGATTCGGCATCCCTCAAACTCTTACTATGGATCAAGGTAGTTCCTTTGTTTCTAAAGAAGTAAGGGACTTCGCCGAGTACTATGGCATTAAGTTGATAAACTCTTCACCTTACTATGCTCAGGCCAATGGTCAGGCCGAGTCTAGTAATAAAACCGTGATTAAGCTTATTAAGAAGAAAATTAAAGAGTTTCCTAAAAGGTGGCATGAGGTGCTTTCCGAGGCATTATGGGCTTGTAGAATTGCGAAGCACGGCGCCACCAAGGTCAGTCCATATGAGTTAGTATATGGACAAGAGGCCGTTCTGCCTGTAGAGGTAGATCTTCTGCAAGATAATCTAGAGGAAGTGACCGATAAGAGACTAAGAGCTTTAGAAGCCATAGATGCAGACAAGAAAAGAGTAGCTAAAGCCTATAATAACAAGGTTAAACCAAAATCGTTTCAAATAGGAGACTTGGTATGGAAGACAATTTTGCCTTTAGGCATGAAAAGTCCCAAATTCAGCAAATGGTCACCCAATTGGGAAGGTCCTTTTAAGATATCCAAAATCGCTCCCGGCAACGCATACGTGTTGGAATCCCTGCAGGGAGAGCGGTTTCGAAGGGCTTTGAATGGTAGATACTTAAAAAGGTATTTCCCGAGTGTGTGACAAACGTCATAGGAATGTTGAAAAGCCGATATGAACGGTATCGTCTCAATCTCATTGTGCTTTTAGCTCACTAGTTCACTAAAAGACAGGGGGCATGTGTTGATAGCAGAAAATGGCATTAATGGCTAGATTGTCAAAATATCAATTTTTGATGATTTGGGCCAGAAGTACACATGTCCAGGGTCTGTCTGAAGCCCTACAGGGCCAAAGCCCATCAAGCTATGGGCTCCAAAAGCCTCCAGCTAACCCATGGGCTTTGGCCAAGAAGCCTTCAGAGGCCCGTGCTGCCGAAGCTTCGGGGGCCTTCGGAGGCCCATGATGCCGAAGCTTCGGAAGCCCATGCTGTCGAAGCTTTGGCCCAAGGACCAAGCCTCAATGGGCCTAAC
Organism: Zizania palustris; assembly: GCA_019279435.1. Lineage (NCBI taxonomy): Eukaryota > Viridiplantae > Streptophyta > Magnoliopsida > Poales > Poaceae > Zizania > Zizania palustris. The sequence goes on from JAAALK010000082.1 coordinate 11,829,348, forward strand.
CAAAGCCCACACTGTTGAAGCTTCGGCCAAAGGACCAAGCCTCAACGGGCTTGGCCGAAGCTCACGCTACCGAAGCTTCGGCCCGAGGAGCAAGCCTCGATGGGCCTGACCGAAGCCCACGCTATCGAAGCTTTGGCCCAAGGAGCAGGCCTCGGCGGGCCTGGCCGAAGCCCATCTCGGTAGGGATAGAGTTGGACGCATTGCTAGCTCAGTCTTTATCTCTATCTGGCTAGGTTAATAGTAGATTAGATTAGAGTTAAAACTCTATAAATAGAGGGGCCTGGCCGGCGTAGAGGACCCCCCCAACACAAACCAAAGCAAAACATGCTTTGATCGTACCTTTACTTTTACCTTTACTTTCTTGTACCTCTTCGTGGGTTTGCCTGGAAGCCCTCCGTCCACCACTATGGAACAGTGGTAAGCCTTGGTACTTCGCCCGTGATGTCCCCGTTAATCTACGTAACAGATTGCTACCGCCTTGTTACTTCGCCTGTGAAGTATCCTCTAATCCGCGTAATAGATTGCTACCTTCGCCACCCGTGCAACACCTCGCAAATTCGGTCCTAAGGCCAAATTGGTACTTCGCATCATCCCTTTTGTAGGTTCGCACATTCGGAGCACCTTCACCGGAGGTGTTCGGAGCTTAGAGATCGGTCCCGGAGGTCCCCAGGACGCCCTTCGACGAGTCCGCAGGATTCGCACTATACTTCGTCGTGACAGACTTCGGCACGACTACACTTCGCACCAAGACGAAGTTGCACCTGCGCGTGGCCTTCGCGTCACTACTCTGTAATTCGCTACGTCGGAGGTCGCGTGCTGAACCCCGCTGTTCGGAGGTGATCACCGCGCTCAGATCCGTTCGGAGTCTACCTTCGGCCAGATCAGTCCGAACGCCGAAGTACCCTTCGGCAGAGCACTTCTCACCAAGCGCCGAAGTACCCTTCGGCGGAGCACTTCGCACCAGACGTCGAAGTTACCCTTCGGCGCACCCTTCGCATCAGGCTTCGAACCAGGAGGACTCCGACTGGTTTGCTGATTTTTAACCTGTTTAATCTACTTCTTTCGGCTAATCTGATTATTTCTTGTAATCGGGTTGCCTGGCGACTCCATCCCCCTATCACTATTAAGGGTAGTCGGAACGCAGTGTCGGTGCTACATCACGCTTAGGCCCGTCCCTAATTATCCATGCACTTTTGGATCGCCAGACTGACCCAAGTGTGGGGGCACGTTTCCGTGTCAACACATTTCCAAATAAGTCTTTTCATTCATAAAGTGTAAAAGCATAATTTTTTACATATTCGGGGCCCTAAGGAGAGCTAGATCTTCGGGTCCGGTGGGGGCTGACTACTCGAAGCCTGCGACCATGCTTGCTTTTGGCGAAGTCCTTCATTAATCCAAGCTTTGATTGTTGATCGACTTTCAGCTCTCCAAGATGTTTGGAAGGCTTGCCAAGCTGCAGCTACGTCGTCGGAAGGGGTTAAGAGCCGGTCGTCAACGAAGATGATAGGAGTCGACCCTAAGTCTGGTGCTACTGATAGCCCTAAATCCTCGTAGTAGCGAAGCACTCGGAGAGCAGCTACTTGGCTGGAGATTTCTCCATACCGAATACCCGCCGTCTTCATGGTCTTCGCTGCTACTTGAATTATCTTTAGTCTTCGCAGTAGAGGGACATCGCCAGATGAAGGTTGTTGGCGTAAAAGATTACGCTAACAGGTTTCTGTAGAAAAGAAACTAACAAACGAAGTGTTTGCGAAGCAAACTGTTCTAAGCCTCCGAAAGGATAATAGCTTAGAATAGTTCGAAAGTGTGTATTGAATCACTTGTAATCGGTCCTTATTACAGGATGAAATGGGGGGTATTTATAGGCCTAAACATTAAGGAAAAGACCTATTTACCCCTCTATTACAACCGACATTAAGGAAACTATTTGGTTTCCTTAATAGGGCTAAAATGGTAAAAGACTAATCTAATAGGATAGAAGATAAGTCTTCCATCTTAGCTGGCAGAAAAGATCCTGAAGGGCTTTGGTTCGAAGACATACTTCGAACCAGTGCCTGTCTTCGGGCTTCGAACCAGGTTCTGAGCATCTTCGAAGAAGGTCTTCGGACAATCTTCGAACTAGTTGGCTGTCTTCATGCTGCTTTGGCAATAACCCCGAAGATGAGATATTTTCCCCCAACAGTAGCCCCTCGAATACGCTTCTCCGTTCGACCTGTAACGTTAGGAGAGCAGTATACGGAAAGAAAAGATAACCAATCATAGGGGTTATTGATTTTCGTTTTATCTCCGAAATGCATGAAGATATGAACTTCGAATCAGTCATAAGGTAATTACCTTTCGAACTATCTTAGAACTGACTCAGGAAGTTCGAAAGTCTTTTTAGACTTAGAAAAAATAGCCGTTAGTTTCTGTTTCTAACGGAAGCTATACGAGGCGTTATTTTCGGAGGAAAATAACAGGCGGGAATGCGAAAGGGCAGAGCCCAAACAGTAACAAACGGAAAGATTAGGCTATAAATAAAGAGCCCCAAAACTTACCCGATTACCTTTTCACCGCTTCCTCTCAGTCAAAAGCTTTTTGAGCCCTTTGAGTTCTTGAGCCCTAGCCTTCGAGTTCTTGAGCCCTAGTCTCCATTCCCTCAGATCAATCCGGCAATCGCGATGGTGAAGACCAAGGGATCTGCGCCTCCTTCGGCCTTGGATCGGCAGCAAGCAGCCGCAGCAGCAGCGGCGGCGACATTGGCGGCGGCACCCTCGATGCAGGCGGCAATATCCATGGCGGCAGGGGGGAGAAATCCCCAAATCCCCGATGACCAAGGTTTGTGCCCACCATCGACTAAGTACTTGGATCAATCCTTTGAGTTAGGGCCGTCTACCTGCAAGAGAGAATCTTTGGCAATCACAGCAGGGGGTAAAATTAGCAATGGGGTTATGGTTCGGAGGCCGGGCAAAGAATCAATCCCATCACCAAGACCCGGAGAGGTTGTAGTGTTCGAAGCTTTTTTCGAAGCAGGCTTGGGCCTCCCTGCTGTAGATTTCTTGGCCGAAGTTCTTGAGCTGTTTCATGTAACCCTCCCTCAGCTATCTCCGAATGCTGTAGCTAGATTAGCTATCTTTGAGTGGGCCCTGAGAGCCGAAGGCTGTGAGGGGAGGGCTGAAATCTTCGCTGCACTGCATAGAGCGACTTGTCAGCCGAAGACCTCCGTAGGCTCCGGAGGTGAGAAAGTAGTGGTTGCCTTCGGAAGCATCAATTTTAGGCTTCGAGACGAATATGCTCTGCGATTCCCTGCTAAGGCCATCAATGCTAGATGGTACACTGATTGGGTACTGAGGTGGTTTTATGCCGAAGTCGGAGCTAGCAGTCCTCTAGCTGGGCCCCTCAAAGAAATCCGATTCCGGAAAGAAGCCATAGTGCAACCTGACGAAGGTCAGCTCGAAGCCCGCCTGAACCTGCTTGAAAAAGTTAGCCGAAGGCTCAGTATGCGAGACTTGGCTGAAGAATTCATCGGTCTTCAAATTCCTCCACTGATGGCCAACTGGCCTATCATCTTCGAAGATGACTCCGAAGGCGGCCTTCGCAAAATCAATTATACTTCGAGCCCTGCAGGTAACTTCGAAACCAACATGCATTGTACATATTTACTTCGAAGAAAGACTAACTCGAATTATTTTTTAGCTTCTTCAGACCCTATTACATCAGAACAAATTGTAAGGGCTTCGGAGAAGATTCTGGGTGCTCCAACTCCGTCGGAAAAAGAATGGCGAATCAAATTAGTCAGAAGTTGGGAGCGATTTAACAGAGTATGGGGAATGTTGGAGTTAACTCCGCCCCCTCTGATGGACTGGGTGCCTCAAGAGAAAGGACCCAGGAAAAGAGTAGCCGAACCTGGAGTCTCCAGCTCCGCAAGGACTCCGGTGAAGAAGGTGGCTCGGAAGCCGAAGAACCTCGCACCTTCGAGCTCAAGAGCTTCAATTTCTAGTTCTAAAGAAGACGAAGGTATATTTTTAATGAAATTGATTGAGGAAGATGCAGCTCAACGAAGTATTCACATTGAAGATACTGCAGGTATACCGGAGCCTCAAGCCAACATCGAGGAAGTAAGAGCTCCGGATACCCATGAAGAACAAAACGAAGCCCCTATGGGTGTAGATGAGGCCGAAGAACCTGCGAACGTACCGGAGTCTGGAGACAATGCTGATCAACCAATGACTTCGGTAGTTCAAGAAGATACAACTCAGGACGGAGTTCCTGTGAACGAAGGTGGGGTCGAAGTCACTATGGCTTCGATTCCTGAAGAAAGTAATGAGGACTCCCCAGGACGATGCTCCTGCAGTCCAAGATTTAACGGTTGATTCGGATGAGGACTACACTTTTGATCCTCCGATCAGTCCGGTACTCGATATTCCAGAGAATGTCGAAGGTAAATTTTGCATAATTTTTATCAATTTTTTGCAAAATTATACAATGTATAATATTTCTGTTTTTGCAGAGCCTCCTGTTGTCGAAGTATCTCACGAAGATACAATTCAAAGACCTTCGACAACTTCGGAGCCACGACCGGAGGTTACTCTACCGGGGCCTGGAAGAGGAAAAAGACACATTGAGCCTCTCCCTGCTCAAGGATCGACTTCATCTGAATCATCAGATGAAAGTGAATCGACTGAGGGGGGGCCATCTTCAGAAGTTCCAAGGGCCTCGGAAGAACTCTCCGGACCTTCGCTAAGCAGAGCTGATCAGAAGGCTTCAGAAATGCTTCCTCTCATAACTCCTTTTTTGGAGGAGAAAACCGGACTTGGGACTTTGGTTAAACCTTTGGGCCAAGCCAGTCGCCAAGTCGGGGAAACAGAACTGGTAGCCCTTTTAAGCAGAGCGAAGGGTTCGGAGCTTAACCTTGCTGTGGAAAGAGCAGCTTATCAGGTATAAAGCATCTTCGAACCAAATAGCAAATTATATATGAATAATTTCTTATTTCAGTTTTTCTTTTTTTTTAGCAAGCAGTCTTAGCCCGCGCTGCGGCTTTATCGAGTGAAAATGAAATTGCTCAACTTCGGGAAGAGAACGAAGCTCTTCAAAGAAATTTTAACTTCTCCGAAGGTCGAGTAGCTCAGATGGACAATGTAATATCAGCAGAGCGAAGGGCTAGGCAAAGCTTGGAGGCTGCGAAGAAAGAGCTTGAAGCAGAAAGAATTGTGCTTCGGGCAGAGATTGAAAGACTGCGGACGGAGGATGCTGCCAAAGGGTCTGAACTTGTAAGGCTACAAGAAGAAGCTGGCCAACTCCGGACTCAGAAGAATGCTTTGACTACGGAGAATGCTAGAATCTCCGGAGTTTTAGCAGAAACGACTTCGGTCAAGGATGCACTTAGTGCGGAAAAGCTCAAGTCTGAGAAGGTGGCTTCGGAGGTCATCGAACAGATGCTAGGTGTCTTGGAGTACTTCGGTACTACTGGATCACTACCTTCGGATGACAATGTAACTCTGCTGCGCCGGCTAAAGAGGATCCAAGGAGCAGCGAAGCAAATGAAGACGGCAGGCATGCGTTATGGAGAACTCTCCGGACAAGTGTCTGCCCTTGGAATACTTCGTTACTACGAGGATTTGGGCCGAACAATCACTCCGAGCGCAGAGGGCTCCATCATCTTCGACGACGCGAGACTTTTGACTCCTTCCGAAGGCGTAGCTACTGCTTGGCGAGCCTTCCAAACTTCGTGGAGATCCGAAGGTCGATCTGCGATCAAGGCTTGGATTGATGAAGGCCAACGCCAAAAGCAAGTTCGGAGCCAAGCTTCGAGCAGTCAGCCTCCTCCGAACCCGCAGGTTTAGGATTATTTAGGATTTTTTGATTATGTAAAGCTGATGCTTGTAAATATTTATCAATGAAAGTCTTGTTTGTCATATTTTTAGGCTTTGCCTCTTATGGAAGATATCGAAGTGTTAGAGCTTAACAGCGAACTTCGCTCACTGTGGAACACCTTCGAACTTCTAAAGAGTTATAAGCGTCCTCGATTTCTTATTCCTCGAGATGACTCCGGCGTTATTGCACCCGAAGTAATCAAAGACGTATTGTCTTATATCAAAGAGGAAGATAAAGAGATTGACGCAAACACCTCGTCTTCTGAAGACACTAATTGGTCCGAAGACGAAGGTGAAGCCCAAAATAAAAGATCTGAAGATCTTAGAAGCTGGGAAAGAAGCCCCGAGCGGCTTCGAACTTGGGCCGAGCTTCAACAAGAGCAAAAAGATTTTAGAGCTTCGAAGGGGAGGAAGAGAGTTAAACGTAAAGTTCTTAGAACTTCCGATGTTGGAACTAGTCGTTCCACCCCTAGCTCTCGGGACCGAAGAGGTCTCCGATTCCTTCTTGGTATAGATACCAATTTTTCATAATGTAATCTGTAAACACATTTGTTTCAATAATGAATGCCGATTTAAAATTGTCTCCATATTTACTAGCCCCTCTTTGGGTATAAGCAACTTCGAACTGTATTCAAAGATGGTTATGCGCAAAGAAAAAACTTCGGAGTACAATTTTTTGGGGGTTCGGAGCCCCTCTGTCATTTTAAAGATCTTTTGAAATCTTATGAAATGTCTTCGACTATTTTCATTCAGAAGAATGGTAACTTGGTACCTTTGTTTGCTTTAGGAAAGAAATCAATTGAGATAACTTCCAGGACACTTTAGTGTCTTAAGAAATTTGTCACTTTGGACTTATATGAACAGACATTCAAAGCTCATGGCTTAAATGCTGTTTTGCTTTAGCCACCTTCGGCTATTTTTGCAGAAGTCTACCAGCCGTGGCTTGGACTTCGCAGAATTTGGCCACCTTGGGCTCTTTTTTGCAGAAGTCTACCAGCCGGAGCTTGGACTTCGCAGAATTTGGCCACCTTGGGCTCTTTTTTGCAGAAGTCTACCAGCCGGAGCTTGGACTTCGCAGAATTTGGCCACCTTGGGCTCTTTTTTGCAGAAGTCTACCAGCCGGAGCTTGGACTTCGCAGAATTTGGCCACCTTCGGCTCTTTTTACGGATGTCTGCAAGCTGCAGCTTGGACTCCGCAGATTTTGGCCACCTTCGGCTCTTTTTACGGAAGTCTACCAGCCGAAGCTTGGACTCCGTAGAATGTGGTATTGGCTCTTTTACGGATGCCTACAAGGTATCAGCTTGGGCTCCGGATGGATTTCAGCCACCACACCGGAGGCTTCGACTTTATAGGTACGAAGTCCGGAAATACAGCCCAGCTTGATGACACTTCCCTCTCGATCGACTTCCGTCCCAGCGCGTCCGCTCGGGAAACTAGGAGTGTCAAGGGGAAGGCAAACCACAGGGTGTATGTTTTATTAATTTAGAGGTGATTACAAGCGAATTACAAGGAGCCCTTATGCGAAATATCGCTTTAGGTGCTCCGCATGCCAAGTATGTGCTAACTCTTCACCTTCTAAATTAGCTAATTTGAATGAACCAGGGCGCCCTGAGCGGACAATTAGATATGGACCTTCCCATTTATTGCCTAACTTCCCTGGTGCTATAATGCTTCGTAGAACAAGATGACCCGGCCTTAACTCGCTGAGCTTAACCTTCGGGTCATACCAAGTCTTCGTCTGCTGATGATACTTTGATAAATTAGCTACAGCTCGAAGTCTTGTTTCTTCTGACAAATCTAACGAAGCTTGTCTTTCTTCTTCGATGTCTGGTTCGGTGCTTGGAAAGCCCCATCGGAATAAATAATCCAAACTCCGTCATCTGATTTCTCTGGAGTCAACTTCGCAGGTGGAGTCCACTCTGCTACGAAGTCTGCTAGGACTTGAGATTTGATAGCTGTCCTTGCCAGGAAAGATATGCCGAAGGGTGCTAGCTCTACTGCCCACTTTCCAATCCTTCCAGTGGAATCTTTGCTTCGAAGCATATCTCCTAAAGGATACGAAGTTGGTACAATTACATTATGAGACAAAAAATAATGTCTTAGCTTTCTCGAAGCCATTATCAGAGCATAAACGAACTTTTCAAGTTCGGAGTATCTTGTCTTCGCTCCTGACAATGCTTCAGATACAAAATAGACAGGATTTTGGACCAACTTCCCATTGATATCTGCTTCTCTGACAAGGACTGCGCTGACAGCTGAACCTGTAGCTGCAAGATACAGGAGTAGGGTTTCGTCTGCAATAGGCACCGTGAGTGTAGCAAGATTGCTGAGATAATCTTTAATATCTTCGAAGCTTTTCTGACACTCCGGTGTCCATGCAAAATCTTCGGACCCTTTCAAAGCTTTAAAAATTGGCAAGCTCCTCTCCGCAGACCTTGATAAAAACCTGCTAAGTGCGGCCAGACGTCCAGTCAGCTTTTGCACTTGCTTTAAATTCTCCGGAGGAGCCATCTTCTGCAGCGCAGTTATTTGAGTAGGGCTAGCTTCAATTCCCCTGCTTGAAACTAAGTACCCTAACAACTTTCCAGCCTTAGCTCCGAATACACATTTTTCGGGGTTAAGACGGATTCCACATGCCCGAAGGCTATTGAGTGTTTCTGCTAAGTCTAGGCTATGTTGGTGCTTTAAAGCACTCTTTATTACAATATCATCCATATAGGCCTCTACATTACGGCCTAGTTGATGACCTAGAGCCTTAGCAACTAATCTTGAAAAAGTAGCCCCGGCATTTCTTAGGCCGAAGGGCATTCTTACATAGCAGAAGACTCCCGAAGGAGTTACAAAGCTCGTCTTGATTTCATCTTCGCGCTTCAACCATATTTGATGATAACCAGAATACGCGTCGAGGAAGCTTAGTAACTCCGAACCTGCAGTGGAGTCAACTAGTTGATCAATTCGGGGCATGGGGTAGGGGTCACGTGGGCACGCTTTATTCAAAGATGTGAAATCAATGCACATGCGCCACTTTCCGGAAGACTTCTTCCTGACGAAGACTGGGTTGGCTAGCCATTCTGTATGGGCCACTTCTCTAATAATCCCAGCCTTCAACAGTTTTTCAACTTCGTCCTTAGCTAGAGCAGCTCTCTCTGCGGACATCTTCCGGAGCCCTTGTCGAACAGGCCGGGCCTTCGGATTTACAAGCAAACTGTGCTCAATAATATCCCGATCGACTCCGGTGATATCTTCGTCAGACCAAGCGAAGACATCCAAATTTTCTTCTATGACCTTTTCCAAGGAAGTTGCAACTTCGGGAGGTAAATCTTTACCAAATTGAAAAGTGTATTCTTTACCATCTTTAACAATGATCTTCGTTGCAATCTCTCCTTCGGGACTTGGTCTTGGAAATGACTTCTTCGAAGCTTCGGAAGAGGCTGAAAAAATTTCATCATTTTGAACGCTGTTTACTTGCCTCGGATCAAGAGGAGGACCGTGACCATATTCTGCCCTCCGAGCCATGGCTTGATCTCCGAAGATTGTCAGAACTCCTGACTGTGTGGGCATCTTCATGCACAAGTAGTTGTGATGCGCCACAGCTCCGAACTAATTCAACATGCCTCGTCCGAAGATGACATTATAAGCATACGGGGCATCTACCACGTCAAAGATAACTTCTTCAGTTCGGGCTAGTAAACCTTCTCCGAAGGTTACTTCCAGGCCTATCTGGCCAAGTGCATCTAGCGGAGGTCCTGCGAAGCCTTGCAGAGGACGAGCCGCTGGGAGGAGATGCTTCCGGGAAATGCATAACTGATCGAAGGCTTGTACAAATATGATATCTGCCGAGCTACCTCCGTCAATTAGCACCCTTCGGACTTCTGTCCCTGCAATATCAGCAGTAATAACCAATGGATCTGCATGCGGGAACTTGATACCAGCTGCATCCTCCGCAGAGAAAGATATTGGAACATGAGACCACTCCGGCATTGCAGCTGCAGATGACGAAGTCCCAATGTGGCCTACTTCTCGAACGTACTCTCTTCGCTGTCTCTTGGACATGCTTCCGAGGGTACCTCCTCCGGAGATAGGGAGAACTACTCTCTTCCCTCTATCTTGCCCTTCTTCTTGCTTCGGAGGTGGCATAACATTGGCCACCGGAGGATGCCTTGCAGCATCAAAATTTTCTATCCGCGCCACAGCCTGGACCGGCTCCGGGCGCACTGCTGCTGCTGGACTTCGGTCGGTACTACCTCGACCCGAAGTTCTCTCCAAGTATTCTCCCCGAAGGGTAAGAATAGCCTTGCAGGTGTCAGTTGCATGGCTTCGATTCTCTCCATGAATACAGCAAAAAAGGGTCTGGCCCTTGCCAGCCGTTTTCCCTGGCGGCCTCCAACTGCTGGACTTGTTCCCCGCAGACTGTGGAGCTCTTGGTGCAAACTTCTGCGGGGGTGCAATGTTTAAGACTTCAGAGCGAGGGTGCTTTTGCCCTCTTCTTCTATCATGTTGCACTTCGGAGACTGGTTCTTGCGGCTGTGCCGAAGTCTTCACCTCTGCTTTAACTTCTGTCAATACTGTCGAAGTAGCAGTAGTCCTCCGAAGCCAACCTTCTTCTGACTTCGAGTACTCCTCGAAGTACGACATCAGCTGTGATACTGTGGTGATGCTCTTCCGATGCAGTTTATCCAGAAGGCCTTTATGACTGACGCCTTCTCGAGCCGCATCAACCACCGAGGATGTGGACAGCCCCCGAATTTGCGACTTCGTGTGAGCGAAGCGCTTGAAGTACTGCCTCAATGTTTCTCTGGGGAGCTGTTTCACTTGGAAAAGGCTTCCTGTCGACATGGGGGGCACGAAGGTGCCCTGAAAGTTACTTATAAACTTCTTCTTCAACTGTGACCACGAAGCGATTGATCCTGGCTTTAAAGACCAGAACCATCTCAACGCCACTCCTTGAAGGGCTAACGGGAAGCACTTCGCCATAGTTTCTCTGTCTCCGCCACTAGCCTCAATTGCTAGGGCATAAGAACGCGCAAACTCACTGGGATCTTCGTCTCCGGCATACTTGCAAAGCTTCGAAGCTTTGAACTTCGAATCGAAGCGAACCTTCTGAAGCTCGGGATGCAACGGAGATTCATTGTCATAAGAGGCGTTCTCCGGGGCTTCGGGATAATCAAGATCGTCGTCTTCGGGCACTTCGGGGATAGCTGGGGTGGCTTGAGAGCGAAGTCTGTTCGCAGCCTCTTGTCGCCACCTTGCTACCTCGGCTTGAAGATTGGCCATTTGAGTGGCCATGTCTCCAAGGCTATCTTCATCTCCTCCGGAAGGACCTTCCGGGTCTTGAGAGCTGGTATGATCAGTTCGAATCGGAATGGAGGGTGGCAGAGTGGCTCCGGGCGGTCAAAGTATGGAAGGGGTTGGCGGAGAGGTTTCGTATCCTCGAGGGATAGAAGTCCCTTGTGGAGTTTGAGGTGGAGGGATAGTCGAAGACCCTCCAACTTCGACTGTGTCGAAGGGTATCTCTCCGGAGATCCGAGAAGACCTCCGAGTAGGATTGCGAGGTGCGCTCCGCTTAGGAGGCATGATGTAAGAAATTGGTAGAGAACGAAGTTTTTTGAACTAAGTTCCCCACGGACGGCGCCAATTGTTGGCGTAAAAGATTACGCTAACAGGTTTCTGTAGAAAAGAAACTAACAAACGAAGTGTTTGCGAAGCAAACTGTTCTAAGCCTCCGAAAGGATAATAGCTTAGAATAGTTCGAAAGTGTGTATTGAATCACTTGTAATCGGTCCTTATTACAGGATGAAATGGGGGGTATTTATAGGCCTAAACATTAAGGAAAAGACCTATTTACCCCTCTATTACAACCGACATTAAGGAAACTATTTGGTTTCCTTAATAGGGCTAAAATGGTAAAAGACTAATCTAATAGGATAGAAGATAAGTCTTCCATCTTAGCTGGCAGAAAAGATCCTGAAGGGCTTTGGTTCGAAGACATACTTCGAACCAGTGCCTGTCTTCGGGCTTCGAACCAGGTTCTGAGCATCTTCGAAGAAGGTCTTCGGACAATCTTCGAACTAGTTGGCTGTCTTCATGCTGCTTTGGCAATAACCCCGAAGATGAGATATTTTCCCCCAACAAAGGTAAAGTCCAAAAGGTGCCGAAATACTCCAAGACGCCCCGAAGGTTGTCCATGGTCTCTAAGGACACCTTCTCGCACTTCACCTTGTCTTCGGACAAAATATCCCTTGACGAAGACTGCTCGTCTATCAAAGAACATAGCCTAGCTTCCTCTGTAACCAAGGAGTTCTTCTGACCAAGTAAGTTATTGGTCTTCTCCATCAACTTCGCTTGCTCCTCTCGGAGCTTGACCAGCTTGGTCCCTGTGGTAGCCTGATCCATCCGCAATTTCTCTACTTCGGCCTGAAGCACGATTTGTTCAGCTTCGAGCTTCTGATTAGCAGCCTCCAGACCAAGTCTGACTTTCCTTTCCACTTCTACCATTTCATCTAAGCTGAAGGTCCGAATCTCAGAGATGACAAGACTCCCCTGGAGGGCAGTTATCTTCTCCTTGAGACGATTGCACTCTTGCTCGTTTGATACAGCCGCAGCTCGGGCCAAGACTATTTGCTGCAAAGGAAGAAAAGAGCGATGTAAGTAAACTATTTACATGTTTAAACTAACTCTATTATTGCAGATACTTCGTACCTGGTAGGTTGCCTGCTCCAAGGCTGCATCTAACTCCGACACCTCAGCTTCTCCAAGGATAGCCACCAAGTCGGTCTCCCCGACTTCGCGATTAGCTCGAGCCAAAGGCTCTAGCAGAGTCCAAAACCCGGTCCTTTGCTCCAGAAAAGGAGCTAGGAGGGGGAGCCTTGACAAGGCTCTTGATCGTCTTCATTTGGAGAAGGGCCGAAGCGCAGCGCCGCGTCCCCGGAGACCTCTGTGGATTGCCCCCCTTACATGGACTGGCCTCTGTCTGTAGATTCCGACGGGGTTAATCCCGAGTTCGGAGCAGGCAAAGGATGCACTTTTCCTTTACCTTTTCCAGGCCCCATTTTCATAGCGTCCTCCGGAATTGACTTCGGAGATGTCAAAGTTTCAGGCGCAGTCTTCGCGGCAGGGGTCATCTCCATTCAGGTTGATCCTATAAAATCAAAGGTATTATATATTGCATAAATTTTCCAGGACACAAAAAGAAAGGAAAAGCATTCAACTAAGGCTTACCTTCGACATTCTGTCATCGGATGAGTATGGGACTGCTCGGAGGCTCGAATGCCTCTTTAAAGTCTTCCTTAGATTCGGAGTTGGGGACCGAAGGATTAGTTGCTGAAATCTCTCCAAGAACAACAGTTATCACTTCGTCTGGAGCCGAAGTTTGATCATTTGTCACCTTGACTCCGCCCTCTTCCGCCGCGAGGACCTCTTGGCCAGATGTGACCTTCGAAGTCTCTTCCTGCTCGAGATTACCTTTCGCGGCAGGTACGGCCGCTGTGTCGCCCTCGGTGGGAACTTTGACTTCCGTGTGCACCCCTTCATCCTAGGTAATAAGAGTTTCAAACTCCTTTTGTATTTCTATATGTCCTTCATCATCAGATGACTCCGAAGACGAAGTAGAGGACTTGGAAGGGGCTATGTACTTTGGCTTTTGAGCCAACTTATTCATAGGTGTTTTAGTCGGCGTTGAAGGCCCAGCTTCAGCTTTCCTCTTCTTAGGACCAGTCTCAGAGGTGCTCCAGTCCGGAAGAGAAGGAGCATCAACTCCGAGTACACTCCATACTCGTTGAACCGCTCCCAACGACCCACCAGCTTCACTCTCCATTGCTTCTCAGCGAGAGTACGGGCTCCAAGGATCTTCTCCAAAGCCTGTACAACTTGCTCTGAAGTGAGGGTAGCGCATGGAGCTAAAATATAAGATTTATTTCAGTCATATCATTTTTTATGAAATTAGTGCATATAAAACATTTTGCAGTTTCCGAAGTTATCTGCAGAGCTCAAAGAGATTTCTCGGAGTCCACCCTCCGGATTCTCTTCGAAGTTAATAGGCCAGTTGGCCATCAGAGGCGGAATCCGGATCTCGATGAACTCCTCCGCTAAGTCTTGCATGCTCATGCGGCGACTTATCGTTTGCAGCAGGTTGAGGTGAGCTTCGAGCTGGCCTGGATCCGGATGAACTTCGGCTTCCCTCCGAAAATATATGTCTTTCAGAGGCCCAGCCAAAGTGTTGTCTACTCCCACTTTGGCGTAGAACAAGAGAAGAATCCAGTTTGTGTACCATCTTGCGTTGATGTCCTTCGCCGGAAATCAAGTCTGGAACTCATCCCGGAGCCGGAAGTTGATACTGCCAAATGCAACTACTATTTTCTCTCCTCCGAAGCCCAGATAAGTCTTCGGCTGGCAGGAAGCTTTGTGGAGCACTGCGAAGATCTCTACTCTCCCTTCAGAGCCTTCGGCTCGCATCGCCCACTCGAAGATCGCAAGATGCGCTATGGCGTTCGGAGAAAGTTGAGGAAGGGTGACATGGAAAAGTTCCAATACCTCAGACAAGAAATCTATTGCAGGAAGTCCTAACCCAGCTTCGAAGAATGCCTCGAATACAACCACCTCTCCAGGTTGAGGCGAGGGGATTGCTTCCTGACTAGGCTGACGGATCTTGATTCCCGGACTAAGTTTCCCCGCAATTGCTGTTGTGATGGTCTTCTTCATGCAGGTCGATGGCCCCAAGTTGTAGGACTGGTCCGAGTACTTGGAAGATGTCGAATCTTTCAGAGAGTTCTGCGAAGGTCTTGATATTGAAATGTGCTTTGCAGCTGTCCATCATCCACAATCCAACAGAGCCGTCGAGCGAGCTAATGGTAATATCTTGTCAAGCTTGAATCGAAGAATAGTAGGATTAGCGAAGGGGCTATGGACCGAAGAACTTCTGAAGATTTTATGGTCCATTCGGACCACTCAAGGAAGGTCCACAAGGTTCACGCCTTTCAGGTTACTATTCAGAGATGAAGCCATGACACCGACGGAGCTCAATGGAGGATCCCTCCACACCATCGAACCTAAAATGGAAAATGAATGACAGATTTCACCGGACTTAATTGAAGAAACAAGGCTTCGAGCTGTTGCTAACCTAACAAAGTATCAACATCAGATGAAGACTTGGTATGACCTGAAAATAAAGCTTAACAAACTTAAGCCGGGCCATTTAGTATTGCGAATCATTATTGCTCTGGAGAAATTAGGAAATAAATGGGAAGGACCATATATCATCCTACGTTCAGGATGCCCCGAATCTTTTAAATTAGATATTTTAGAAGGTGAAGAGTTGAAGCATGAATGTCATGCAGAGCACCTTAAGCGATACTTCATTTAGGGGCTCCTTGTAATCATTTGTAAACACTTTCTAAAATGAATAAAGCTTATGGTTCGAATAATACATGCTTCTCAAGATGATTCCTACCTCTAGTGGACGTATTAGGGGAATGGAGCTGATTGTAGAGGTAAGTATTATTCATTTGAACCTAATTTAAGGATTTTGAGCCACCGGCTCGAAGCATCCATCAAGGTGGGAAAGTACCATGAAAAATGGATTCCAAGCCACCGGCTTGAAAGCATCCGTAAAAAGAGTCCAAATACTAAATGATACGGATTCTGAGCAACTAGCTTGAAAGCATCCGTAAAAAGAGTTAGAGGTGACCATGAAAAACAGATTCTGAGCCACCGGCTTGAAAGCATCCGTAAAAAGAGTACGAAGCGACCATTATAATCAGATCCCAATACATCCAAAAAAGAGTCTGAAGCGGCCAGAATAATCGGATTCCAATACATCCGAAAAGAGTACTAAGTTACCATTTACGGACTCCGAACCAATGGGTTCGAAGAGACCTACGAGGTCCATAGCGACCATCTACTCGAATTTCAAAACAATGTTTCCAAATTATTATTCAATATAATAAGGGGCTCTGACCCTCTAAAAATAAAAACTATTGAAATTGTACTCTTAGCGGAAATTACAATCGTTGTGCGTAACCATCTTCACTTGAAAATCAAAGGTGCTTACCCTCAAAGAGGGGCTAGGAGGTAATGAGACAATTTCGAAGCATTTAAGAAGCATTCCAGTTTATATTACTCAGTAAATTATATTACATTAGGAAAAATCAGCGTCTAAGCCAAGAAGAAAGCGAAGACCCCTTCGATCCCTAGAGCTAGACTCGGAGTTAGCTCGGCTTCGAAAGTGACTTGTCCCGGAGCCTAGAGTCTTTAGAACTTTACATTTAATCCGTTTCCCCTTCTTCAAAGCTCTAAAATCTCTTTGTTCTTGCTGAAGCTCGACCTAGTTCCAAAGTTGTTTTGGGCTACTCTTCGCTTGCTCCTCACTAGACCACTCTTCTTCAGACCAATTAACATCCTCCGAAGATGAATATGCTATATTTACAACTTCCTCTTCCCCCTTCTCCTCCTTAATGTAGGCTAATGTTTCTTTACATATTTTGGGTATAACCTCTCCATGGCTCCCTCGTGGAATTGAAAATCTAGGATGACTGTGAGGCCTTAAGGCTTCGAAGGTAGACCACTATTGGCGGAGCCCTTCATTAACCTCTAATACTTCAAGTTCATCCAAAAAAGGTCAGAAAGTCTAAAAATATTTCCAAATAAGTCTTTTTCATTCAAAAGAAGAAAAAAAACACAAGTTTTTACATAACAGAGCCCTAAGGAGAACTAGACCTTCCGGTCCGAAGGACGCTTGCTGCTCGAAGGTTGTGTCCACGCTTGCTTTTGATGAAGGCCTTCATCGATCCACGCCTTCATGGCTGACCAACCTTCAGCTCTCCAAGATGGCTGGGTTCCGTCTAGACAGAAAGTCTGATGTCCTCGAAGTAACGAAGCACTCCGAGAGCGGCTACTTGGCCAGAGATCTCTCTGTACTGAGTACCCAAAGTCTTCATTGTCTTCACTGCTACTTGTATCATCTTCATTTTCCGCAGCAGAGAGTCGTTGGCCGGCGACGAAGAAGCGCACGAAGCTCCGAAATATTCCAGAACACCCTAGAGGACGTCCATGGTTTTGAAGGCCACTCTCTCACACTTTTTTCCACGACCAATGCTTTGCTTGAGGCAGAAATTTCGTAGATTAAAGAGCAGAGCGTGGCCGTTTCCGTCATAAGGACAGTTTTTTGTCCAAGCAACTTCTTCATGTCTTCAGCCAAGATTTGATGCTCTTGTCGGAGCTTGACAAGCTTAGCCCTCGAAGCTGCCTGCTCTTCTCGAAGCTTTTCAACTTCAGCCCGAAGCACCAATCGTTTAGCCTTGAGCTCCTCCTCTACAGCCTCCAACTTGGCCTTGGCGTTCCGCTCAGCGAGAGCCATGTCTTCCAACCTCGAAGCTCGGTTCTCAGAGTCGATAATGCCCCCTTGAAAAGCCACCACTGTCTCCTTGAGCCAGTTGCATTCTCGCTCATTCGACACAGCAGTTGCTCGAGCTAGAATGACGTGCTGCAAAGGAAAAGAAGAGCAATGTAAGTAAATTATATAGATGTTTAGATTAAACTAATTTTTGCAGGTGCCTCATACCTGGTAAGCCTTCCATTCCAGAGCAACATCGAGCTCCGACCCTTCGGCCTCGCTAAGGATGGAGACCAGTATAGTCTCCCCAACCTCACGACTAGCTTGATCTAGAGGCTCTAGCAATATCTGAAGCCCTATCCTCCTTTCAAGAAAGGCAGCTAGGAGAGGGAGCCTTGATAAGGCACTCTGATCATCATCGTTAGGAGAAGGACCAGAGTGCAATGAAGCATCTTCGGATGCCTCTGTTGATTGGCCTCCGTCTGTAGACTCAGATGGAGTCCACCCTAGAGCGGGAGCAGGCATGGGCCAGTCTTTGCCTTTACCCTTTATAGGGCTTGTCGTGTAACACCCCGAAATTAAAAATAAAATAAAAAGGACGGAAATAAAATTTCTGGAATAAAAATAAATTATTAATTTAAAGTAAAGGTTAAAAGAACCCAATTAAAGCAAAACAGGGAGAAATATTTCAAAATTGAACCTCAAAAATTTATGGTGGAATCTAGAGGCCAAGATATAATTTTAGGAATTTTTACAAAATTTTTACCAATAGTGCTTCAAGCCTTAAACAAATAATTGATTTCTGGAAATATTTTAAATTGAAAATACATTTAAATTCTTATTGGGCCGCAACCCCCAATTCCCTCCAGTCCGGTCCGATCCAGCCACCTCGGCCACTGACAGGCGGGACCCGCTGGTCGGCGCCCCCTCTCTCTCCTGCGCGTCGCGCCTTCCTGGCCCCGCTAGTCAGCCTCCGATCGGCGCCCCTCAGCCACTACCACGCCTGGCCCGCCTGTCAGCCCCTTCTCTTTCGCTCGCAGCCGCTGACAGGTGGGGGCCACCTGTCAGATTCATCTTCTACAAATGGAAGGGGATCTCCCCCTTCCTTTCTAGACGCCCCTTCCGATTTTAGCCGCCGGCCGCCGCGTGACACCAATCCGGTCCCGGATTCATGCTCCCCGATCACCGGCCATCCCTTTCCGTTAACAGCCGATGCGATTTCACCCAAATGGAAGCCAATCCGAGCACTTGGAAGGCTCGCCGGCAAAAATGGAAGCCACCCTCGGGTTTCCCTCCCTCCATCTTCCATTCACGTCGTCGGCGACCCCTTTAAGTACCCAAGTACCCTTCTCAACACGGACGCACCATTTGAGCCCTCGCCACGTTCTCCCGACCGCTGCCACCCTTCTTTGCATTTTTTTCCTGTTTCCCATCCGGCCGCCCCTCGCCGGCATCTCAAGCCACCGCCGCCCTCACCGTCACCACCACCAGAACCACCATCACCCCTTCTACCCTGGCCCCACCTCCATTGGGCCGGATCACCCCCGGATCGCCTCGCCGCCGTTGATCCCGAAGGACACCGCCGCCCTCTCCTCGATGCCGACCAGCGCCACTGCTCCATCGTCATCGCCGCCGGTATGCCGAGATCCCTCATGTGCCCCTCTTTCCATTTTAGGCCTTAGCCGCGCCATGGGACCACGCTATCACCGGGGATCCGCCGCCGTTGCGTCGCCGGAGCCAGAGAAGAAGGGGTAATTAACCCCTTCTGCTCATGCCGTGCCGGATGGCATCTAGGCCGCACGATCGTGAACGGAGGGCATAGATTAAAACCCCACGTGATTTAACCTGAGCCCTCAGATCTCGCCGAAGCGGTATCGGCTGGTCCTGGCCATTCGTGGCAACTTAAATCCTTGCCTCACTGTGGGCCGTTGGATCTGGATCAAGCGGTCCTGGGTCATCCGGCTAACACGCGCAGTCAACGGTTCACGGTAAACCCAGTTCACCATGGACCAGAGACTGTTTTCCCATTTAAAATAAAATTCAGAAAATCAGTTTAAACTTTAAAAATTCATATCTTGCTCAAATTAACTCCAAATTTCACCATTTTAATTCTAGAAAATTTGTCTTTTTATTCTCTACACTTTTATGCAATAAAAACAACATGTTTATTTGGCACAAAATATTCTTATTAAATAATCAAGAAAAGTCCCCTTTAGGAATTAATTTATACTTCATTTAAAATTATTCAGAAGAACCTTTAAAAATTAGTATAGGACTTAGTGAATCCATTTCACTGTTTTCCATGCAATAAAAAAAGAAATTTTAATTTTTGCTCATCTCATTTTATTAAATAATTTTTCAAAGGCCCTTTTAGGATAAATAAGTAATTCATATAATAAAAAGTTAACACTTTATAAAAATATCATAAAAACTTATATAATAACTTCAAAAGATCTAATAACTCAATTTCACTATTTTTACTGCAATAAAACAATAAGGTTGTTTTATACCTTTTTACTTCACCTTTAAAAAGGGAAAATAAAAACCCCTTAGGAAAAATATTTATCAAGTTATAAAATTCAGAAACCTCTTTAAAACTTAATCTTGAATATTTAAGTAATAATTTAAGACTCTATCTCCCTTTACGTAATCCAACAAAAACATGTATGCTTGTATGATTGATTTTTGGATTGTTTATTGAATGTTGTGTTTACCTTTCCGTATCGAGAAGACTACATCACCGTCGACGATCCGGAGTTTTACCCTGAGGTTCCACCTTCACCATTTGCTAAGCAAGGCAAGTCACAACCCCCATTTTTATCATCATCGATCCCATGTTTTAATAAATTATCGCTATAACTCATAGGATAATATTGCATTAGTCAAATATCAAACCCTACACTATATTTATTAGATCCCCATCCTTGTGTGCAAACCCAAGCCATGCTTATTGAGCCTTAACTCCTTGTCTCTCTACTATAATATATTAGCTAGTGTCCAATGTACCGACACAACTGCTATAGGATAAAAGAATGAGTCGTAGATAGATGAATTCTACTATGTGTATTTTCCCCGTTATTCTCATCTCTGGACTCTATTGGAGTTTGCTATGTTATAAGTATGGTGGGTTCTGGGTGCAAGCTCGGGAATTGGTTGGTCGCACTAGGGGCACTATAAGGACCGGTCTGTAGGATCTGTTGCAAAGCACTTCCGTACTAACCACAAGTCTAATCGGTAAGTCCTAACTAAAAGTATGGAACAATCCGACTCGATGCACCATAGTGGAGGGGGCAAGGGGCAACCTACGGGTGACTTGTACCGACGTGGCTCAACGAGGGGTATGGTGTTGGCTCGACACGTCAGGGCACCATATGAAACCCATAAGAGGGTGTTGTCGGGTCGAGGAGGACCATTTGGAAGGTTTTTGCACGAGTTCCCGTGGTATGGGTCATCTCGTTACACTTTGGTGTAAGTGATGAGTGTGTGCCTTGTGGGTACAGTGGTACACCTCTGATCAGAGTATTTATTCTTTTCGAAAAGCCGAGCCCACTGTCAAGGGCGGGTTGTGTGACTTCTCGCAGTTAGTTTACTATTGTTTGAATGGTTGAGTTATTCATGGCATGTAAGGAATGTTGAGTGAGGGTGGGCTGACTGTACCCCTCGAGTTAGAAGATGATGATGCATACACATGTTTACATTTCAGTATCCAATGTACTGACACAACTGCTATAGGATAAAAGAATGAGTCGTAGATAGATGGATTCTACTATATGTATTTTCCCCGTTATTCTCGTCTCTGGACTCTCTTGGAGTTTGCTATGTTATAAGTATGGTGGGTTCCGGGTGCAAGCTCGGGAATTGGTTGGTCGCACCAGGGGCACCATAAGGACCGGTCTGCGGGATCTGTTGCAAAGCACTTCCGTACTAACCACAAGTCTAATCGGTAAGTCCTAACTGAATGTATGGAACAATCCGACTCGATGCACCATAGTGGAGGAGGCAAGGGGCAACCTGCGGGTGACTTGTACCGACGTGGCTCAACGGGGGGTATGGTGTTGGCTCGACGCGTCGGGGCACCATATGAAACCCATAAGAGGGTGCTGTCGGGTCGAGGAGGACCATATGGAAGGTTTTGGCACGAGTTCCCGTGGTATGGGTCATCTCATTACACTTTGGTGTAAGTGATGAGTGTGTGCCTTGTGGGTACAGTGGTACACCTCTGATCAGAGTATTTAATCTTTTCAAAAAGCCGAGCCCACGGTCAAGGGCGGGTTGTGTGACTTCTCGCAGTTAGTTTACTATTGTTTGAATGGTTGAGTTATTCATGGCATGTAAGGACTATTGAGCGAGGGTGGGCTGACTGTACCCCTCGAGTTAGAAGATGATGATGCATACACATGTTTACATTTCAGTACTAATAAATTGATCACATTTAATTTCTTTACAAATTATGCTTTTCCGCAAAATTAGCCACTATCTCCCTTGTTATTACTCTGCATTATATTTGAATCCGGTGGCTTGCTGAGTACGTTTGTACTCACCCCCGTTGACTTACACCACCAGAGCCCTTCTACTACGAGGAGGATGAGGGTCTGGAGTAGCGACCCAGTCAAGGCGAGACTGGAAGGAGGCGTTCATCTAGGACCTCTGTTTTATTAGTTTCTCTTCACCTTTATTCACTTTTGTACTAATACGGTCTACGAACCATAAATGATTGATCGTATTGTACATGGTCGCATGATGAACGTCTTGGTTTATTGATTTTCTATGGAATTTCAACAAAGGTCTGGATTTATTAAATCTGGGCGTGACATGTCGCCTCCTTCGGAGCTACCTCCGTTACTGGAGCCACCTCCTGCGCTGCAGCCGATGGCGGCACCAAAGTTGCCTTAGGCTCTGGGACCATCTCCACAGCAGGAGTCAGCTTCGCTAGAGCTGATTCTGTGGAACCAAATGTATATGATATTATTTAAATGGTGCAGGTAAAGAAAAAAGAGATGTGTTTAGCTAAGGCATACCTCCGTCATCTTGTTGTCGAATGAGCACCAGACTGCTTGGAGGTTCAAACATCTGACCGAAGTCCTCTTCGGACTTTGGAGTTCGAACCGAAGGAACAACTGCAGAGATTTCTTCAACCACAACAGCTATCACATCGTCTAGAGTTGAGACATCTACAGTTGGGACTTGAGCCCATTCAGTCTCCACTTCACCTCACCCCATAGCAGGGGCGACCATCTCCACCTGCTCGGGATTGTCTACGACCATCGGCGCCACCTCCACACCGTCTTGGACGGAGGCCTCGGTTCCCATCCAAGACCCCTCGTCCCTCACAAGAAGAGCCTCGAACTCCTCTGCCATCTAAATGTCTACGTCGTCCTCCTCTTCGGATTGCTCCGGCGACGAGACAGGAGACTTCGAAGGAGTAAGGGCCTTCGGCTTGTGGACCATCTTCTTTGTAGGCATCTTCACTAGCCCCAAAGACCCTGCCTTAGCTTTTCTTTTCTTCAGAGCCTGGTCCGGGGCGGACCAGTCTGGAAGGGTCGAGGGCTCAACTATGAGTACGCTCCATACTTAGTTGAACCGCTCCTAAGTCCCAACCAGCTTCACCCCCCGCTCCTTTTCTATGGGCGTAGGGGCTCCGAGGACCTTCTCCATAGCCCAGACAATTTGTTCCGGAGTAAAGTCACGCATGGAGCTGAAAGATAAGATATAATTTGATTAATTCATTTCAATAAAATCGATATTGTGTGCGAAACACCTTGATGCAGGATATATGAAGAGCTTACTTGTGGAGCTCGAAGGAATTTCTCGAAGTCCCCCCTTTGGGTTTACTTCTAAGTTGATCGGCCAGGTGACCATCAGAGGAGGAATCTGAAGCCCGATGAACTCCTCCTCCAAGTTGTGCAGACTCATGCGATGGCTCATGGAGTGCAACAATCCAAGGCAGACCTAAAGCTGGCTTGGGTCCGGATGGACCTCCGCCTCCCTCCAGTAAAAAATATCCACCAAGGGCCCCGCCAAGGCACAATCCGTCCCTACCTTAGCGTAGAACCAACAAAGAATCCAATCAGAGTACCATCTGTCATTGATGGCTTCACTGGGAACTGATCCTGGAACTCATCGGGGAGTTGAAAGTTTATGCTCCCGAAGGCAACCACCATCTTCTCCCCTCTGAGTCTAGTAAAGGTCTTCGGCTGACATGAAGCTTTGTGAAGGGCTGCGAAGATCTCTGCCCTCCCAGTGCACCCTTCAGCTTGCATTGCCCATTCGAAGATAGCCAAGCGAGCAATCGCATTGGGGGAAGTTGAGGCAGGGTGACATGAAACAGTGTCAGTACCTCAGTCAGGAAATCCACCACCGGGAGTCCCAATATAGCTTCAAAGAAACCCTCGAATACCACCACCTCTCCAGCACGTGGAGCCGGGATCACCTCCTTCCCAGGCTAGCGCACCTTTACTCCGGCCCTATCATTCCCGTTACTTCTACAGCCATCAACTTCTTCGAGCAAGATGACGCCCCAAGCTATACGATTGGTCCGTATACTTGGCCGACGCCAAATGGAGGTCGTGAACACCGGTTGGACGAGGATTATCTGAAGGCCCCGCTGCCGTTGCCATTGCCTGCTGCTGAGCCAAGGTTGAAGCAGGAGCGGGGACTTTGTGACTAGTCTTCGCCATCGGAGAAAAAGAGTGTTTGAGAATGTGCGCTTAGGAAGAAGAAAGGTGATGCATGAAAACAATCGGTAAAGTATCCGAAGTTCACTCTTACTTTCCTATTTATAGCGCTGGAAATTCTTTTTACTATACATTACAGTGCGCCGTTTGGTTGCCATGTTACGGTTTCGGCGCCATCATAACTTGCAGGACCGTTTCACGAAAAGTTACAACCGATGGAGACAGAGTGATCGATAGCCTTCTCAGAGAGTAACGGCTCTATTTCCAAGTCTAACGGCTCTAAAGACTAACAGCTATATTGGCTCCGCAAGGGATCTGCCTCCAAAGTCATCTTCATGAACATCTCCGCACAAAATTTGGTCCGAAGACCTTCTACCTCCGAATGTTTCTAAAGATGATAAAGTTTTTCAAGCTCCTTTCTAAATTATAAGCATGAAATTATTTCTTGCGTGTACTGCCCTCTTCACTGCATAGGCCATTCAGAGAGAAGTATTCGAGGGGCTACTGTTGGGGGAAAATATTTCATCCTCTAGAAGTCAAGGAGATTTCTATATCAATTCAAGTAGAAGAGACAAAGTTTGAAGCTTTACCTTCGGAGATAAATATAGCATCAAGACTTCACAGTATTCAGAGCCTTTTGCAGCGGAGGCCTCCGTTAAGACTTTGACATGACGGAGCCTTCCAAAGCCCCTTCACCCGAAGGGATACTTCCAGCAAGGATGGAAGATTTATCTTCTCACTGATTAGACTAGTTTTTACTCTTTTAACCCTACGAAGAATATTAAATAGCATCTTTTTAGTCGGTTATAATTAGAGGGTAAAGAAATCTTTTCCCTATGTATTTGGTCTATAAATACCCCTC
Source organism: Zizania palustris (assembly GCA_019279435.1). NCBI lineage: Eukaryota > Viridiplantae > Streptophyta > Magnoliopsida > Poales > Poaceae > Zizania > Zizania palustris. The sequence continues at coordinate 11,854,063 of JAAALK010000082.1, forward strand.
TTCACTCTATAAAAGGTATCAAATACTTGTTAGATGGATATTAGTCTTTCTATTATTGTATTCCTTCAGGGGTTTCTTTGCATATTTCCCTCTCATGTACATCAATATATTTGGACCTTCTGTCCTCAGATTAATACAAGTGCTATTCCTAACATGGTATCAGAGCAAGAAAAATTAGGGTTAGGTTTTCTAATCTCCTCCCCTAATCGATCTACATACAGCCCCTTTTCTTTGATCCATCTTTTGTTTGACGGATCGTTGTGGCTTCTATACTCTTCCTCCTCTGCCATCGTCTGCCATCATCGTCTGCCATCGTCTGCCATCGTCGTCGTCGTCGGTGTGCCGGCCGTCATTGTCGGTTTTCTCGCGCAGACGGGAGTATCCCTTGCGGGGGCGGCGGGTTGTTGCCGTCATCGGCCCTCGTCGCGCAGGCGCTCCTCTGCGGGTCGCCGTCGCCAGCTGCGGGCCTCGCGGCTGCCCTGCGGGTCGTCGTCGCCGGTCGTCGTCGTCGTCGGCCACTGCGGGTCGGGCTGCATTGCTGGTCCCCGTCGGCGGCTGCGGGTCGCCGGCTGCTGTGCGGGACACCGGATGGCCTCGCGGCTGCTACGGGTCGTCGCTGGCTGCTGCTGCGGGTCGGGGTCGTCGTCGCGAGGGTCGCTGATTGCGCCGCTGCGGGCTCCGGTTTTCCTTCGCTGCGGGGTACTTTCCTTCACGGGAGAGGCTTCTACGGGCGGGCGGTTCCGCGAGTGAAGGCGTGACAGCAGGCCCCGTGCTTTTCTAAAAAAAACGTCGGCTCTTTATTCGTGTTCTCGCAAATGGCTTCCTCTACTCCTTAAGGCCCCGTCCCAGTGTTGCGGTGTCCAGTGCTTTTTAATGGCACCAACTATCGTGACTGGGTTCCTCGCATACGGTTGCACATGCGTGGACTTCGTCTTTGGGAGTTTCTCACGGGTGAGCTGCCCTGCCCTCTGGCTACTTTAGCTCCCACTTAGCCGGTGATCTCGGAGAAGACTACTGCTACTGAGAAGGAGAGTCTGCTTGCAGATTATGATGATCGTCTGGCTTCCTATGAGTCTCGGTTTCGTGCTTACAGGACTTGGCTTGATGAGGATGCTCGGGCAGGTTCGATTCTTGTGGCTAGTATGGAGGATCATTTTTCTGCGGACATTGTGGAGTTTGAGCGGTCTCATAAGATGTGGACTTTTCTTCGCAGTCGTTATGAGCCCACAGGACAGTCTGCTTTTCTTACTGCTATTCGACAGGAGCACCTTCTTTGCCAGGGTGATGATACTATTGATGCCTTCTTCGATCAGCTTTCTGTTATTTGGCGTCAGATTGATACTCTTGGTCCTCAGTTGTCTCCTACCACCTGTCAGTCATGCAAGGATCAGAAGGTTTCTCTTGAGCTTCGTCGCACGTACGACTTCTTGACTCGGCTTCGTGATGAGTTTGAGCCTCTTCGTGCTCAGCTGCTTGCTCGTCACCCTTGTGTTTCATTGATGGATGCTCTTGCTGAGGTTTGAAATGAGGAGACATGTCTTCGGGATGCTGGCCTTTTGCGGGTTTCTTCAGTTTTGGCTGCTCATTCTTCGAGTGCTCGTCCTACTGCTTCGGTGCCACTGGCGTCTCCTTCGGTTGCTCCGCCTGCTGCTCGTGGTGCGAGTACTGGTCTTCATTGTGATCACTGTGGTCGTGATGGACACGTGGAGGCCTTTTGCTACAGGAAGAAGAAAGCTCAGAAGGCTCAAGCTCGCCGTTCTTCACAGGGTACTGGTGGTTCTAGTTCTGGAGGATCTGAGAGGAGTTCTGCTGGTTCAGAGACACAGGAGATGCTCATGCTACTTCAGCGCCTTGCAGCCTCTACATCGTCAGGAGCTATTGGTTCTGTGACTCAGTCCCCTGCACTTACGGGTTCTGCTACTGCTTCTCAGTCTTCCACTCTAGGACCTTCATCTGCTTCTTCTCCAGGTACTTATCCTTGGTATCTTGATTCAGGTGGTACTTTTCATATGACTCCTCATTCTACCCACCTCTCTTCTTTACACCCTTCTTACCGTCATTGCATTGTTCATACTGCTGATGGATCTCCTCTCTCTGTTAATGGACATGGCACTCTTTCTTCTGACACGTTTTTTGTACCTGATGTTTCAATTGTTCCTGATCTGACCATGCAGCTTATGTCTGTTGGGCAGATCACTGACAATGATTGTCGTATTATCCTTGATTCTGATGCTTGCTATATTCAAGATCGTCGCACTGGTCACCTGATTGGTACTGGCCCCCGTCGGCATGATTCACATCGTCTTTGGGAGCTTGACTGGCTTCATCTTCCTTCCGCTGCGCCTGCCAGTCTCGTCAGTGTCGCCTCTGCTGCTTCGTCCACGTCTTCGTTTACTCGGTGGCATCATCGTCTCGGACACCTTTGTGGCTCTCGGTTGTCTACATTACTTCGTCGAGGTCTTTTAGGGTCGGTTTCAGGTCGAGAGTCTTTAGATCATTGTCAGGGTTGTCGGTTGGGAAAGCAGGTCCAGCTTCCCTATCCTTCTAGTGAGTCTGTGTCTCGGCGACCTTTTGATCTTATTCATTCTGATGTTTGGGGTCCTGCGCCTTTTGTTTCAAAAGGTGGTCATAAATTTTATATCATTTTTATTGATGACTTTTCTCGACACACATGGATTTACTTTATGAAACATCGTAGTGAGGTTTTATCCATCTTTAAGAATTTTTCTGCTATGATTCGTACTCAGTTTGACACATCTATTCGTGTTTTTCGTGCGGATTCTGCTAGGGAGTATTTATCGGATGCTATTCACCAGGTGTTTGCTGAGAAGGGTACACTAGCTCAGTTTTCTTGTCCTGGTGCTCACGCTCAGAACGGGGTTGCTGAGCGCAAGCATCGTCATCTACTTGAGACTGCTCGTGCTCTTATGATTGCCTCCTCTGTTCCACCTCACTTTTGGGCTGAGGCGGTTTCTACTGCCACTTATTTGATTAACATCCAGCCTTCTTCGGCTCTTCAGGGTGGTATTCCATTTGAGCGTCTTTGTGGTAAGACCCCCGATTACTCCAGCCTTCATCTTTTTGGCTGTGTGTGTTATGTGCTTCTTGCACCTCGTGAGCGTACTAAGTTGACTGCTCAGTCTGCCGAGTGTGTCTTCTTAGGCTATAGCATATAGCACAAGGGTTATCGTTGTTGGGATCCGATCGCTCGTCGGATGCGGACATCGCGGGATGTTGTCTTTGATGAGTCCCGTCCTTTCTATCCATGTCCCACTACTGATGTTTCTCCTGCTTCCTTGGTTGACCCCTTGTCTTTTCTTCTTTTTCCTGATGCTCCTCCTGCTTCTTTGCCCATTACTCGTTCGACTTTGTCATCCTCTGTGTCTTCCTCTGAGTCTCCTCTCGTGGTTCCCGACTACACGGTAAAGCCTCTTGTGACACAATTCTACAGTCGTCGTAGGGCACATTTGTCAGATGCTCCAGCTCCCTTAGATGAGCCCTCCTCTGATGTGCCATCCTCTTCTTTCATTGAGGTGTTGGACTATGGATAAAAGCCCCCACCTCTCCCACTATAATGCCTAGGTTTTATGGTTGGGTTGGCTAGGTGGGGTGAGCCTAACATGGTATTAGAGCCAAGGTCCTGGGTTCGAATCCCCCTGGCCACGCATTTCCGCATTTCCGCTGCGTGATTTCCCCTGCGCCTATCTAGTGTGCTGAGACCTGTTGCGGGCTACGCCGGGCCTCTAGAACCTGCTGCGGGTTACGCCGTGCTTGCATGCCGTAGGGGGAATGTTGGACTATGGATAAAAGCTCCCACCTCTCCCACTATAACGCCTAGGTTTTATGGTTGGGTTGGCTAGGTGGGGTGAGCCTAACAATACTAAGATATTCAATACACACTTCGAACTATCTCAAACTATTGTCCTTCTCGGAGGTTTGGAATAGTTTTCTTAAACAGACAGTTCATTTGTTAAACACTTTAGTTTTTTAAACCTGTTAGCGTAATCAATTGCTTATTGGAGGTCGGTGCGTGGTAGGGATTAAAACCACAGAAACTGGTTAGGTTATCTCGATTTTAGACTAGAGAGAACCAGGACGTCTGTTTAATATATATACTGTAGTAACAATGCACATTTTACTTTTTACTATAGAAAACAACTGTAGCTGTAGCATATGATATGTGTTCTCTATTTTAGACCTGTTTGGAACGGCGAAAATTTGCAGGAAATTCGTGGGATTTAAACTATTTCCGTGCTAATCCAGAGGATTCGTTTCCTGAGAGCACCAATCTAACCTCTGAATATATCTTTGATCCATGATTCAGATGACAAGGTTAGGATGCAGGTAGTACTCCACTATTATCGATCGAGATGAACCTCCAGCTATATATCTACTTGCATGTGCAAATTCACAGCATAACCGACAGCATAAACTGTTGATCACTCACATGCATGCTGAAACTAGTAAGCAAACAAACATGGCAGAATATTTGTGATCTGGACATAACGTGCAGGGGGGATGCAGAGTACAAGCTCGTCACAGTTGAGCTAAATAGTAGTCCACGAACGTCCAAATCCATAGGTAATATCATATGATCACATCAAATTAATGGGTGGAATCGCCTTGATCCGCCAGCTCGAACCACATGCTTTGCCTCCCCAATCTCGCACTGCTTCTCCACCACCACGACTACTATATACCACTCGCCATGCACACACACTCTCACCACAGCAAGCAGGAGCAGCTGGAGCTACTACACACAGGCCGCAGCCACAGGCGTCGCTAGGTAAGCTCCCTGCTCGATCGCAATGGCAGCCAAGGCTGCGCTCGTCCTGGCCGTGAGCCTCGTCATCGTGGCAGTCGCCAGCGCATGCACCTACTGCCCCCAGCCCCAGCCGCCGACTACGAAGCCGCCGACGCCGAAGCCGCCGACACCGTACCCAACCACCCGGTCGTGCCCCCGCGACGCGCTGAAGCTACACGTGTGCGCCAACGTGCTCGGCCTCGTGAAGGCCAAGGTTGGTGCCGCGCCGTACGAGCCCTGCTGCTCGCTGCTCGACGGGCTCGTCGACCTCGACGCCGCCGTCTGCCTCTGCACCGCCATTAAGGCCAACGTGCTCGGCATCAAGCTCAACCTGCCCATCGACCTCAGCCTCATCCTCAACAACTGCGGCAAGATCTGCCCCTCCGATTACCAGTGCCTGCACTAGAATTATAGCTAGCTGAACTTGATTCCATGGCTTCGAGAGCCGTATCTTGATGTTGTTGTTATTGTTTTCTTTTTGAAATATTCTGATGTTGTATTTCTTTTGTTTCTATTCTTTGTTTCCCATGACTCCTTATAGTTTCGTCAATAAAATGAAGTTGTAATTCGTTCTATGCTCTGATATTGGAATTTTAAGTTTTGGATTCTACTGGATCCTCGAGATCATATCCCTAATTTAAAGGGTGCAGTTAACTTGCCGCGTAACATATGGTTAACTAATACAATATATAACGAATCGAGAAAAAAGTGAAAACACGTTGAGATATGTTATATGTACCATATATATACTATAATTATTTCATTAAAACAGCTTCGTCAATATGGTGCATACTTCTCTATAATACAAATTTGCACAAACGTGATATTGAAAAGAGTACATTTAGCAAAGTCTAGATTTTGGGAGCAGTAGTAAACCTAGGTTTTCGGTGTATTTGTTTCTCTACAAAACCGTATGGTAGATGCATGTAAAGGTGCTTGTAATACTAATAAATATCATGGTGATGTATAACTAGTAAAAACATAATAGTTATAACAGTTATAGTTTAAAAACATTCAAGACCTAGCTAGATGTACGTGTACCTTTTGGTTACCGTAGCTCACTACCACATAACCACCGGAAAGTAGTGCCATATCACTGTTGGTTATTTCTAAGTCGACACTAAAGTTATATCACTACCTATTTCAAAATAGAAGTCGTTAAATTTTTTGAACATAACGGAACCAACACTGTTATGCCACTTTCAATGCTTGATCTATTTACAAATGTATCAGTGTCGTTTGATGTCATGAAATGATACTAAAAGTGGTAAAACAATGTCGGTTCTATTTACGAATCAACACTGATGCATCGGTGTCAGTTTGTGTCATGAACCGGCATTGTTGTGGCGATATACAAAGGTAGCCTTTTTCATACTAAATAATAAATCTCAAAATACAAAGGTTTTACTTTTTAATAATAAATTCTAAAACAAAAAGATAGTAGGATTTACGGTTTATGGTTTATGGTAGGGATGAAAACGAATCAGATACGGATGGATATTAGTGATATCATATATTTTTCATATTAGTGATAACATTCTCCAAATTTAGAATTTTTTTTAATTCCAAAATCTTATAAAAGATCCCATTCCTCTTTAAAATCTTAAATAAAATATAACACTCAAAAACAACTCTTTATCTAGTGCCCAACTCTTTTAGTTCTTATCTAGTGAATTGAAAGAAATTTCAAAAAATCTAGGTTACGACACTCGATCGGTAAGGTAGGGCTTAATATTTTTTTAATTCTAAAAAATCAAATGAAGTATGAAAAACACGAGACTTTTGTTATGATATGATACATAGATATTATGATAAAAAATTAAAATTATTTTGAGAAAGTTGGAGATTCTCCTAGAATGAATTATAATTTATTAGAGAAGAATGGGTCGGGTTCAAAAAAGAAAATTGGTATATTTCTAGGTGATATATCTATTTGAACATGAATTTTTTATATAGTCAAACTGCAACATAGCTTATCTCATTTTTAAATTTGGTATATTTCTAGGTCAGTTTACTATTTTTGAGTCATTAAGTGTGTTTCTAGGATTTAAAATGAAATAAGTGAAATTTAAACTGCAAGTACTTGAAATAATGAACCAAAATTTATAAAAAAAATCATATTCATGTTTTGAGTCCATTGTTTGTTCTTGTCCACTAAATTGAAAGAAATGTTAGAAAATCTTATTTACGACACTCGATCGGTAATGTAGATCTTAATGATATTTTTTTAAAAAAGAAACGAATAAAGTCTAAAAACCACGAGACATATCATAGTATTATGATAATACATAGATGGTGTGATAAAAGTTTTAAAATATTTATAGAAAGTTGTCACGTACGATGTTAAGAAAGTCGGATATTCTCCACGAATGAAATAGGATTTTGAGAATAATGGGTTGGGTTTAAAAGCAAATTGATGGTTAAATATTCGTTTGAAATTGAAACTTTATATACGATCAAAATGGCAACATAGATTCTCTCATTTTAAAATTTTGTATTTTTAGGTCACTTTACTATTTTTAATTGATTAAGTGTGCTTCTAGCCTTTAAATTGTAATAAGTGAAAATTGAACTACAAGGGCTTGAAATAATGAACCACAATTTATATATAAATTAAATTAATGATTTTGAGTACATTTTTATACAATGTCCACTAAATTGAAAGAAAGTTTAAAATATCTAGGTTACGACACTCGATCGGCAACGTAGAGCTTAATGAATTTTTAATTTTAAAAAAATCAAGTAAAGTTTAAAAAATAAAAGACCTATCATGATGTTATAATATGATACATAGATATTATGATAAAAAATAAATAGTCTGAGAAAGTTATCACGTAAGATGGTAAACATTAGTAGATTCTTCTAGGATAAATTAGGACTATTTCGAGAAGAATGGGTTGGTTTTAAAATCAAATTGAAGGTCAAATATTTGTTTGGATTTGAAATTTTTCTATGATCAAAATACAACATATCTTATTCATTTTAAAATCCAGTATTTTTCTAGGTCAGTTTGCTATTTTTATTTCATTAACTGTGTTTCTAGGATTTAAATTGAAATATGCAAAATTTGATCTGCAAGTGTTTGAAATAATAAACCAAAATTTATAGAAAAATCATATTCATGTTTTTCATTCCATTTTAATTCTTATCCACTAAATTGAAAGAATGTTTGAAAAAAAATCTAGGTTTCGACACTAGATCGACAACGTAGAGCTTAATGACTTTTTAATTCTAAAAAATAAAATGAAGTGTGAAAAATATGAGACACATCATGGTGTTGTGATATATACATACATACTATAATAAAAAATTATTAATATCTCAAAAAAGTTATCACATATGATGTTAATAAAGTTATAGATTCTCTTAGGTTGAATTAGGATTTAGAGAACGAAGACTGGGTTGGGTTTAAAAGAAACAGTTAAATCTTCATTTGAACTTAAAGCTTTTCTACGATCAAATTGCACCAAATATTAAATCATTGTAAAATTTGGTATTTTCTCGATCAGTTTACTACTTTTAATTCTTTAAGTGCGTTTGTAGGATTTAAATTGAAATAGGTAAAATTTGAACTACAAATGCTTGAAATAATAAACAAAATTTATAGAACAATCATATTCATGTTTCTGACTCCATTTTTAGTTCTTATCCACTGAATTGAAAGAAATTTTGAAAAATCTAGGTTACAACACTCAATAGGCAACATAGAGCTTAATGATTTTTTAATTCTAAAAATCAAATCAAGTCTAAAAACACGAGACCTATCATAGTGTTTTGATATGATACATATATGTTATGATAAAATTTTAAAAAGTCATGTACAATGTTAAGAAAGTTAGAGATTCTTTGAGGATGAATTAGGATTTAGAGAAGAATGCGTTGGGATTAAAAGAAAATCAATGATTAAATCTTTGTTTGAACTTGAAACTTTTTATACGATCAAAATGCAACATAGCTTATCTCATTTTAAAATTTGGTATTTGTAGTATCGTTGTATTGAAATTTTGTTGTGCTAATCATTTTTGTAGGATTGGTATACATAAATGTAGAACATAATTGATTCCTCATGTGGGGTTCATGGACCCACTACAAATAAATTTGACAACGATTCAGGCAAGCCCTGATGATGCCAAGGCATATGCGCTGAAAGTACGTCTTAATCTCCACTTGAAATAGTACATACATTGGTAGTACATAATTATTATTGCCTAGAATGGTGGCACACCAATTGATATCTTTGATGTTGGAGCACTTAAATAGGTTTTGAGCATATTTATAACTACTACAATTTTTAAGTTAGGTCAAGGTATTTGATTGAATTTCTACTCTCTCCCTCTCTCTACACACGGGCTTGCCAAAGGCAGAGCCCAATTGTTTTGTACGTATTTATAGTATTTGGTTTGATAACTATGTTTTTGTAAGCTCATCGCCTTATAGTATAAATCGCAAGCCCAATTAATTCACAGCTCAACAAATCAATGATCGGTTCTGGTAGGAGCAGGAGAGGAATAAATTAATTCCTTCTACTTGATTCATTTCATAACCTTTATGGGGTATTTATAATCCTAATATAATCTAATCTACTATCCTTATCTCTATCTTTAAAATAGAAATAACTAATCTTATCTTAATCTGACTAATTCAATCTTATCTCTAACTAATCTGCCAATGAAAATCTCTCCCTCCCTCGAAAATCAGCTCGTCCTCGAGCTGAAAATCTAGATAAGAAGAATCTAACTTCGATGATGTCCTCCTCTCCGGGGTCCAGTGTCGTGATGCCTTCTTTGTGGAATAGCCTAGGGTCGAGCATCACGATGCCATCTGTTGGCGCAAAAGTTGCACCAGCAGGTTCTATGAGATGAAGAACGAACAAACAAAGAGTTTGTGCTTTAGGGCTGCCTCGAACTTCCGAGTTGGATAATGGCTCGGATAATCCGAACAGGTGTATTGAACAACTTGTACCGGGGATCTCTTTTACAGGGTACAGAGGGGGGTATTTATAGGTAAAAATGCATAAGGAAAAGACCTAATTACCCCTAACTTACAACCGACATAGTGGAAACTATTCGGTGCCAGGAACAAGGTTATAGAAGGCAAAACACTATAAGGTAGATAGATAAGCCAAACGTCTTATCACTCTCGTCCTTCGGCTTCGGGGCATTTGCCTTTCGTTCGGAGGGGTCATCAGGGCTTCACATCGCTGCACCCTTCGGCTTGGCGCCTCTACCTCCGAACGATTGCTCCCTAGCTTCGGAGCTCTTCTCAACTTCTGGAGTATTAACCTTTAAATCCTGGAAATGGAGTAATTTCCCCCAACAATAGCCCCTCGAATACACCTCTCTGCAATTAACCTGTTTAGAAAGAAGGCAGTTTACGGAAGGAACATTTCTATTTTTTTTAGACTTAAAAGGAATTCAGACATGTTACAACTAAACATAGGACTTCGAACCCAAAGCATTCGAACCTCTCCCTTCGGGCTCCTATGCAATGGGAACACGCACTGAAAAGAGAACGGTTTCAGAGCACAAACGTCGTGAAGAGTCGTTTGATTATAGCCGTTACGTCTCAAGTAACCGTTATACTCTGTAAAAGGTAACGGTCGATTTTTACGGCGGTTGCTAGCCGTTCCAGTTGTTGGACCTACCTGTCAGCGATAGAAGCCGAACCTACAGTGTGAAAGCAATCGAAGAGTAGCGCTAGACGAGCGGTTATAAAAGGGAAAAACAAGGATTTAACCGAGACTTTTTACCGCATCCAGTACTTCGCGATTCACTTTCTCCAATTTCTTCAACCTCTTGAGCATCCGAGAGAAATGGCGAGGACTAGCCACACCACTCCGGCAGCAGCCAGCACCCTAGCGCAGAGGCAGGTGTGGGCGGCCTTGGCAGCAGCGGCAATGGCGGGGACTTCGGGCAGCGCTTGGCCCAAGAATCCTCGGGAGCTCCGTCCGCCTTCCAAGAAGAAGATCGCCCAAAGCTTTCTCATCGGCCAATCCGTGAGCACCGCTGAATCCATTGAAGAAGTCGTGGACGAGAAGCTGGGCGCTGGATTGAGGACTCGTGTCCCCGGGCCAGAATCAACTCCAAGGCCGCGAAGCGGGGAGGTGGTGGTCTTCGAGGCGTTCTTCGAAGCAGGCTTGGGGCTTCCAGCCGTGGACTTCTTGGCGGAGGTACTAGACCTGTTCCACATAACCTTACCTCAACTGTCTCCCAACGCCATCGCACGCCTAGCCGTCTTCGAGTGGGCGCTCCAGGCAGAGGGATGCGAGGGACGTTCCGAAATCTTTGCCGCGACCCACGAAGCCATATGCCAACTAAAGCCACAGGACGGGCCTGGGGATTCTAAGGTGACCATAGCCTTCGGCAGCGTCAATTTCTAGCTGCGGAGGGAGCATGCCCTTCATTTCCCTACAAAGGCCATTAATGACAGGTGGTACACCAATTGGATACTTCGGTGGTTTTACGCCGAAGTCGGAGAGGACTCCCCCCTCGCAGGTCCTCTCCAGGAGATTTGGTTCCGGAAGGAGGCGGAAATCTCCCCGAACCCTAGCCTGCTCTCGACGAGGCTAGGGCTGCTCACTTCGGTGGCTCGCCGCATGAGTATGCGCGATCTAGCCGAAGAGTTTATCGCCCTTCGGATCCCTCCCCTCGGAGCTGACTGGCCGATCGTGTTTCAACAGGCCTCGGAGGGGGATCTCCGAAACTTAGGTAAGACTTTATTCCCTCCAGCATCATATTAGATGAAGGAAACAACTATATTTACAATTTCATACCTTTTTCTTTCAGCGGCTCCTCTGGCATTGGCTCCGGAGGACATAGTTCGGGCCACCCAATGAGTTCTCGGAGCCCCTTCAGTGACCGAGAAGCAAAAGAGGCTAGAGCTGGTGGGACGCTGGGAGCGATCCAACAGAGTGTGGGGAGCTCTCGGGATGGAGCCCCCCTCTTCCTGACTTCGCCTCGACCAGAGCGGCTGCTCGCAAAAGGAAGGTCCCTGCCGAACCATCCAAGAAAACCAGCAAGCAGCCACCCAGGAAGAAGAAAGTAGCGAAGCCCCCTTCGCGGTTGACACCTGCCTCGTCTGCTTCATCGCCGGGCGCTCAGAGCTCAGCCTCCGAAGAGGTAGAGGACTCCGACGCTCAGATAGCGTCGGCCTTCGAGGCCTATCTCTTGGATGACGATGAAGACCTAGGGGAGGTCCCCCTGGCACCTCCGTTAGGGAGGTAGTAAGCGTAACCCCGATGGTTCCCCCTCCGCCCGTCGTCGTACACGTGGAGTCGGGCTCCGCCACTCCCAACTCGCCCACACCAGAGGTGGTTACGGCGGAAATCGCGGCTTCAGCAGGAAATGCGGAGGAAAGGGCCTCGGGAGATGACTTCGCCGACATCCTTCAGATGTACGAGGTCCTGGAGGATCCAGCGATCCTACCCCATGAGGCTCCCGAAGGTACTCCCCGAAGCTCCCTTCTTTGACCAATACCTGCAAACCATTTCTAGAAGTATGCTTACTAGCTTTGTTAACAAAATAGGTACCTCTAAGGGTATCGATGCTTCGGCGGCGCCCGAAGCTCCTGCATCTTCGGAGGCCGCTGCTCGAGTGGATCCCCCTTCACCTTCGGACGCTCCAAGCTTGATGGCGGAGAATGCGCCTGTCGGAGTGGAGGATGCGCCTGTCGGAGCGGAGGACGCACCCGTCAGGACGGACTTGGCGACGGAGGTCGCCCCTACAGTGGCGGCTCCGACTATCGAGGTTGCCCCTGCTGCAGCGGCTCTGGTCGAAGGGATAGCTGCCGATGACCGGGGTATTCCTACCTCGCCTTCCTTGCCTTCTTTCGTGCCAGGGAGAGGCAAGAGTATATCTATCCTCGGCCTTCTTTCTGGCCATACCGCAACCTCTGTCGGTAGTTTGGAGGATGAGGCCGCAGCAGATGACCTTCAAGCCTTATCTTGGCTTCCTCTGCTGGCTCCGTTCTTGGAGCATCGGGAGGGCCTCCGAAGACTCCTGGAGCCCCTAGCAGAGAGAAGCCAGGATATCGCCAATTCAGACTAGGTCTCCATCTTGAGTGAAGCTAGGGCTCCGGCACTCAACTCAGCCCTCGAAAGGGCTTCCCTACGGGTACGGAAAAAACACCATAGCTGCTTCGCATTAGTGATCATAAATACTTCGGTACTTGTTCTTTTTGCAGCAATTTGTCCTTGCTAGAGCAGCGGCGACTTCCAATGAGGTCGAGGTTAATCGACTCCAAAGGAAGGTTACCACCCTCCAGACGGCCCTTAACGACTCCCACGAGAGATTCCTCAGGCTGGAGGAAGAAACCCTAGAGGAACAGAGGGCTAGGGCTGCGTCAGATGAAGCCCTCCGGATAGCACAACAAGACCGCGACGTGCATCGCTCCTCTGCCCAAGAGGCCGAAGCTGAGCGCCTCGTCCTTCGGGCGGAAGTTGAAAGGCTCTGCCAAGCGGCTGCTGCTTCGAGTGCACAGTTGGTGGAGCTCCAGAGGGCCCTCAACCAGGCAATGGCCCAGAAGAGCTCTTTAATGCTCCAGGTGGCCGAGGTGTCTGCGGCTGCTGCAGGGCTGGAAACAGCAGAGAAGAAGAACTCCATCATGGCAGAATGTACCTTGGAGGCCCTTCAGGGTACCCTAGAGTACTTCGGCACTATGTGCCCTTCATCTTCTGCCGCAACCCTCGAGCCCCTCGACCGGAAGTTGAAGAGGATTCAAGTGGCTTCGTCGCTGATGATGAAATCCGGCATTCGGTACGGAGAGATCTCCGGGCAGTGCGCCGGCATCGGGGTTCTTCGTCACCTCGAGTCTCTTCAGATTCCCCTCGGCCCAGTCGGGGGTTCGACCCCTGGAAGCTTCGCATCCGACGACTTGCTGCGGCCATCTTCGGAGGTAGCCTTGGCCTGGGAAGCCTTCCGGTCAACCTGGAAGACGGACCACAAGGTCGCAGCTAAAGCTTGGATTGATGAAGCCCGCCGGTAGAAGCAGGCGCAAACAAAGCCACCGCTTCCTGCTTCGCCAACCCCTGCCATTCCTGCTCCTCCAACCGACCCGCAGGTCTAGCTTCTTAGGGTTATTATGTATACGAAGTCTTGTAAAGCCCTTTTTATTAATGGAAAAGTTATAAACAAGAAACTTGTCTTGGGTGTTCTGTTCTTTTTTAGGTTTTGCCATGCCCTTCGAGCCCTGACCTCGAACTATTGGAAATTACTGATGAGCTCCGAAAGGAGTGGGCAAACCTTGAGGGCTTAAGGCCTTACCGCCGCTCTCGCTTCTTTGTTACTCATGGAGACGGAGGGGAGATAACCCTTGAAGTTTGCCAAGATATCTTAGCTTATATTAAAGAGGAGAAAGCAGAGGTATCCTCGTCTTCCGAACCTATGGACTGGTCCGACTCGGAGTACCGGCCCGAAGACCCTGCGGAGGCTGACTCTGAAAGGCTCTTGACATGGGCGGAGCTTCAAGAAGAGCGAAAGAAACTACGAGCCTCCAAGAAAAAGAGAAGCGTTCGAACGAAGAGGGCCAAACCGACAGATTCGAGCTCCGAAGGACGGGGTAGCTCTAGATGCCAACAGGGTCTTCGATTTTTTCTAGGCTTGGATGAAAACTTTTCTTGATGTAAAAGTATAATGATTTAATGTGAAATGCTTCGAAAGTATGTTGCGTGACTCCTATCCTCCGACCCCCCCCCCTTGTGGGTGGTGGAGCCTTTACTATAGAAAAGGGTTCGCCAGGCACAATGATGCTCCGAACAACCGAATGCTTCAAATTTACACTTATCATTTGTACTTTGGTACCACTACTTCGCGGCTCTCCCTTTTTTTATCTCTTTTTTTTACGGATCTTGACAAAGCCGGAGCATGAAATCCACAGTTTGGTCACCTTCGGCTCTTGTACAGATAGTTCGCGCCCAAAGGCCTAAAATCTGTTTGCTTTTAAAGTCCTTAGACTCTTCTACGAATCCTAACAAGTCGGAGACTGGAATCCGTAGGGTGGCCACCTTCATCTATTTTACAGATACTTCGTACCCGGAGGCCGAAAGTCTGTTTCTTTCTAAAGTCCTTAGACTCTTCTACGGATCCTAACAAGCTGGAGCCTGGAATCCATAGGGTGGCCACCTTCGGCTCTTTTACAGACACTTCGTACCCGGAGGCCGAAAGTCTGTTTCTTTTTAAAGTCCTTAGACTCTTCTACGGATCCTAACAAGCCGGAGCCTGGAATCCGTAGGGTGGCCACCTTCGGCTCTTTTACAGACACTTCGTACCCGGAGGCCGAAAGTCTGTTTCTTTTTAAAGTCCTTAGACTCTTCTACGGATCCTAACAAGCCGGAGCCTGGAATCCGTAGGGTGGCAACAGAGCCTCTGAACCGATGGCTCGAAGGCAGCTGCCTGGGTCTTGGGAAAAATGCTTGGCTCTACAAGCATCTCCGTCCTCCCGATGCGTCCATCAAGAGTAAGGGATATTCGAAGAGCAATCAAAATTCGACCCTTATCTTTATTCATAGAAAGGAAAGTTTTACAAGTGATTACAAGGGGCCCCTAAGCAAAATAACGCTTAAGGTGCTCCGCATGCCATGCATGCTTCAACTCTTCCCCTTCTAAATTAGCTAATTTAAACGATCCGGGGCGCCCTGAGCATAAGATAACATATGGTCCTTCCCATTTGTTTCCTAGCATACCCGGAGCTATTACACTTCGCAACACTAGATGACCAGGCTTTAACTCATTTAGCTTTATCTTCGGGTCATACCATGTCTTTGTGTGGTCCTGGTACTTAGTCAGATTGGCGACAACTCGAAGCCTTGTTTCTTCTGACAAATCCAGCGAAGTGCTCCTGTCAGCTTCGCCTCCAGGTTGAACTACGCGAAGCGATCCACCTCTGAGCTCCGTAGGAGTCATGGCCTCATCTCCGAACAGCAATCTAAATAGGGTGAAACCTGTGGACCTGGTTTGAGTGGCTCGAATGGACCACAAAATTTTAGGGAGCTCTTCGACCCACAACCCCTTAGCCAAGCCAACGATTTGGCGATTCAGCACGGAGAGGATGTTCCCGTTGGCTCGCTCAACGGATCCGTTGGACTGTGGATGTCGCACTGCAGCGAAGCACAACTTAATGCCTAGATCTTCACAAAATGTTTGGAAGGTGTCATCTTCGAACTGGGTTCCATTATACACCGTCAACTCTCTTGGCACTCCGAACCTGCATATAATGTTCTGCCAGAAAAATTTTTGCACATTCCTTGAGGTGATAGCTGTTAATGGCTCCGCTTCAACCCATTTTGAGAAATACTCGATTGCTACTACCGCAAACTTCAAGCCGCCTTTTGCCATTGGGAAAGGGCCTATGAGGTCCATGCCCCATCTAGCCATCTGCCATACTGGGGCAATAACTTGAAGCTGAGTTGGCGGGCGATGGCTCCGTCTGCCCATCCACTGGTAGCCTTGGCATGTTCGAACCAGTTCCTCCGCATCTCTTACTATAGTTGGCCAATAAAACCCTTGCTGAAGCATCTTGCCAGCTAGCGCACGAGGGGCTAAATAACCTCCGCACAAGCCTTCGTGGATGTCTCGAAGTATGTCTTGACCTTCGGGCTATGAGATGCATCGAAGTAGAGGTGAACACACTCCAGCTTTGTATAACACTCCATCAATAAGCTTGTAATTTCGAACTCTTGCTTGCAACCTTCGGGCTTCTGGACCTTCGAGAGGGTCCATGCTACTTTGCAACATGTTCATAATCGGAGCCCGCCAATCTGTAATTGGAATGCACAGTACCTCCGAAGAGGGTAACTGAACAGCCGCTGGTTGCGCTAGTTCTTCGTAGAAATCACCCTCTGGAAGGTCGACCGCCCCAGCTGCAGCCTTTGCAAGAATATCTGCAAGTTGATTCTCTACACGAGGGATACTTCGAACTGTAAATCCTCTGAATACTGCTTCGGCCTTGCGGATTTCTTCAAGGTATTGTGCTAGATGTGGATTCTTTGCTTGAAAACTTTTATCAACATGCCCTGTAATGACTTGGGAATCTGTCTTAATCACTATTCTTGCAGCTCCGAGCGCTTTAGCCTTTCGGAGGCCTAGTAGGATTCCTTCATACTCGAAGATGTTATTAGTGGTTTTGAAGTTGAGCCTCGCAGAATACATGGCCTTCTGCCCCGATGGCGATATGATGACGGCCCCTGCTCCAGCACCGGAGGCTTGATAAGATCCGTCAGAAAATATTGTCCAAAAACCTTCTGAGGGTTCTTCCAGGGCCCAAATAGCAGATGGAGTCCACTCTGCTATGAAATCGTCTATGATTTGAGATTTAATAGTTGTTCTTGCCGTGAAGGAGATTCCGAAGGGTGCTAGCTCGACCGCCCATTTTCCAATCCTGCCCGTAGAATCTTTGTTTCGGAGCATATCTCCAAGAGGATACGATGTAGGGACGATCAGGTTATGCGCTAAGAAATAATGCCTTAGCTTTCGCGAGGTCATTACTAGGGCATAAGCAAACTTCTCGAGCTCGGAGTATCTGACTTTAGCTCTGGACAATGCCTCCGACACAAAATAAACTGGGTTCTGGACTAGCTTTTCTTTAAGCTCAACTTCCCGGACCAATACTGCGCTCACCGCTGAACTTGTTGCTGCAAGATAAAGGAGCAGTGTTTCTTCTAGAAGGGGAACGGTCAAAATTGATAATCTTCCGAGGTATGCCTTTATATCATCGAAGCTCTTCTGGCACTCTGGTGTCCACTGAAAGCTTTCGGACCCCTTTAGTGCTTTGAAAATTGGAAGGCTCCGCTCTGCTTACCTGGCCAGGAACCTGCTAAGTGCTGCGAGCCTTCCTGCTAGCTTCTGAACTTGCTTCAAATTCTCTGGTGGAGCCATCCTTTGTAGTGCGCTTATCTGTGTTGGGCTAGCTTCTATTCCCCTGCTCGAAACTAAGTACCCTAGCAGCTTTCCTGCTTGTGCTCCGAATATACATTTTTCCGGATTGAGGCGTACTCCACATGCTCGGAGGCTCTCAAATGTTTCAGCTAGGTCTAGGCTATGCTGGTGCTTTTGAGCACTTTTTATTACAATATCATCCATATAGGCCTCGACATTCCGGCCTATCTGATGACCTAGAGCCTTAGCTATTAAACGAGAAAAGGTGGCTCCGGCATTCCGCAAACCAAAAGGCATTCTTACATAACAAAATACTCCACAAGGAGTTATAAAGCTTGTCTTGGCTTCGTCTTCGCGTTTCAGCCATACTTGATGATATCCGGAATAAGCGTCGAGGAAACTTAGCAATTCGGAGCCGGCTGTGGAATCTACCAGCTGATCTATTCGGGGCATCGGGTAGGGGTCTTGCGGGCATGCTTTATTTAATGAAGTGAAGTCAATACACATGCACCATTTATTCGAATCCTTCTTCCTTACAAAAACAGGGTTAGCCAACCACTCGGTATGGGCTACTTCCCTGATAATGCCAGCTTTTAATAATTATTTTACTTTTGCTTTAGCGAGGCTTGCTCTTTCTGCTGACAGCTTGCGGAGCCCCTGGCGCACTGGCTTGGCCTTTGGGTTGACGAGCAGACTATGGTCGATGATGCTTCGATCGACCCCGGTGATGTCTTCGTCGGTCCAAGCAAAGACGTCCAGATTTCGCCTGACTACTTCTTCTAACGAAGCAGCTATCTCCGGGGATAGGCCTCTGCCGAACTGCACTGGATACTCTTTGCCATCTTTTGAAATTATTCTTGTTTCGACATCACCTTCCGGGCTTGGCTTGAGCGAGGACCCCTTCGAAAGGTTCGAGGCCTCCGGCACTTCTTCAATGCTTTCGGCCACATTGTGCACTTGCCGGGGGTCCAACGGCTGCCCATGACCATACTCCGTCCTCCGGGCTACAGCTTGGTCTCCTGAAATAGTATGTACTCCACCTTGCGTGGGCATTTTGAGACAAAGGTAATTATGGTGCGCTATAGCCCCGAACTGGTTCAACATCCCTCGGCCGAAGATTGCATTGTAAGCATATGGAGCGTCGACGACGTCGAAGATCACCTCTTCTACCCTGGACAGAGGCCCCTCTCCGAAGGCAACCTCGAGGCCTATCTGGCCGAGGGCATCGAGAGGCGGTCCTGAGAACCCTTGAAGTGGTCGGGCTGCTGGAAGTAGATGCTTCCGAGGTATGCACATCTAATCGAAGGCCTGGACAAAGAGTATGTCTGCGGAGCTCCCACCATCTACTAGGATCCTTCGGACCTCCACTCCTGCTATATCAGCAGAAATGACCAATGGGTCAGCATGGGGGAACTTCACCCCCGCAGCATCACTGGCGGTAAATGAGATGGGTACGTGGGACCACTCTGGCATCCCTTCGGCGGAACTCGAGGTCCCAATGTGCCCGACCTCGCGAACGTACTCGCGCCGCTGCCTCTTGGACATGCTTCCGAGGGTCCCCCCTCCGGAGATGGGCAGGACCACTCACTTGCCGCGGTCTTGCGGGTCTTCCTGCTTTGGTGGTGGCATAATGTTGGCCACCGGTAGCCGCATGGGGGCTTCAAGGGCACCGGCTCGGGCCACAGTTTGCACAGGCTCCGACTGTGCTGATGGTGGGGCTCGATCCGATGTACCCCGCCCGGTACTTCATTCAAGGTAGTTGCCCCGAAGGGCCAACACTGCCTTGCAATCCTTCGTGTCATGGCTCCTATTGTCGCCATGCACGCAACAGAAAAAACTCTTGCGCATGCCAGGCACCCTTTCTTGAGGCTTCGGTGGCCCAGCCTTGAAATTCTTCACCTGCTGGAAATTGGCAGGTGCCTTCGGAGCAGAAGGTGCAATGTTTAGCACCTCCGAACGAAAATGCTTCTTTCCCCGCTTGTGCTCGTTGAAGCGATTGTCTTGAGGAGGATGGAGGGGAGTGGAGGCTTCGGGCTCCGTTTTTACTTCTCGGAGGGTGGGCGATGGTGCTTCAGCTCGCCGAAGACAGCCTTCCTCCGCCTTGGCATACTGTTCGAAGTATGCCATTAGCTGCGCCACAGAGGTCACCGGCTTCCGATGTAGTTTACTGAGGAGGTCGGGGTTTAGCACCCCTTCGTGGGCGGCGTCGACTACCGAAGAGGTAGATAGGCCCTTAATCTGCGATTTGGTGTGGGCGAAGCGCGTGAAGTACTCCCTGAGTGTTTCTCCCACCCGCTGCTTCACTTGGAACAAACTTCCTATGGACATCGGGGCCACGAAGGTGCCTTGGAAGTTGCTCACAAATTTCTTCTTCAGCTGCTCCCAGGAACTGATCGATCCTGGCTTCAGGGACCAGAACCAGCGAAGCGCCACGCCTTCGAGAGCGAGGGGGAAGCATTTGCCATAGTGCTTCACACCCCTCTTTGTAAATCCAAATGCAATGGAGACTCATCATCGAAGGATGCATTCTCGGCCTCCTCCGGGACTTGGGTAGCTTCTGGGAGATTGTGGGCACCACCGTCTTGAGGCCCTTTTGGATTTTCGGTGGAAGCTTGAGTGCGGAGGCGATCGGCGACCTCTTGCCTCCACCTGGTTACTTCCTCTTGAAGCCTGGCTAGTTGCGTAGCCTCGGGTTCAGGAAGATCTTCGTCTTCGTCGGAGGGCACCTCTGGGTCTCGGGAGCTGATGTAATCGGTCTGAAGCACCGTAGGAGGAGCTCGAGGACCCCTGGGTACTTGACGCCCATCAGTCTCGGCGGGAATCGCCGGAGTAGTTGAGGGTCCGGCTCCTATCGTCCGAGGGGACCTTCGGAGAGGACCCGAAGTCTGACTTCGCTTCAGAGGCATAGCTAGCCACAAAGATGTCTTGGAGACGGAGGACTTCAAATGACTCGGGAAGTCGAGTGAAGGCCTTCGGGCTGCACTAAGAAGCCCTTAACTGAAGGGTGCGCGGAATCCTGAGACTCCGAGGCTCCCTCCGTAAGTGCTCTTCGAAGTGTAGTCAGCAGCAGAGAACAAGCTTTTAGAACTTGGTTCCCCACGGTCGGCGCCAACTGTTGGCGCAAAAGTTGCACCAGCAGGTTCTATGAGATCAAGAACGAACAAACAAAGAGTTTGTGCTTTAGGGCTGCCTCGAACTTCCGAGTTGGATAATGGCTCGGATAATCCGAACAGGTGTATTGAACAACTTGTACCGGGGATCTCTTTTACAGGGTGCAGAGGGGGGTATTTATAGGTAAAAATGCATAAGGAAAAGACCTAATTACCCCTAACTTACAACCGACATAGTGGAAACTATTCGGTGCCAGGAATAAGGTTATAGAAGGCAAAACACTATAAAGTAGATAGATAAGCCAAACGTCTTATCACTCTCGTCCTTCGGCTTCGGGGCATTTGCCTTTCGTTCGGAGGGGTCATCAGGGCTTCACATCGATGCACCCTTCGGCTTGGCGCCTCTACCTCCGAACGATTGATCCCTAGCTTCGGAGCTCTTCTCAACTTCTAGAGTATTAACCTTTAAGTCCTGGAAATGGAATAATTTCCCCCAACACCATCTTTGTGAAGCTGGATCATAGAAACCATGGCCGCCATTGTTGAACCCGAGGATCGACTGCAAGTAGCTGCCAGAGATGTTTCTCATGCTCTTTCTGATTCTAATTGGATCAATGCTATGCAAGAAGAGCTTGAAAACTTTGTCCGCAATCGGGTTTGGACACTAGTTGAGCCGCCACCAGGATGCAACCCCATAGGCACCAAGTGGGTGTTCAAGAACAAGCAAGGTGAAGATGGGGTTGTGGTGCACAACAAAGCTCGACTAGTTGCCCACGGTTTTTGCCAAAAAGAGGGTATTGATTTTGAAGAAACTTTCGCCCCTATTGCCCGTCTTGAGTCCATTCGCATTCTCTTAGCTTTTGCCGCTTCGAAGGGTTTAAAGCTTTTTCAAATGGATGTTAAGAGTGCTTTTCTGAACGGGTTCATAGAGGAGGAAGTTTATGTTAGGTAGCCCCCTGGCTTTGAGAACCCTAAGTTTCCTCGACATGTTTTTAAGCTGCAAAAGGCTTTATACGGGTTGAAGCAAGCCCCTAGGGCTTGGTATGACCGGTTGAAGCAGTTTTTGTTGGGGAAGGGCTTTGTGATGGGTTCAGTGGACAAAACTCTCTTCTTGCTCAGAGTTGCTTCAGATTTTTTAGTCGCTCAGATTTACGTGGACGATATTATCTTTGGCGGTACTACTAATGATCTTGTATCCAAGTTTTCTGAGCAGATGCACAGTGAGTTTGAGATGAGCCTCATGGGTGAGCTCAAGTACTTCTTAGGGCTCCAGATCAAGCAGACCAAGGACGACACCTTCATCCACCAAGGTAAGTATACTCGTGACATGTTAAAAAAATTTGACTTTGGTGGTGAGTTGAAGCCGCAGATGACCCCGATGGGCACATCTGGGGGTCTGGACAAGGATGAGAGCGGCGTCAAGGTCAATGAAAGGGAGTTTCAAGGGATGATCGGTTCACTGCTGTACTTGACAGCGACAAGACCGGACATTCAGTTTGCCGTGGAACTTTGCGCGCGTTTTCAGTCTTCACCACGTGCGTCTCATCGGCAGGCTGTCAAGCGCATTTTCAGGTACCTTACTTATGCGCCTGATCTTGGTCTTCACTATTCAGCATCATCATCTCTTGATTTATCTGGCTTTTCGGACGCTTACTTTGGTGGGTGCCGGTACTTGCTAGTTTCTTGGTTCGTCTCTTGTCTCTTGGTCTTCTCGAAAGCAATCTGGAGTTGCTCTTTCGACCACTGAGGCTGAGTATGTAGCTGCTGCTAGCTGCTGCTCACAGTTGGTTTGGATGATTTCCACTCTACGAGATTTTGGGTTGTTCTTTCCTACCAGAGTTCCATTGTTTTGCGACAGCACCAGTGCAATTAGTGTAGGGAAAAACCCTTGTCTCCATTCAAAAACCAAACACATTGATGTGCGCTTTCATTTTCTGCGGGATCAATATGAGAAAGGTGTCATTGACCTTGTTCATGTTGATACCCATCATCAGTTGGCTAACATTTTCACCAAACCCCTAGATCAGTCTACCTTTGAGCGTTTGCGAGGGGATTTGGGTGTTGTGTATCCTTTCTAGGATATTTTGCGTCAGTTTTCTTTCTTCTTTACTCTTTTCTTGAGTCTTTTTGTGTGTGTTCATAACTTGCATATTCACATATCACACTTTAGAGCTTCTTCTGTTATATGATTGAACCGCTTTAGTTAATCTAGCTGGTACATGCTTTTGAATACTTGTCTTTGATCATGCCTTGGTTCAGTTCACTTGATATGTCTGATATCTGTCATATGCATGGCTTTTATGCTTTAAAATTTGAAAAATGATCACCATTCCTTCTGGTAACTAGCATGTGTAGGCTGAATGTTTTTGCTATCTGTTACATGCCTTGTAGCTAGTTCCTGACATAGATGCAAACATGCAACTTGGACATCTTTCTGCTTTATAACATGGAAATGTGCTATAAAAATCAAGAAAAATGAAAATTCCATGCCTTTTTATGCATAACTTGAAAAGATCCAGGTGGGTTTGTTTTGTCGCATTGCATTGTTCTGGACTGCGTACCATAGCACTTTGGTATGAACTAGGACAGTGTAATGTATGCCAAGACCAATGTCTTAAGCTTCTGATGGTCCAGTTATGGCCTAGGCTTGACTTGGTCGGTCAGCATAAGGTTTGACATGCAAATAACCCCTGGCAAAAATGAAAAAGGAAAGAGAAAAAGGCTGAAAAATGAAATGATAACAAGTTTGCTGAAGCACTTTGTTTTGGATAATGCTTATCTTGGTAGATATCAGATATCTTTTGCATCTCATGCTTTACCTTGCTTGTTTACTGGAAAATGTGGTGATTCTTTTGTTTGCAAAAACTGAAAAATGTGTGCTAATGACTTTCTTTAGATATCATCTGTTGCACTGATCATGCCATGTGTCTTAGACAGTATGTCTTTTGCTCTACTTGTTAGATGTTGTAATTGCAGTCAATCATATCTGAGAAGCATGCTTTATTCACTCCTCATGCACCCCAGTTGCATTCATTGCATATTTTGAGGGGGAGTTGTGTTTCAGGGGGAGTTTGTGTCTCTTTTGAGTGCTTGATGAGTTCACTTGCCAACAAGGGGGAGAAATTTTGGGATAAGAGTTCGAGGGGGAGTTTTTGTCTCACTTACTCTTTTTGATATCCTTGTTGATGTTTCTGAGATCGCACTCATTCTGAGCTTTTACCTTTGGTTAACCATAATGACCGCTTCTTGCTTTTGTTCGGCTTTTGGTCATTAGGGTTAAACTTTTACCTTATTTTCTTCTTCTTTGTTTTCTTGTGCTTTGTTTTCGTGTTTCCACAGTTGTTCGCAGGTTCTGAAGAGCTGAATAAGTGAAGTGTTGACAATGCACTCATCAAGGGGGAGATTGAGGAGCCATGCTAATAGCGTGGGCCTCATGGCTCTAGATGTGATGAGTCATTGTCAACGATAGTCAAAGAGGACAGATGAAGAGAGGAGATCTACTGTTTCATGGGCCGCGTGTGACTCAGGTACACGGGTAGCGAGCGACTGTCGTGCTGAGAGAGCTGTGATGTCGGGCTGGCCCAATCCGGGTACATGGGCCAGAAGCAGCAGAAGACCCACTGGGCTGTTGACCAGGATTGACTCAGGTACACGGGCGGTTAGTGATTGCCGGGCTGAGAGAGCTGCGGAATCGGGCCGGCCCAATCCGGGTACCTGGTGCAAAGTCGGTGTAGGCTTTGTCAGTTTCGGCTCAAAACTGACAATCGTTGATCTTGTATCAGACTGTCCAAAAGAGAAGCCATAGTCGCTACGAAAGCTTAGCTTCCGGATAAGTCATCTGTATCTCTAGGCCCACAGTCAGTCAGTCGTGTCTGTAAAAATTCCTAAGGGCAGTTGAGTCTTTTCCTTTATTTTAGCGTCTGTAAAAACCCTAAGGGGCTGGTGGAATATTCTAGGCCATTGGGCAGCCTATAAATAGGGCCCCAATCCCTAGGGTTGGACTACCCTTCTAGAAATCACTTTTCAATCATTCCTTGGGCCATTATTTTGTTCCTGCGTTTTTGCTTCTTCTCTCTCTCCTGCGTGCGCCGCCAGGAAATATGTTCCTGTTCGTGTGAGTTTATTTTGATTCTCACTGCTTTGGAAGAATGTTTGCTCCTGCTGTTGTGATTTGCAGCATTTAATCTCCATCACTGTAGTTTTGTTTTGTGTGTTGCTGTTTTATTCCAGACCGAACATTCTTCTCTGAATGCTTCTATTCTTCACGTGAGGAGTACTAGTTCATACTAGTTGCAAGTAGTACTACTACACTATAGCAACAGTACACTAGTACTCAGGCTTTGGTTTTTTTGCGTAGCTTTTTGATCGAAGCAGTCAAGTCTGAATACCTTTTCTGCCTATTTCTAGCGAAGCCCCTTCTCTCTGTTCGAAGTCCCTCAGCTCCGTGAGGCAGGCTTCGATCTGACATCCTCGTAGGTTTCGCTCGAACTTCGAGTTCATTTGAGTGCTGTGTCTCTACCTTCGCAGTACGTTTTGCACTCTGTCAGCTTCACATACTTCGGTAGTATTAGCGAAGGTGTTCTCAGTCTCGAGCTGTTCGAAGTCAATACTTCGTCAGGCTTCGGAGTTAGCTTCGAAGCTAATCTCACTGATAGAATTCGCTCAGTGTTTGCATCCATCTTCTCCGAAGGTCCTTGATGTGTTTGTTCGAAGGTAGAGTGTAGGCTTCGAATTAAATTTGCTGCCGTGTGTTGGGCCTCGCTTTTCATTCGAAGGTTGCTTTTCTGTGAGCCTGTTCGAACCTCTGTTCGAAGTCTAGGCTTCGAAGTACTTTGTTCGAAGCAAGCTTTGATATTCTCATACTTCGCTTCGAAGCATACTTCGCTTCCTGCCACTTCGAACTAGGCTAGACAAAACACACCTTCGGCATTTTTACAACAGCCTTCGACAGACTTCGACACTGTCCTCCGAAGCAGGCTTCATCACTGACCTCCGAAGCAGGCTTTGTCACTGACCTCCGAAGCAGGCTTCGACACAGCGAAGCAGGCTTCCACATAGTGGAGCAGGCTTCGCCGAGTTCTGAACAGGAGACAAATCTGAACAGTAACTTCTCATCTCACTTTATTCATACTTAGATCATCCATTGAGAAGTTTAACCTGCCATGTCTTGAATATCCTTGTTTATCTCCCTAGTAGCAATGCTTTGATGTTTCTCTATGTTTGTCATCTGTTGCTTCTAGGCTAGATATATTTAGACTTAGGCAATCTGTTCATATTTTGTTGCTTAGTCTTTTGAGGTGCGTTGGGTGTTGGGAACAGGCCATATATTCGAAAGAATTTTTAAGGCGCCCATTCACCCCCCTCTGGTCACTACTTTCGGTCCTACAAGTGGTATCAGAGCGAGGTTAGGGTTTTTCCATACCTTAATCGGTTATAAACCCCAGTAGTGACCATGACGTCTCCTGGCAAGGTCCTGTCCTTGGAAGCCTATGGCTATAACTATTGGAAGACTCGCATGCGAGCCTATCTCATGAGCCAGGGTTCAGACATTTGGGACATTTGTGTTCACACCACGTTTGTCATATTGCCAGTCGCTGAGCATGGTACTGCTGGTATCATTGCTCAGCATCTTAGCAACAGTAAGGTTGTGAACATTCTATTTTCTGGTCTAGGTCCCACTGAGTTTGAGCGTGTGAGCCATCTCTCCACTACGAGAGAGATCTGGGCTACCCTCAAGGCACACCATGAGGGAACAGCACAGGTCAAGGCTCGGCTCTATCAGACCTATCGACGTGAATATGAGAATTTCACACAGAAGCCGGGTGAATCTGTTGAGGCTTTGTTTGGTCGTTTCCAGTCGATCATAAACAAGCTTCGGGACAACAAGGCTGAGGGTGCTCAGTTAGTCTCAGATCACGAGCAGGCGCTCAAGGTTCTCCATACCTTGGACCCAAAGATCTAGGAGATCAAGGTATCTTCTATCATTGAGAGTACTTCTTATGATACCTTGACCATTTCTGAGTTGTTTAGCAAGCTAAAGGCTACTGAGGTTGATCTCCAGCTGAGATCAAATCTCACTGGTTCTGGATCGAAATCTCTGGCCCTTGCTACACCTTCTGTTGATCCCTCTTCTGTGAGCTGTGCTGGGTTCTCTTTGATGTCTATCACTGAGGACCAGGTTGAGTCTTTGGGAGATGATGATTTGTGTCTTTTTAACAACCGGGTGCGTCGTGTCTATGACAAAAGAATGTTCAAAAGACATGGCACGAAATCCGGGTGCTTTGAGTGTGGTGATCCAGGACACTTCATCGCTGACTGCCCCAAGCGCAATGGACACAAGAAGGGCACCAGTGGTGGCTTCTATGACTCCGGCAAGCATGAGAGCTCTTCCTTCAACAAGGGCAAGCCGAAGACTAGATTCTTCAAGAAGGCCCTGAAGGACTACCGGCGAGAGAACAAGAAGTGCGACAAGGCCTTCTTCGCCGAGATGGAGAAGAGCTACTCCAAGCAGTCCACGTCTTCTTCCTCTTCATCGAGCTCAAGCGATGAGGAGATCATCATCAGGAAGGGGAAGGACAAGGATGATCTGGCGGGCCTCTGCTTCATGGCTTTCGGGGACAAGCCAAAGAGCCGCTCACACCAGCGCCGAAGATTCCGCAAGAGCTTTTGTTCAATGGCTCTTGGGGATAAGGAAGAAAAGAGCTCCTCCGATGACTCCGACGACGACGACAACGAAAAGGTATCATCCTATGAGCACGAAATCGTTGATTTACTTGAGAGCAATCGTCAGGAGTTGAAATATCGGGAAAAACTGCTTAGGGGGGCTAAGAAGAGGATAGATGAGTTAGAGAGTGAGCTTGCCGTGGCCAATGGCAGAATTGAGAGTCTATCTTCTTCCCCTTGCTTGGGTGATAGCAGTGAGTGCCTGAAGTGTGAGGTGCTTCTGTGTGACTTGTCGACTCCGAAGTCCAAGTACACAGAAAGGGTTGATGAGAGGGACGCTTTGGCCACTGAGCTTGAAAGCGCTCAGCTGGAGGTGAAAGATGCTCAAGCCACTGTCATCGCACCCTGTGTTGATTGCCCATCTCATCTAGCTACCATAGCTGAGCTGAAATCCAAGGGCGATGAGCATTTGGGTGATTTGGAGTGGTTGAGAGCTGAGCTTGCGTAGACTAGGCTAGAACTTGAGACACTGTCAATTCCACCCACTGTCTGTGAGAACTGCCTGTCTCTTAGAATGGAATTGATGAAGCTGAAAGCCGAGAAGTCTGTTCAAGTAGAGAGTGAGTGTGAGACCTGCCTGTCTCAGGTGGAGGTTCTAGCTTCCTTGAGAGAGGAGCTAGCAGATTCTCAGAATGAGAACTTTTACCTCTGTTCTATCCTGAGTTGGATCAGTGCCAGAGAGCCACAGCTCGGCATGATGTTCCAGCAGTTCAAGAGGCAGGATGGGTTTGGAGTAGGTTACACCTACACCAAGGCTGACTTTGAGAGTGCCATTAGCCGGGCAGTGGAATGGAGTAAAATGACTCGAGAGCAGAGGTATCCCAAGACTCACTCCACTGAGTCTTCCCAGACTTGTCAGACCAAGGATGGAGTGATCCATGAACCACCTAAAGCTCCACCCAAGAAACCTATCTGGGTTCCAAAGCCCAAACATCTCCACACCTCTCTTGATTTTCTTCCTGGACCCTCTCAACCCAAGAAGACTACACCTAACACCACTAAGACCAAGAATTCCAAGCCTAACCACACCCCAAGAAGCCCACCTATCATTGCGAGTACTGTCAGAGAGACGGGCATCTTGCGGAGTTTTGCTTCAGGAGGAATCGGGTTGAGAGAGCAGAGAGGGCTCGTGGTTATCAGGAGCAGTTCTACCAGCAGGGTGGTAGACTGCTTGTTCCTCGACGCGGGGAGAGGCTGGAGGCCAGGCCGCGTCGTGTAGGTGGTGGTAGAGGAGACGGCTTTGTTGCCCGTGCTCTAGTTGGTGGTAGTCGTTCCGGCAGAGCTCCAGGTCGTTTTGGCTACGGTCCTAGACCTCGTAGCCGAGGCTTTAGGCAGAACCGAGGACCGCGCTTTGAGCCGCGTTTTGGTCCAAACTCTCAAGATGATTTCTGCTTTCCGTCTTTTGAGCAGATGGCTCGACACTGGTTTAGCTCTTTTGCTAAACTTGGTGCCGGACCATTTGCTCTCACTTACAGCCACTGATTGTGTAGGATCGGGGACAGGAGGACGTTTGGATTATGGACTCAGGATGTTCTCGCCACATGACGGGACATCGCAGATGGTTCTCCAGTCTCACTCCCCCGAGCTCCAAAGAGTACATCACATTCGGGAACAGTGGTCAAGGGAAAGTAAGTGGCATTGGCTCAATTCGCATTTCAGATCATTTCTCTTTGAAGAATGTTGCCTTGGTTAAAAATTTGAACTTCAATTTGATTTTTGTTTTGCAACTTCTTGAGGATGGTTTGGAAGTGCGGTTTAAGAAGGGTAATTCTTCTGTGGTTGATTCTAGAGGGTCTTTGATTTGCCAGATTTTACCTTTCGGTAAAGTTTTTCGAATTGACTTCTCTAGTTCTTTTGGCCCTTCTCGCTGTTTGATTGCTGGATCCTCCTCTGAGCTCTGGAAGTGGCATAGGAGGTTAGGTCATTTGAGTTTTGATCTGCTAGTCAGGTTGAGCTCTATGGACCTCATCCGAGGATTGCCCATGCTCAAAATGGAGAAAGATCTAGTTTGTCATCCATGTCGTCATGGGAAAATGGTTGTCGCTTCTTACTCACCTGTGACTCAAGTGATGACTTCGTATCCGGGCGAGTTGTTACAATTGGACACAGTTGGTCCAGCTCGGGTACGTTCAGTCGGTGGGAAGTGGTACGCACTTGTCATTGTTGACGACTTTTCTCGATTCTCGTGGGTTTTCTTTTTGGAGTCTAAGGATGAAACATTTCAGTTTGTTCATGACCTTCGGCATTTTTACAACAGCCTTCAACAGACTTCGACACTGTCCTCCGAAGCAGGCTTCATCACTGACCTCCGAAGCAGGCTTTGTCACTGACCTCCGAAGCAGGCTTTGTCACTGACCTCCGAAGCAGGCTTCGACACAGCGAAGCAGGCTTCCACATAGTGGAGCAGGCTTCGCCGAGTTCTGAACAGGAGACAAATCTGAACAGTAACTTCTCATCTCACTTTATTCATACTTAGATCATCCATTGAGAAGTTTAACCTTCCATGTCTTGAATATCCTTGTTTATCTCCCTAGTAGCAATGCTTTGATGTTTCTATGTGTTTGTCATCTATTGCTTCTAGGCTAGATATATTTAGACTTAGCCAATATGTTCATATTTTATTGCTTAGTCTTTTGAGGTGCGTTGGGTGATGGGAACAGGCCATATATTCGAAAGAATTTTTAAGGAGCCCATTCACCCCCCTCTGGTCACTACTTTCAGTCCTAGACGAGGGGTACTTATAGGGGTCACCGACGGCGAGGATGGAAAGCTAAACCGGGGAACCTGAAGGTTTATTTCCATCTCCGACGAGGTTCCCTTTCTCCTTGGATTGGCTTCCATATACCTGATTACGCGTGAACTAAGGATGGAAAGGGGTCGCGGTGGTCGGGGAAAGGGATCCCAAGGCGGATCAGGCGAGATCGAGGCGGCTGGCGGCGAAACAGGGAAGGAGATTGCCCGCGGGGAGGAAAGGGGATCCCCTTCCTATGAGGAAGACGATCCTGACAGGTGGCCCCCACTTGTCAGTGGCCGAGCGCGAAGCCAACGGCGCCGACAGGCGGGCCACAGTTGTCAGGGAGCGAGAGGCGGAGGCGAGGGGCTGACCAGTGGGACCGAGACGGGCGTGGGCGAGAGAGAGAGGAGGAGAGCGGCGCCGATAGGTTGGTCCCACCTGTCGGTGACACGAGCGCTGGGCTGGGTTGGGCCGAGGCAGATTGAGGGTTAAGGCCCATTCTGGTTTAAAAATGTTTTCTGATTTAAAATAAATCCAGTAATTCGTTTATTTGATTTAGGGTTGAATCACTGTTGATAAAAATTTGTAAAAATTCCTAAAATTGTGTTTTGGCCTCTAGTTTATCTCATAAAATTTTCAGCTCCATATTTTGAGTATTTCTCTCTGTTTGGCTTTATTAGGGCTCTTTTAGGATAATAAAAATTCAGAAATGTCTTTTAATATTATTTTCCTTTTATTTTAATTCCTTTTTATTTCTGGGGTGTTACAATCCTATCCCCCTTACAGATAATCTCGTCCTCGAGATTCGGATCAATCCTCGAATAGCTCAGGATGTTGTGCCTTGAGTTCATCTTCTTTTTCCCATGTGGCTTTCTCTACCGGATGATTGCTCCACTGCACTTTGCAGAAGCGGATGACCCGACTCCTGGTGATCATTTCCTTGACCTCCAATATCTTGACAGGGTTTTCCACATAGGTCAGATCCTCTTGAACATCCAACTGCTGTAGATCCACTTGATCTGTCGGTACGCGAAGACACTTCTTTAGTTGAGACACATGTAACACATCATGCACTCCGGTCAATGAGGGTGGTAGTTCCAACTAATAAGCAACTTTGCCTTGGCGTCGAACAATGGGAAATGGTCCAACATATTGAGGGGCCAACTTTCCTCTCATGTTAAACCGTTGAGTACCACGGAGAGGCGTAACTTGAAGATAGACATGATCTCCCTCTTCAAAGGCTAGGTCTCGGCGTCGATTGTCCGCGTAGCTCTTCTGTCGTGGTTGGGCTGTCTTGAGCCGGTCTCTGATGATCCGTACCTTCTCTTCAGCTTCTCGAAGGATGTCCATTCCGAATACTTGAGATTCACCGGTTTGATCCCAAAGTAGAGGTGTTCTACACTTACGTCCATATAGGGATTCAAACGGCGACATCTGAAGACTGGCTTGATAGCTGTTGTTGTATGAAAACTCAGCGTACGGTAAGCTCTTGTCCCAAGTTGCTCCAAAATCCAAGACGCATGCCCGTAGCATATCTTCCAATATCTGATTCACCCTTTCAGTTTGTCCATCTGTCTGTGGGTGGTAGGCAGTGCTAAAGTTCAATCTTGTTCCCATCTCTTCTTGAAGGTTCTTCCAAAAACGAGATGTGAACTGACTTCCTCTATCGGACACTATCTTCTTGGGTACTCCATGAAGACACACAATGCGGGCCATGTATAGTTCTGCAAGCTTAGGGCCACTAAAGGTAATCTTGACGGCTATGAAATGCGCTACTTTCGTGAGTTGGTCAATAATCACCCAAATAGAATCATATCCATGTTGGGTCTTTGGGAGTCCGGTGATGAAATCCATACCGATTTCTTCCCACTTCCATTCAGGTACTTTCAATGGCTATAACAGTCCAGCAGGTCTCTGATGTTCAACCTTTACTCTTCTACAAGTGTCACACTTGGCGACGAACTGTGCAATCTCTCTCTTCATGCTAACCCACCAATAGCGTTCCTTCAGGTCTTGGTACATCTTGGTACTTATGGGGTGAATGGAGTATAAAGTTTCATGGGCTTCTCTCAGGATAAGGGTCTTTATCTCTGGCTTAACCGGCACACATATCCGGGTTCCAAACCATATGGTGCCATTCTCGTCTTCTGGGAATCCTAGGGCTTTTCCTTATCTCATGTTCTTCTTAATGGCTGCTATATCCGGGTCTTCTAATTGAGCTTCTCGGATCTGTTTGAATAAGACGGGTTGAGTCTCCAAGGTGGCTAGGTATGCTCCGGTGGTCAACTCGAGGTTCAACTTTTCCATCTCTTTACACAACAAGGGTGCGTGATCTTGAATCATAGTGGCTGTGCAATATCCCTTGCGACTTAATGCATCGGCTACCACATTTGCTTTTCCGGGGTGGTAGTGGATACCTAAGTCATAATGCTTTATTAATTCCAACCATCGTCTTTGCCTCAGATTAAGGTCTAGCTGTGTGAAGATGTACTTCAGACTCTTGTGATCCGTAAAGATTTCGCAGGGATTTCCGACCAAATAATGCCTCCAAATCTTAAGGGCGTGCACTACAGTGGCTAATTCCAAATCGTGGGTCGGGTAGTTCAACTCATGAGGTCTCAACTGATGAGAGGCATAAGAGATAACCTTTCCCTCTTGCATAAGAACACATCCCAATCCTTGGCATTCAGGGGTGCTGACATGGACGTTTTTCTGGATATCGGGTAGGGTCAGTATGGGTGCTGACACCACACGGGTCTTAAGGGTGCGGCAGCTTTCCTCGCATTCAGGGGTCCATTCAAACTTCTCTCCTTTCTGCAGTAACTTAGTCATTGGCTTGGCTATCTTGGAAAAATTCTCAATGAATCTTCGATAATACCCGGCCAAACCCAGAAAACTTCGTATCTCAGATACGTTCATGGGTGGCAACCAGTCTGTAACTGCTTCCACGGTGGCAGGATCTACTGCAATGCCTTGTGCAGAGATAATGTGTCCAAGGAACTTCACTTCCGTCGTCCAAAACTTGCACTTGCTGTACTTGGCGTATAACTAGTGTTCCCTTAGCTTTCCTAAGGTTAACCTGAGGTGAGTCTCGTGCTCTTTCTGGTCCTTGGAATAAATGAGGATGTCGTCTATAAAGACCACGATGAATTTGTCCAAATATTCCATAAATACCTTGTTCATCATGTTCATGAAGAATGCAGGGGCGTTGGTCAATCCGAACGACATAACAGTACACTCAAATAAGCCATAACGGGTGGTGAAGGCTGTCTTGGGTATATCCTCTTCTCGAATCCTTAACTGATGGTAACCAGATCGCAGGTCGATCTTCGAGAATACCGTAGCTCCCTTCAGCTGATCAAAGAGATCATCGATCCGAGGCAATGGGTACTTGTTCTTGATGGTTACTTCATTCAAAGCGCGGTAATCCACACACATACGCTTAGCCTTGTCTTATTTCTTCTCGACAAAGATGACGGGGGCACCCCATGGTGATGTACTTGGTCCGATGTAGCCTTTCCTCTCGAGATCCTCCAACTGCTGCTTCATCTCCGCTAGCTCATTAGCGGCCATCCGGTAGGGTCGCTTGTAAATAGGGGTGGTCCCGGGTACCAAATCAATCCTGAACTCGATGTCCCTCTTAGGAGGCATCCCTGGTAAATCCTCTGGGACGTCCGAGTACTCACTAACTACTGGTATTTCTTCCAAGGTAATCTGGTGCAGTCTTGGTCTCCCGGACTTCATACTTGGCATCTGGAATGTGACGGTAGTCCCTTCTTCACTAGTCACAGTCACTTTTCTCTGGGCACATTCTATTACTCCTTGGTGTTTGTTTAACCAATCCATCCCTAGAATGAGATCCAAACCTTGGCATTCTATTAGGATGGGGTCGGCCCAAAATATTGTGCCTTGGATATCTACCCATAGCCTTGGACTAAAGGAATAGGCGAGGGTTTGTTTGCCCGGGGCAGCTATTAATACTGGTCTGGGCAGTTCACTTATGTCCAGGGCATTTCTTTCCACAAAAGCAGTTGATATGAAGGAGTGCGTAGCTCCGGTGTCAAATAATACCACTGCAAGTGATCAATGTACCATAAACTTACCCATGACAATTTCCGGGGCGGCCTGGGCTTCTTCGGCGGTGACGTGGTTGACTCTGGTACGGACAGTGGGGTTCGATGCGACGCATTGTGTACGCTTGGGATGAGGGAACTGGTGAGAGTAGTGCCCCTCCTAGCGGCAGTTGAGACATACCACCGGCTTGTCGTGCCTATCTCGCAGAATCTCCTCCTTCTTGGCCGGGGCGGCTGGGGCGGCTAGTGCGGCGGGAGCGGGGCGAGGTTGTCCGGCTCCGGTATTGGCGGCAGGTGGTGCCGGACGATACACCGGGCGGGGGTGGTACTGTGGCGCTGGTGGAGAAGGGGTGAAACGGGGCCTCTGAGCCATGCCTTGATTCTGCTTGAAGGTGATCATCCTGTTTCTCTTCAGGTCGAGCTTGTTCTGCTGGGTCTCCTGAATAATAGCTTTATTCACCAACTTTTGGAAGTTGGCGAAATCTCCGGAGATAAGCTGTAGGGACAGCTCATCCTTCAGTCCCCGGAGGAACTTGGCCTGTCTGGCCGCATCTATACGGACCTCCTCAGGTGCGTACCTGGCCAGTCGGTTGAACTCATGCAAATATTCAGTTACGGACCTGCTCCCTTGCTGCAGGTCCCTAAACTCTTGTTGCTTCTGATCTATAATGCCGTCGGGGATGTGAGCGGCATGGAAAGCAGCCGAGAACTCCGCCCAAGTATGGACGTGTCCCTCGGGCAAGGTCTCGCGTAGATTGTCCCACCACTCTGCGGTGGGACCCTGAAGCTGGTGGGTGGCGAAGGCCACCCTCTCCTTCTCAGTACAGGTCAGGAGGTCGAGCTTTTTCTCGATGGTCCTCAACCAATCCCCAGCCTCCATGGGGTTGGTGGTGCTCGAAAAGGTCGGTGGGCGGACTCGGAGGAACTCCGAGAGTTGGGAGGCGGGAGCGGGAGCTGGAGTGGCGGGTCATGGCAGCTCGGGCTGTTGGTGGAGGTGGAAGAGATGAGCCTGCTGCTCTTGCATCTGTTGCTGTTGCTGCTACATCTGGTTCAGAAGGGCTGAGACCAGCTGGTTTTGCGTGGCCATCATCTCGGCCAGAGTGGGGTGATTGGCAACCGGGGCTTGCCTTTGCCCAGTTGCTCCCCACTGAGGCAGGTTTCCGTTATCTCCTCCGTTTTGAGGAGCGTCGGAGCCTTGGTTGTTCGACATCCTGAGGTTTCCAAAATAACAATATCTTTAAAGGGGGAACACTGCTAACTTTTATTTCAAAAGATCGTTCTTGCGATTACATTTATTTGCTTTTATTTAGTTCTTCACTCATGCCTTATTTTAGACATGGGTGGTCATACAATCCAAAACAAAATAAAGGAAACAATCAATCGTAAGTACTACGTCTATGGTACCTCGGGGGACGGCTCGATCACGGGTTCGTGGGAGATGGTCGGGGTCGAGGAACTGGATGGTCCGGTGGGTGGAGCACTGCGTGAAATCCTCTTGGGACTCACGGTGGGAATCTGAAGCGATTTCTGCTTGCGAGGCGGAAGAGGTGCGATCTCCTCAATGTCCTTCTTCAACTCTTCAATCTGTTGGCGGAGCTGTGTGTTGGTGGCGACGCGCTGTCGTAGAAGTTCATTCTGGCACCGTAACTCTTCGGCCTCGACAGCCAATCGATGTCCCTGCTAGATGCGGCGACGAAGATCTCCGATCTCGCGGTTCAGATCCTCAGAAGAGTGTCGGTAAAAGGCAATCGTATCGCGCTGTCCGTTGGCATCCTGCAGTGCCTCATAGTGGAGCTCATCCATTGCCTTCAACAGGCGCACTGTATGTCCAACCGAGGAGTGACGTTGGGAGAGGGTGCTGACGTAGTCACTGTGTGGGCTCCCTGGGGTACGAAGAGGCACGAAGCGATAGTCCGTGTCGTAGAGCTCACTGTCGTAGATCATCTGGAGCTCAGTGAGGGCCTGGAGGGCGGTGCGCTGGCTGGCCACCAAGAAGGTAGGTCCTCCCCCTCGATAGGTGTGGGCCATCTGTGGAGAAGGCTGGACGATGATGGTAACCTCGCAGTAGCTTTCTTCCTCGTCGGGGAAGACTCCATAGTACATTGGCTCATGCTCAAATCCGAGGAAACCAACTAGCATGCGCAACTCGCGGATGAATCCGGTCTCGTCACGAAGAGTCCCGCTCATGGTATGGACCGGCATCTACAAAAGAGAGAGATTTTGTGAAACTCCGGAAGATGAGAAGGTAAACAGTTTTGTAAGAAAGTATGGTTAATATAAGTCCTAAGGTCAGGTCTGTTTGGCTTCCTACAGTCAAGTCGGCTCTGATACCATCTTGTCGCGCCTCGATTTAATAAATCAGGACCTTTATTGAAATTCCAAAGAAAATCAATAAACCAAGACGTTCATCAAGCGACCACGTACAATACAGGCAATCATTCACGGTTCGTAGACCGCATTAATACAAAAGTGAATGAAAATGAAGAGAAACTAATAAAATCTAGGGTCCTAGATGAACGCCTCCTTCTAGTCTCGCCTTGAGTGGGTCGCTACTCCAGACCTGCATCCTCCTCGTAGTAGACGGGCTCTGATAGTGTAAGTCAACGGGGTGAGTACAGATGTACTCAGCAAGCCACCGAATGCAAATATAATGCAAGATAATAACAAGGGAGATAGTGGCTAGTTTTACGGAAGTGCGTAATTTGTAAAGCAATTAAATGTGACCAATCCATTAGTACTGAAATGTAAACATGTGTATGCATCATCATCTTCTAACTCGAGGGGTACAGTCAGCCCCACCTCGCTCAACAGTCCTTACATGCCATGAATAACTCAACCTTTCAATCAATTGTAAACTAACTGCGAGTAGTCAC
The DNA here is from genome assembly GCA_019279435.1 of Zizania palustris. NCBI lineage: Eukaryota > Viridiplantae > Streptophyta > Magnoliopsida > Poales > Poaceae > Zizania > Zizania palustris. Next base: position 11,891,249 of record JAAALK010000082.1, read on the forward strand.
ACAACCCGCCCTTGACCGTGGGCTCGGCTTTTCGAAAAGATTGATTTTTACTCTGATAAGAGATGTACCACTGTACCCACAAGGCACGCACTCATCACCTACACCAAAGTGTAACGAGATGACCCATTTCACGGGAACTCGTGCCAAAACCTTCCATATAGTCCTCCCCGACTCAACATCACCCTCTTATAGGTTTCATATGGTGTCCCGACGCGTCGGAGCCCCACCATACCCCCCCTTGAGCGTCGTCGGTACAAGTCGCCCGCATGCTTGCCCCTTGCCCCCTCCACTATGGTACATCGAGTCGGAGTATTCCATACTTCTAGTTAGGACTTACCCATTAGACTTGTGGTTGGTACGAAAGTGCTTTGCAAGAGATCCCGCAGACCGGTCCTTATAGTGCCCCGGGTGCGACAAACCAATGCCCGAGCTTGCACCCAGAACCCACCATACTTATAACTTAGCCAACTCCAACAGAGTCCAGAGACGAGAATAACAGGGAAATTAATATATCAGAATCCAGCTATCTACGACTCATTCTTTTTATCCTATAGCAGTTGTGCCGGTACACTGGGCACTAGCTAATAATTTTATAGTAGAGTGACAAGGAGTTAAGGCTCAATAAGCATGGCTTGGGTTTGCACACAAGGACGGGGATCTAATAAATATAAATGTAAGGCTTGATATTTGACTAATGCAATAATATCCTATGAGTTATAGCGATAATTTAATAAAACATGGGCTCAATGATGATCAACTATTTCCACAGGGGTGGTCGATGACTTGCCTTGATCAGCAAATGGGGATGGAGGAACCTCGGGGTAGAACTCCGGCTCCTCGACGAACTCGTAGTCTTCTTGATACGGAAAAATAAACATTACATTCAATAAACAGATAAAAAATCCACAAAATAATAAACATACATTTTTGTGGGTTTTATTATGTGTAATAAGGTTTTAATATTCTCAGGTTTTTGGAGAAAAACAGTAAACCTATTTTCTTAAGGCTTTTCTAATTTATTTTTCTGAATTAATAATTTTGACCCTAAGGGGTTTTTAGTCATTTATTTATTAAGAATATTTTGGGTAACAGTAACATACTGTTTTTATGGCATTAATGTGTAAAGAATAATATACTGAATTTAACAAAATTTGAATGGTGAAATTTGGACTTAAAATGAGCAAGTTATGAATTTTCAAAGTTTAAATCAATTTCTGGGATTTTATTTAAACTGGAAAATGGGCTCTGGTCCACGGTGAGCCAGGCTTACGGTGGACCTCGGCACTGTGCGCTTGGACCGGCTGATCCAGAGCCGTTGGATCCGAATCTGGCGGCCAGATGCGAGGCGGGAGGTTTAAATGAGATTGAACGACCATGATTAAAACGTTCTAAACGGGTACACGTGGACGCACGAGATTGCTCCAGCGCTTTAAGTCGCGATCGACGGCCGAGAGACCTCGATACCCCTTTGACCAGATCCGAGGGCCCAGATTAAATCCCGAAGGGATTTAATCCTAGCCCTCCGATCACGATCGTGCGGCCAGGGCGCGATCCGGCACGGCACGACATAAGGGGGCACGTACCCCCTTCGTCTCCGGCGACGGCGGCCTCGGGTGCGACGGCGATGGCGGCGGCGAGGGCCTATGAGCCTAGCTCTTGGCAAAAATGGAAAGAGGAAAGGATGGCGATCACGATGATACCTCCGGTGGTGACGGAGGGCGACGGACGGTGGCCGACGACGAGGGTAGACGAAGGAGGGTGTTCGAGTGGTCGACGGCGATGGCGATCTGGTGGCGTTCACGGCCAACGGAGGTGTGGCCGAGGACGGGCAGTCGACGATGGTCACGCTGGTGGCGGCGGCTAGGGCGGAGGGGGCCGGAGTCGGTGGTGAGGGCTCGCTGGAGTCGAGGCAGAGAGGGAGCCCGAAATTTGGGATAGGGGCGCTCTGTTCTCGCTCGGCTAGGGCAGCTATGGTGTGGGCAGAGGGCGGCGTGGGCGAGGGGTACTTATAGGGGGTCACCGGTGGCGAGGATGGAAAGCTAAACCGGGGAACCCGAAGGTTTATTTCCATCTCCGGCGAGGTTCCCTTTCTCCTCGGATTGGCTTCCATATACCCGATTACGCGTGAACTAAAGATGGAAAGGGGTCGCGGTGGTCGGGGAAAGCGATCCCAGGGTGGAGAGGCGAGATCGAGGCGGCTGGCGGCGAAACAGGAAAGGAGATCGCCGGCGGGGAGGAAAAGGGATCCCCTTCCAATGAGGAAGATGATCCTGACAGGTGGCCCCCACCTGTCAGTGGCCGAGCGCGAAGCCAACGGCGCCGACAGGCGGGCCACGGTTGTCAGGGAGCGAGAGGCGGAGGCGAGGGGCTGACCAGTGGGACCGAGACGGGCGCGGGCAGGAGAGAGAGGAGGAGAGCGGCGCCGACAGGTTGGTCCCACCTGTCGGTGACACGAGCGGTGGGCTGGGTTGGGCCGAGGCAGATTGAGGGTTAAGGCCCATTCTGATTTAAAAATGTTTTCTGATTTAAAATAAATCAAGTAATTCGTTTATTTGATTTAGGGTTGAATCACTGTTGATAAAAATTTGTAAAAATTCCTAAAATTGTGTTTTGGCCTCTAGTTTATCTCATAAAATTTTCAGCTCCAGATTTTGAGTATTTCTCTCTGTTTGGCTTTATTAGGGCTCTTTTAGGATAATAAAAATTCAGAAATGTCTTTTAATATTATTTTCCTTTTATTTTAATTCCTTTTTATTTCTGGGGTGTTACAGGAATGCTGTTGGTGATAGAGTTTTGGTTGTGAGTGTATGCATGGTGGGTTCAGGTGCAAGCTAGGGCATTGGTCGGTAGCACCCGGGGAACTATAAGGACTGGTCTATGGGATACGTTGCAATACACTTCCGTACTAACCACAAGTCTAATGGGTAAGTCCTAACTAAGGTATGGAGTGTTCCAAACCGAGGCCACCATTTGGAGATGGGTCAAGCTGCATCTGCGGGTGGCTTTACCGACATGGCACAAAAGGGGGTGCGACGTTAGCCGGGATGCGGCCCGGCACGCCGGCGAAACCTAGAGCGGGTGGTTATCGCTTGGAGCATTTCATGCTGAGGTTTTGGCACGAGTTCCCGTGGTATGGGTCATCTCGTTACACTTTGGTGTTTGGGATGAGTGCGTGCCTGGTGGGTACAGTAGTACACCTCTGATCAGAGTCATAAATCTTTTCGAAAAGCCGAGACCACGGTCAAGGGCGGGTTGCGTGACATCCCACAGTTAGTTTACTTTTAATGTGTATGTGCATGATGGTTTGACATGTAAGGACTGTTGTGCGAGGAGGGAAAACGTACTCCTCGAGTTAGATGATATTATTGTTGTTCATGTTTATTATTCCGCATGATAAAACTTGACTCCATTAAATGCAATAACTGAAAATGTACTTTTCCGCACTTTTAGCCATTATCCTTCTTTTGTTATTATCTTGCATTATTACTTGCATCTGCGGTGGCTTGTTGAGTACTTTTGAACTCATACCCGTTGGACACACTTCAGAGGATGCCTACTACTAGGATGGTCTGGAGTAGTGACCCAGTCAAGAGAAGATCCTGAAGAAGGGCGTTCGTCATGCTTTTATTTACTTATTTAATTTTTACCCTGATGTAATAATATGGTCTGCGTACCATGAATGCTTGTCGTATGTACGATTGTCGCATGATGAACCTCTTGTATTATTGTTTTTCTCTGGAAATTCAATAATGTTCCGATTTGATAAATCGTGGCGCCACAATGGTGCACCTACAAAAGTTAATTTTATCTAAGGCGCATAACATACTCACCTCACTCTTATTTTTCTTTTGTCAGCACATTGTTCTAGCTCGTGCAGCTGCTATTTCTAATGAGCGCGAGTGCAATTGGCTCAAAGAGAAGGTGAATGCTCTCCAAGAGAGCCTTAATGACTCCGAGAGCCGGGCCTCGAGCTTGGAGGAGATAGTTCATGCAGAGCGGAGCACGAAGGCGAAGTTCAAAGACACAAATGAAGAGCTTTTGGCTAAGCGGGTGGTGCTCCGAACCTAAGTCGAAAGGCTTCGAGAGGAGCAAGCAGCTTCTGGAGCTGAAGCTGTAAGGCTTCGGGAAGAGCGGCAATGTTCGGATGATGACGTAAGGCGCCTGCTTGGGCAGAAGACTGTCCTTATGACGAAGACAGTCGAGCTCACCACATTGTTCGGGACATGCGGCACTCATTTGAGGCCTTAGTTGTGGAGAAGACAAAGTGCGACAGCATAGCCTCTGAGACCATGGACGTCCTTTGGGGAATCTTGGAATGCTTCAGGATAGCTTGCGCCTCTTCGTTGTCAGTGAACGATACTTTGGTTCGAAACTTGAAGATGATCCAAGCAGTGGCGACGACAATGAAGACTTCGAGTACTCAGTACGGATAGATCTTCGAACAAGTAGCCGTGCTCGGAATACTTCACCACTTCAAAGACATCGAAATTTCTATTTCGCCAGACCCCAGAGTAGCACCTGCTAGCTTTGCTAGCTTTGGGAGGCTTTTCAAGCATCCTAGAAAGCTGAAGGCCAGATGGCAGTGAAGACATGGATCGGTGAAGGCCACCGTCAAAAGCAGGAGCGGACGCTGCCTTCAACTAGCATGCCTCCTCCGGACCCGAAGGTCTAGCTCTCCTTACGGTCCTATTTTGTAAAAAACATGTATTTCTGTCTTGCTTTGAATGAAAAAGACTTATTTGGAATTGCTTTAGGATTTTACGCATTTTCTAGATAATGACCTTGATGTGCTAAAGGTTAACGAAGGGCTCCGTTAGAAGTGGGCTACCTTCGAAGCCTTAAGGCCTCACATGCGTCGTCGATTTTTTGTTCCTTGAGGGCGCCATGGAGAGGTTATACCTTAAATTTGTAAAGAAGTACTAGCTTATATTAAGGACGAAAAGGGGGAAAAGGAGGAAGTTGTAAATTTAGCATCTTCATCTTCAGAGGACATTGATTGGTCCAAAGAGGACTGGTCTAATGAAGACCAAGCAAAGACCAGCCCGAAAGACTTCGGACCTATACCGAGCTTCAGCAAGAGCAGAAGAACTTCAAGGCTTCGAAGAAAGGGAAGCAAATTAAATGCAAAGTTCTAAAGACTCCAAGCTTAGGAAAAGTCGCCCTCGAAGTCAGGCTAACTCCAAAACTAGTCTTAGGGATCGGAGGGGTCTTCGTTTTCTTCTTGGTTTAGACATTGATTTTTCATGATGTAATATAACTGATTGGGTAATATAAACTGAAATGCTTTGAAATTGTGACTTTACCTCCTAGCCCTTCTTTGAGGGTGAGCGCCTTCGATTATCAAGGAAGTTGGTCACACACAACAATTGTCATGCCTGCTAAATGCACAATTTTTATAGGGTTTTTGATTTTATATGCTCGGAGCCCTTATTGTATTGGATAAGAACTTGGAACCAGTGGTTCGAAATCTGAGTAGATGGTCGTAATGGACCTCGTAGGACTCTTTGAACCTAAAGGACCGGAGTCCATAAATGGTAGCTTAGTACTATTTTTCGGATATATTGGAATCCGGTTAATTTGGTCGCCTTCGACTCTTTTACGGATGCTTTCAAGCCAATGGCTCGGAATCTGTGTATTTTGGTCTCCTTTGACTCTTTTTATGGATGCTTTCAAGCCGATGGCTCGGAATCCATTTTTCATGGTCACCTCCGAATCTTTTCCGGATGCTTTCAAGCCAATATCTTGGAATCCATATATTTTGGCCGCCTTTGACTCTTTTTACGGATGCTTTCAAGCCGATGGCCCAGAATCCATTTTTCATGGTACTTTCCCACCTTGACGGATGCTTCGAGCCTGTGGTGGCTTGAAGTCTGTTGATTGGGTTCATATGAATAATACTTACATCCACAATCATCTCCGTGTAGGACCGAAAGTAGCGACGAGAGGGGGGGTGAATGGGCGCCTAAAAATTCTTTCGAATCAATGGCCTGCTCCCAACACCCAACGCACCTCAACAGACAGTCAAAGGAAGTACACAGATCACAAGTGCTAAAATAATCTAGCCTAAAAACGACCGGTGTCCTAATTGAAAAGACACCATCAAAGTGCTTAAAGGCAGATTAAAATGTCATCACAGAATGAATGCCATCTTCACAAAAGTTTCACCAAATCACAGATGATCCATCAAGCACATGCAAAATATTCACAGTTTATAGGAAGTTCATCAAGAAAGAGCAAACACAATATTTACCGCATGTAATCTAGACAAAATATATGCAGTAAATAAAATGTGCTCATAAATATATCTATGAATATTCAGTGCATTCTGAAATAAAAGAACTGGACAAATGGATTAATCACAGATTATCTGGGAATAAAAAACTGAGCACAAGGATCAAGAAGATTGAGAACCGTGCTGCTGGTTGAACAAAAAAATGCTATGCTAATGTGACAGCACGTGGAATTACAACAACCATCACTAATTAATCAAGTAATTAGTCTAATCACAAGCATCTAGTGGCACATAACACAAGGCAAAACAGGAATATTTCACAAGCACGCAAATCGAGAAACGCAATTAGTACTAACCATGATTTGGCTGAAGCTTCTCAGTTCGTGTGGCTTGATGAAGTCCTCGGAACATGTGCCCGTGCAAAACAATCCAGCTGAAACCTTCTGGTTTCTTCACATGACGTTGCAGTGCCTAGCAATGAGCTGCATTTGCTATTTCGTAGGCTGTAGCTAGCTCCCTGTCGTGCCCAGCTAAAAAACAGGCTAGCTGCAGGCGCTGCTGTGGCCGAGCGGCTGTGCTGCAGCTAGAAACTAGCGAAAGCACTAGAAGCTAGCAAGCGCTGCGCTGCGTAGCTAGCATGCGGCGGCGAGAAAAACAAAACGAGGCTCAGATGGGAAACCAGAGAATAAAAAAATGCTCGGGAGAAGATAAATCGAACCACGGCGGTGGCGATTTCCAGATCCGAACAAAACACCGGCAGTGGAGAAGATGGAGACCGTGGAGAAAATTGACCCCAAATTTTTGGAATTAGTAAAGTGTATTCTGAAAAGAGGTAACCCTAACCCTAGGATATTGGGTCCTATTTATAGGCAGCCCAATAAATGGGAAAAATGCAGAAATACCCCTAGGGTTTTTTACAGACGCTGAATAAAAAATGGAAAAGACCAAAATGCCCTTAGGATTTTTTTTGACAGACTGTGGGCCTAAAGGCAAAATAGTAAAAACCTAAATAAAGATAACTTGTCCTGATGCGGAGCTTTCGTAGCAGCTACGGCTTCGCCTCAGAACGGTTAGATCCGAGATCAGCGGTCGTCAGTTTTGCGCCGAAACTGACAAAGCGTCCACTGACTTCGCACCGGGTACCCGGATTGGGCCGGCCCGATTCCGCAGCTCCCTCAGCCCGGCAATCGCTCGTCGCCCGTGTACCTGAGTCAATCCCGGTCAACAACCCAGTTGATCCTCTACTGCTCCTAGCCCATGTACCCGGATTGGGCTAGCCCAACTTCGCGGCCCCTCTGCCCAACAATCGCTCGCTGCCCGTGTACCTGAGCCACATGCGGCCCTGACGCAGCAGGTCTTCTCTCCTCATCAGTCCTCTTTGACTTCCGTTGACAATGACTCATCACATCTGGAGCCATGAGGCCCACGCTATTCAGCATGGCTCCTCACTCTGTTCCCCTAGTGCGTCCACTAGGGGTAGGAATCATCTTGAGAAGCATGCATTTTTCGAACCATAAGCTTTATTTATTTAGAAAGGTGTTTACAATCTGTTAGAAGGAGCCCCTAAGCAAAATAACGTTTAAGGTGCTTCGCATGCCATGCATGTTTTAATTCGTCCCCTTCTAAATTAGCTAATTTAAAAGATCCGGGGCATCCTGAACACAAGATGATATACGGTCATTCCCATTTATTTCCTAATTTTCCCGGAGCAATTATGCTTCTCAATACTAAATGGCCCGTCTTAAGTTCATTAAGCTTTATTTTCGGGTCATACCAAGTATTTGTCTAATGTTTGGTACTTCGTCAAGTTGGCAATAGCTAGAAGCCTTATTTCTTTGGTCAAGTCTAGCGAAGTCTATCTTTCATTGTCAAGCTCTGGTTCCATGGTGCGGAGGGAACCTCCTTTTAGCTCCGTCGGGGTCATGGCTTCATCTCCGAATAATAACTGGAAATGGGTGAACCCTGTATACCATGCCTGAGTGGTTCAGATGGACCACAAAATCTTCGAGAGTTCCTCGGTCCACAACCCCTTTGCCAATCCTACTATCCTTTGATTTAAGCCTGACAAGATATTACCATTGGCTCGCTCGACGGCTTCGTTGGATTGAGGATGATGGACAACTGCAAAGCACATTTGGATACCAAGACCTTCGCAGAATTCTCTGAATGGTTTGGCATCGAACTAAGTGCCATTGTCAATTGTAAGCTGCCTATGTAATCTGAATCTGCAAATAATATTTTGCTATAAAAGTTTTTGCACATTTTTAGAAAGTGATAGCAATCAGAGGTTCGGCTTTGACCCGCTTTGAAAAATACTCAATCGCTACCACTGCAAATTTCAGGCTGCCTTTTGCCATTGGGAAGGGGCTAATGAGATCCATTCTGCATCGAGCCATTGGCCATACCAGAGTGATAACTTGAAGAGGTGTTGGTGGACGATGACTCCGTCTTCCCATCCATTGACAATCCTGACAAGTGCGGACTAATCACTCTGCATAAACTACTATAGTAGGCCAATAAACCCCTAGCGAAGTGTTTTGCCTACTAAAGCTCAAGGGGGTAGATGGCTACCACACAAGCCTTCGTGAATTTCTTGAAGTATGTCTTGGCCTTCGGATTGGGAGATACATCATAGTAGGGGAGAACAGACTCTGGCCTTGTATAAAATACCGTTGATAATATGATAGTTCCAGACCCTCAATTGTAATCTTGATAGCTTTGGGCCTTCGGGCAACTTAGTTTCGTCTTGCAATAAATCCATAATTGGGCTCCGCCAATCGCTGCTCGATATGCAAAGTACCTCATCAGGAGGGAGTTGTGGCACTGAAGGGGAGGCAAGTTCTTCGTAAAAAGCCCCTTCCGGAATGTCTAGGGCTCCAGCTGCAGCTTTGGCCAAGACATCTGCTTGCAAGTTGTCGGTTCATGGGATGTTCCGGATAGAAATCCCTTTAAATGCTGCTTCAGTCTTGCAGATTTCATTCAAATATTTGGCAAGGTGTGGATGCCGAACTTGAAAGATTTTATCAACGTGCCCTGTGACAATTTGAGTGTCTGTTTTGATGACAACTGTTGCAGCGCCAAGTACGCGCGCTTTGTGAAGCCCAAGTAGGATCCCTTCGTACTCCACAATATTATTGGTGGACTTAAAGTTGATCCTTGCAGAGTATATTGTTTTTTGCCCTGAAGGTGAGATTATGTCTGCTCCGGCGCTTGCTCCGGACACTTGAAAAGCTCCATCAGAGTATATGGTCCATACACCTTCATTTGACTCCTCCGGAGCCCATACTGCACACGGAGTCCACTCCGCTACGAAATCAGCCACCACCTGTGATTTGATGGCTATTCTTTCTACGAAGGAAATACCAAAAGGGGCCAGCTCGACAGGCCATTTCCCAATTCTCCCCGTGGAATCTTTGCTTCAGAGCATATCTCCAAGAGGGTAAGAAGTTGGAACAATTACATTATGCGCCAAAAAGTAATGTCGCTACTTCCTCGAAGCCATTACTAGGGCATAAGTAAATTTCTCAAGCTCGGAGTACCGAGTTTTGGCTTCGAATAGAGATTTTGATACAAAGTATATCGGGTTATGTATCAACTTCCCATTAAAATCCACTTCTCGAACAAGTATTGCACTGACAGCGGAGCCTATGGCTGTAAAATAGAGAAGGAGAGTTTCATCTGCGAGGGGCACAGTAAGCATTACGAGATTGCCGAGATAGTCCTTAATTTCATCGAAAATCTTTTGGCACTTCGGTTCCAAGCAAAATCTTTGGACCCCTTCAAAGCTTTGAATATTGGGAGGCTTCGCTCTACGGACTTTGCCAAAAATCTGCTAAGGGTTGCGATGCATCCAGCGAGCTTTTGGACTTGCTTCCAATTTTCCGGTGGAGCCATCCTTTGTAATGCACTTATTTGTGTTGGTCTAGCTTCGATCCCTCTGCTCAAAACTAAATACCCTAACAATTTTCCTGCATTAGCCCCGAATATACACTTCTCGGGGTTGAGGTGAACTCCACATGCTCGGAGGCTCTCAAAAGTTTCTGCTAAGTCTAGAATATGTCGGTGCTTCAAAGCACTCTTTATTACAATGTCATCCATATAGGCCTCAACATTGCGGCCTATCTAGTGACCTAGAGCCTTAGCAATTAATCTTGAAAAAGTTGCCCAACATTCCTTAAGCCGAAGGGCATTCCAACATAACAAAAGACTCCCAAAGGAGTTATGAAGCTTGTCTTAACTTCGTCTTCGCATTTTAACCATATTTGATGATATCCAGAGTACGCGTCGAGGAAGATTAAAAGCTCGGAGCCGGCTGTAAAGTCGACGAGTTGATCAATGCGGGGCATGGGGTAGGGGTCACGTGGGCATGCTTTATTTAGAGATGTGAACTCAATGCACATGCAACACTTACTGGAGGCCTTTTTCTTGACAAAGACGTGGTTAGATAACCACTCCATGTGGGCCACCTCCCTAATGATCCTGGCCTTTAATAACTTTTCAACCTCCGCTTTGGCAAGATCTGATCTTTCTGTTGACAACTTGCGGAGCCCTTGGCGAACAGGTCGAACCCTTGGGTTGACGAGCAGTCTATGCTCGATAATGCTTTGGTAGACTCTAGGAATATCTTCATCTAACCAGGCAAAGACATCCAGATTGTCTTTAACTACTTCTTCCAGTGAAGTGGCAATTTCCAGAGGCAATTCCTTGCCAAACTGGATGGGATAGTCTTTGTCGTCCTTAACGATGATCTTCGTTACAACTTCGCCTTCAGAGGTTGGCTTGAGGGAGGAGATCTTCTAGGGGTCTCTTGATGCAGAAGCATCCTTCGAATGGTCCTACACATTATTTACCTGCCTAGAATCACGAGGTGGGCCATCGCCATACTCCACCTTCCGCGCTGCAGCTTGGTCACCGAGGACCGCAAGTACTCCTTGCGTAGGCATTTTTAGGCATAAATAATTATGATGTGCTAAAACTCTGAACTGGTTCAACATTCCCCTTCCAAAGATAACATTATAAGTATAAGGGGCATCGGCGACGTCAAAAATCACTTCCTCTGATCTGGCCAGGTGCCTCTCTATGAATGTGACCTCGAGGCCTATTTTGCCGAGGGCATCGAGAGGAGGGCCTGTGAAGCCTTGAAGCGGACGAGCTGCTGGAAGTAAATGATTTCACAGGATGCATAATTCATCGAAGTCCTGAACGAAGATGATGTCCGCGGAGCTTCCACCATAAACCAACACTCGCTGGACCTCTGTTCCTGCAATGTCAGCTGTAATAACAAGACGGTACGCATGGGGGAATTTTATTCTAGCTGCATCATCTGCGGAGAAGGATATGGGCACTTGAGACCACTCGGGCATTTTAGCTGCTGATGAAGAGGTCCCAATGTGTCCTACTTCGCATACATATTCCCTCCGCCGATGCTTCGACATGACACTTAGAGTCCCTCCTCCGAAGATGGGTATGACTACCCGTTTCCCACGATATTGGTTGTCTTCTTGCTTCGGAGGTGGCATAACACTGGCCACCGAAGGTTGTCTTGGGGCTTCGAAACTGTCTACATGTCCGACAACCTGCACTAGCTCCGAACGTGTCATGGGAGGGGCTCGGTCAGTAGTGCCTCGACTAGAGCTCTTCTCGAGATATTCGCTCCGCAGAGCTAATATGGACTTGCATGTGTCGGTGGTATGTCTTCGGTTTTCACCATGCAACAGCCGAAGAAGGCCTAGCCTCGACCATCTGGCTTCCCTGGTGGCCTTGAGCTCCTGACCTTGTTGCCCTGAGCCTGTGGATACTTAGGAGGCAATTTCGAAGTAGAAGGAGCAATATTTAGAACCTTGGAGCGAAGATGCTTTCGTCCTCTTTGTCCATCATACTGATTATTGTCGAAGGAGAACACTTGTGGTGGACTTGAAGTTTTCAGTTCAAGTTTGACTTCTTGGAGGACGGTTGATGTAGACGAAGCAGTCCTCCAAAGCCATCCTTCTTCTGACTTGGCATATTGCTCGAAGTAGGCCATTAACTATGTTACTCAGGAAATATGCTTTCGGTGAAGTTTGCCGAGGAGGCCTGTGTTCGTGACACCTTCGCGTGTTGCATCAACACCTTCGTATGAGAGAAACGCTTGAAGAATTGTCGTAGAGTTTCTCTGGGATACTGTTTCACTTGAAAAAGAATCACTTGAAAATTTCTCACAAATTTTTTCCTCAACCACTCGCAGGGCTTAATTGATCCTAGTTTTCAAGACCAGAACCAATGGAGAGCCACCCCTTCGAGCGCAAGGGGGAAATACTTGGCCATCGTGTCTTGAACCCCTCCGCTCGCTTCAATTGCAAGAGCATAAGAGCGGGAGAATTCTCTGGGGTCTTCCTCTCCAGAGTACTTGCACAACTTTGAAGTCCTAAACTTAGGGTCAAAGCGCACCTTTTGCATGTCTAGGTGCAGCGTAGATTCATCATCTAAGGAAGCATTCTCGGTGCTTCTCTGGATCTCAGAAGCTTCGCTATAGTAAACAGGGTCATCATCTTGAGGTACCTCTGGGATGATGGGGCTAGCTGGAGGGTGAAGCCTATCAACAGCTTCCTGCCTCCACCTTTCTACCACATCTTGAGGCTGAGTCATCTGGGCTACCATGTCATCTGGATGGCTTTCATTTCCTCCGGAGGGTCCCTCCGGGTCTTCAGAACTGACGAAGTTAGTTTGGAGCACAGACAGAGCCATAGGAGGGGATCCGTATACTTGAGGGTGGGTGTTTACTTCGGGAGCTTGAGGTGCGGGCCCACAGAGGGTCCTCCGACCTCGGTGGTGTTTGAAGATCCCAATCCAAAGGTCCAAGAAGACCTTTGGAGGGGACTAGTGCCTAGGCTCCATTTAGGAGGCATGGCTCTAAGAAAGAATTTGTAGAGCACAAAGTTTTTGTACTAAGTTCCCCACGGACGACGCCAACTATTGGCACAAAAGATTACGCTAACAGGTTTAGTGAACTTGAAATACTGACAAACGAAGTGTTTGCTTATGAGGACTATTCCAAGCCTCCGAATTGGATAATAGCTTGAAATAGTTCAAAGTGTGTATTGACCATCTAAATATTTGATACCCCTTACAGAGCGAAAAGAGGTATTTATAGACATGATACATTAGGAAAAGACTCCTTACCCTATAATTACAACCGAGTTAGAAGATATTGTTTAATATTCTTCATAGGGTTAAAAGGGTAAAAGAATATTTTAACAGTGAGAAAGTAATTCTTCTGTCCTTGCTGGCAGTACCCCTTCGGGTAGAGAGGCTCCGGGATTCTTCATCACACCGAAGCCTTCATGGAGGCTTTTATCGTAGAAGGCTCCGAATGCAGTGAAGCCTTGATGCTTTAGAACCTTCAGAGATCAAAGCTTCTGACTTCATTTTGTCGTTTGATAGCGTTGTTGCAGAGGTTTTGTCATGATAGGGAGGATGAAATGTTTTCCCCCAACACTAGCTATTGATAGTTTAGACCTAGCCACTAAGAAATTATCTCCTCTCTTTCTTGATCTCAAAAGTTGAGATTGAGGATCTCGCATTTTCTCACGAGCGGTGCTAACACGCTGACATGTGGATACCGTGGAGGCATTACTCCAATAGTGATGCTCGTGGACTTCATCACGTGAAAAAACTACGTCGTCTTCACCGATTGGATTGGCGAGGAATGGCCGAGATGAAGCGAGGATAGGCAAGGACACGCTTCCTCAACATCTTCTTCCGCTGCACCTAGCACATCTAGTGAGAGAAAGTACCGATCTATGATCTTACACGCGCATGCTTCTTGGTCTTTGGGGCGAATTTTTGAAATTTTTGGCTAGCATAGCTTCCCCATTCCCCAACAGTGGTATTAGAGCCTACGTGCGTAGTGTTTGATCTAGATCCCTCATGTATAGAGATACAGGCTGAAAAAACAAATTAGATATGTTTCTATCCGCAGCAAATCGGAAGTTTCAATACTGATTAGAAGTTCCAATGGCGGATCGGAAGTTCTGATACTGATCGAACGTTCTGATGTTGAATAATTATTCGATACAGAGAGAAAGTGTTGCTACCAAGAACTCCGACACTGATCAGAAGTTCCGGCGGATCGGAAGTTCCAACCCACCCAAATTTAAAATTCTGAGCCTATTGAGCTAGGTTTTCTAGATTCAGATTTCAGTCACTTGTAGATTCTTCTCCTAACTTCGTTTTGCAGATTCTGTTGTGACTGACAAGGCCTTGGATAAATGTGGTGTATGATATGCATGCAATGAATGTAAATTAAATATGGCCTGTGTGTCATTGTTATTTAGAGGCCAAGGTTGATGTAAATTAAATACGGCTTGCATGTCATTTCCACTGTGCTTCGGCACATGTATCTAGTATAGGCTATGCGAGATAGACTAGTACACATCATGTAGGCCGGGAGCACGCACTCAATTATGGGAGCCATGGAGATGGAGATCGCCATGTGAAGAGGGCCATGCTATGTGTGGCGCCCCAATTTATCGAAATCGAGACATTATTGAATTTCATAAGAAAAACAATAATACAAGAGGTTCATCATGCGACAATCGTACATACGACAATATCCATGGTATGCAGACCATATTTATTACATAAGAGTTTTAATAAAACGATAATAACGATAATTAAAAATGCATGATGAACGCCTCCTTCAGTATCTTTGCTTGACTGGGTTGCTACTCCAGACCGTCTTCATAATGGCATCCTCTGTGGTGTCCAACGGGTATGAGTACAAAAAGTACTCAACAAGCCACCGCAAATGCAATAATAATGCAAGGTAATAAACAAGGAAGGATAATGGCTAACAGTGCGAAAAAGTACATTTTCAGTTGTTGCAATTAGTGTAGTCAAATTTAATCATGCGGAAATGTAAATATGAACAACAATAACATATTCTAACTCGACGAGTACGTTTTACCTCCTCGCACAACAGTCCTTACATGTCAAACCATCATGCACATACGTATTCAAAGTAATCTAACTGAGGGATGTCACGCAACCCGCCATTGACCGTGGGCTCGGCTTTTCGAAAAGATTTTAGACTTTGATCAGAGATGTACTACTGTACCACAAGGCACACACTCATCCCAAACGAGATGACCCATACCACGGGAACTCGTGCCAAAACATAAGCATGAAATGCTCCAAGCGATAACCACTCGCTCTAGGTTTTGCTGGCGCGCCGAGACACATCCCGGCTAACGTCGCACCCACTTTTGCGCCACGTCGGTACAAGCCACCCACAGGTGCTGCTTGACCCATCTCCAAATGGTGGCCTCGGTTTGGAACACTCCATACCTTAGTTAGGACTTACCCACTAGACTTGTGGTTAGTACGGAAGTGTATTGCAACGGATCCCACAGACCGGTCCTTATAGTGCCCCGGGTGCTACCGACCAATGCCCTAGCTTGCACCCGGAACCCACCATGAATACACTCACAACCATAACACATCACCGACAGAATTCCAAAGATAAGAAACAATGGGGATCATATTGTAGAACCATGTTGCTACGACGCATCCTATAGCGATCGTGTCAATACATTGGACACTAGCTAATAACATTAATCATATGGTGACAAGGAGGTTAGGCGAGATAACATGGCTTGGGTTGCACATCAAGGTCGGGGGATCCTAAATAAATATATTGTAAGGGTTTTCATTGGACTAATGCATATATAACCTATGTGTTTTAGCGATAGTTTAATCAAACATGGGTTCAATATGCTCAAAATGTTGTTTGGTGACTTGCCTTGTTCAGTGAGGGGAGAGGGAGGAACTTCCGGGAAATATTCCGGCTCCTCGACGGCGTCGTAGTCTTTCTAATACAAATAAAGTAAAATAAAATAAATACAACATCCAATCTAAACAATATAAAATCACACAACAAGTACATAGGTTTAAGTTGGTTTAATTTAAGGAAAAATCAAGTTGTTAAGGTTCTGAAAATTCATTTTATAAATAATTTTAAAAGGAATTAAAATGAAGGGTTGTCTTTTGAAAAAGGGTTTTAAATGTGAGTAGTCTCATTTTAAACATTATAAATCAATTTAAAACGAAAGGTTCATGGGAAAAGTAGTGGTTTTCAGTATATGAACATAAAGAAAATAAATTTAAACTTTAATGAAATTTAAATAATTGAATTTACATTTTTACCCTAAGGGTATTTGAATACCTATTTAAATAATCATAAAAAGTTCAAAGTAAACATACTGTTTTTATTGAACTAATGTGTAGAGAATAAAATTACAAAATTTCTGGAATTGAAATGACAATTTTTAGAGTTCAAATGCGCCAGATATGAATTTTTGAAGTTTAAAAGCATTTCTAGAATTTAAATTAAACCAAAAACAGGCGTCGGTCCACGGTGAGCCGAGACCACCGTGTACCTGCGCACTGTGCGCGTGCACCATATCTAGATCCACCGTTGGATCGTGATCGGGCGGTCACGGGCGAGGCAGGGGTTTTAAAATGACGTGGACAACTGAGATTAAAACGTTGAACCAGTATGCGATGGACGATCCAGATTAAATGCGGGTTTTAAAAACTAACGGACGCACGAGATTAAAACGTACCCCTTCGCGCAGATCCAATGGCGCTGATTAAACCTCACGAGGGATTAAATCGGTACCGTTAGATCCAGATCGCACGGCGCGGATTGAATCCGACACGGCACGGGTACTCGACACGTGTCGGTCGTCTTCTCTGGCGACGGCGAGCGGGCCAGAGGCCACGGTGAGTGACAACGGTCATATCTAAGGCCTAAAACGGAAAGAGGACACTACGGGGATGATGAGGGTACCGTTGGCGGGGTGAACGGTGGACTGAGCGTGGCCGGCGACGAGCGGAGGCGGTGAAGGTGTTCGGGTCCTTGGCGACGACGGCGATCCAGCGGGGTTCGACGTCGATGGAGGGGTGGCCGAGGTCGGGGTGGTCCTTGCGGTTGCAGCGGTGCGGTCAGCGAGGACGGAGGTGGACTCCGGAGATGGCGCGCGACGGCTGGAGGGCAGGCGGCGGTGTTGTGCGAAAAGTCGAAGTGAGGGTGTTCTGTTTGTTCTCGCAACGAGTGAGTGTAGGGGTGCAATGCGGACGGGCAGGGGGTTTAAATAGGATCACCGGCGAAGCTCGCATGCAAGGAAAGCCGAGGGAGGGGCTTAACTCGACGGCGAGGGCTCGACCATGCACGCGCAGTGTGATCCCGGGGTGTAATCGCGAGGATTAACGAGGGGAAATGGTCGGCCGGGCATGGGGGGACCTTTTAATGGCATCGAATTAAAGAGGGAGGGGCCACCGAGGCGGGGGTCGTCGGCCGATGCAATTTCGGGGCGGAGGCGGAAGGTAGACGATGGTACTGACAAGCGGGGTCCACTGGCCAGTGGGCGTGGGCGCGCGAGTGAGGGGACTGATGGGAGGGGCCGAGCGGTCGTGCATGAGGGGTTAGTTTGGAGAGAGAAAGGGAGGGGTGGGCCCGTTACTGTTTCAAAATTGATTTCTGAATAAAAATAATTCCAGGAAAGAGATTAAAATCTTAGGACTACTTCCATGCTTGGTAAAAATTTGTAAAAATTCTCAAAAATATATTTTGGTGTTAGGATCATACATAAAAAGTTTCAGCTCCTGGTTTGGCCATTTCACCTATGTTGTAGTTCAAAAATGGTAAAGGGGAGTATTAAAGGTATTTCCAAAATAATAAATTCTAGGAAATTGAATTAAATAATATTTTTAATACTTTGAAAATTTGGGGTGTTACAAACCTATCCCCCTTACAAAGAATCTCGTCCTCGAGATTGGAACGCTACTCGAATAACTCGGGGTATTGGGCTTTTTGGTCATCTTCTTTTTCCCACGTAGCTTCTTCGGCGGGGTGGTTGTCCCACTGAACCTTGCAGAAGCGAACTGCACGACTCCTGGTTACCCTTTCCTTGGTTTCCATGATCTTGAGGGGTTTCTCGATGTAGGTCAAATCTTCTTGGATGTTGAGCTGTTGAAGATCGGCTTGCTCGGTGGGCACGCGAAGACACTTCTTCAACTGAGAGACATGGAACACATCGTGAACTCCTGCCAGGGACGGAGGTAGTTCAAGTTGATATGCAACTTCTCCTTGCCGTCGGAGGATCTGGAAAGGTCCGACATAGCGGGGTGCTAGCTTGCCTTTCATGTTGAACCTTTGAGTGCCACGGAGGGGAGTGACTCAGAGATAGACATATTCACCCTCCTTAAAGGTTAGGTCTCTTCGATGGTTATCGGCGTAGCTCTTCTGTCGGGACATGGCTATCTTTAATCGGTCCCTTATGATCTTGACCTTCTCTTCACCTTCGCTCAATATGTCTATCCCAAATAGTTGAGATTCTCTGGTTTGATCCCAGAGCAACGGCGTTCTGCACTTACGTCCGTAGAGTGCTTTGAACGGGGACATTTGCAGGCTGGCTTGATAGCTGTTGTTGTAGGAGAACTCTGCATAGGGTAAGTTCTTGTCCCACATTCTACCAAAGTCTAGAGCGCAAGCTCTAAGCATATCCTCCAATATCTGGTTGACCCTTTCGGTTTGACTGTCGGTCTGTGGATGATATACGGTGCTAAAGTTCAGCCGGGTGCCGAGTTCCTCTTGAAGGTTCTTCCAAAACATGGAGGTAAACTAACTCCCACGGTCAGATACAATCTTCTTAGGAACTCCGTGAAGGCATACTATCCGGGTCATATACAACTCGGCCAACTTGGTGATAGTGTAAGTTGTCTTGACGGGGATGAAGTGAGCCACCTTGGTGAGTCGGTCGATGATCACCCAGATAGAATCGTGACCAGCTTGGGTCCTGGGCAGTCCCGTGATGAAGTCCATTCCTATTTCTTCCCACTTCCATTCAGGGACCTTGAGAGGTTGCAAAAGTCCAGCAGGTCTGTGATGCTCTGCTTTGACTCGCCGGCATGTGTCACACTTGGCCACATACTCAGCTATTTCTCTCTTCATGCTGACCCACCAATATTTCTCCTTTAGGTCTTGATACATCTTTGTACTCCCGGGATGAATAGAGTATGGGGTATCATGGGATTCTTTAAGGATGAGGGTCTTTAGCTCAGGCTTGTCGGGTACACATATCCGGTTTCTGAACCAGATGGTATCGTGCTCGTCCTCGGAAAATCTGGGGGCTTTACCCTTCCGCATGTTCTGCTGGATCTCCGAGATGTCCGGGTCTTCCTTCTGCTTTTCTCGGATCTGGTCTATTAAGACAGGCCTAGACTCTAAGGCAGCAAGGTACGCTCGGGTGGTGATCCCTAAGTTCAGCCTTTCCATCTCCTTGTAAAGTAAAGGAGCCTGGTCCTGGATCATGATGGCGTTGTAGTACCCTTTTCGAATAAGGGCGTCTGCCACCACATTTGCCTTGCCCGGATGATAATGGATGCCCAAGTCATAATCATTGATCAGTTCCAACCATCTCCTTTGCCTGAGGTTCAGGTTAGGTTGGGTGAATATATACTTGAGGCTCTTGTGGTCGGTGAAGACCTCACACCGGTTCCCCACAAGGTAACGTCTCCATATCTTAATGGCATGAACCACGGTTGCTAATTCTAGGTCATGGATTGGGTAGTTTAGCTCATGCGGTCTCAACTGTCGGGAGGCGTAGGATATCACCTTCCCATCTTGCATCAAGACACATCCCAAACCTTGCCGGGAAGCATCGCAGTAGACGTGGAAATCTTTCTGGATGTCCGGCAGGGTCAGGATTGGGGCTAACACGAGCTTCTTCTTGAGGGTCTAGAAGCTTTCCTCACAATCTGGGGTCCATTCAAACTTCACTTCTTTCTGTAGAAGTCTGGTCATAGGCTTGGCGATCTTTGAAAAATTCTCGATGAACCGGCGGTAGTATCCGTCCAATCCGAGAAAGCTTCGGATCTCGGTCACGGTTGTGGGCTGCAACCAGTTGGTCACCGCTTCCACGGTAGTCGGGTCCACTGCTATTCCTCCGGTAGATATGACATGGCCGAGGAACTTCACCTCAGACGACCAAAATTCGCACTTGCTGTATTTGGCGTACAACTGCTGCTCCCTTAGCTTTCCGAGGGTCGGACGGAGGTGAGTTTCGTGTTCTTCCTTGGTCTTGGAGTAGACGAGGATATCGTCGATGAATACCACGATGAACTTATCCAAGAACTCCATGAAAACATTGTTCATCATGTTCATGAAAAAGGCGGGGGCATTCGTGAGTCCGAACGACATCACAGTATACTCGTAGAGTCCATAGCGGGAGGTGAAGGCAGTCTTGGGTATGTCTTCTTCTCTAATCCTCAATTGGTGATAACCTGACCTGAGGTCAATCTTGGAAAACACCGAGGATACCTTGAGTTGATCGAACAGGTCGTCGATCCGAGGCAATGGGTATTTGTTCTTGATGGTTACGTCGTTCAGGGCTCTATAGTCCACGCACATCCTCTTGGTCTTGTCCTTCTTCATGGAAAAGATGACCGGTGCACCCTAGGGTGAGGTACTCGGTCGGATGCACCCTTTCTTCTCTAGGTCTTCAATGTTGCTCTTGACCTCGGCTAATTCATTGGCGGTCATCCGATATGGGCGCTTGGAGATTGGAGTGGTCCCGCGGACAAGTTCGATCCTGAATTCGATGTCCCGCTTGGGAGGCATTCCTGGTAGGTCTTCAGGTAAGACGTCCATGAACTCCTTGACTATGGGTACTTCTTCAAGAGCTAGTGAGTGGAGGGACGCTTCGAGTGGTTTGCGGCTGGTCATCCGAAAGGTGACGGCTTTGCCTTCAGGATTGGTCACCGTGACGGACTTGTTGGCACAGTCGATCACCTCCTTGTGCTTCATCAACCAATCCATCCCTAGGATGAGGTCAAGCCCGGTGCACTTTATGAGGACTGGCTCGACCCGGAATAATACTCCTTGTATCT
This sequence comes from Zizania palustris, assembly GCA_019279435.1. Lineage (NCBI taxonomy): Eukaryota > Viridiplantae > Streptophyta > Magnoliopsida > Poales > Poaceae > Zizania > Zizania palustris. Next base: position 11,912,409 of record JAAALK010000082.1, read on the forward strand.
CTATCTTAACCTTAGGACTGTACAAGTGGGTTAAGGTCTTATTGCCTGGGGACGGATATAGGGAGCACGTCCAAGTCGTTGATTTTCACAAATTCTTCCGAGATGAAGGAGTGTGTTGCTCCAGAGTCAAATAAAATTATGGATGGTACGGAATTTGTGGTAAACGTACCGAGCACGACTTCGGGAGCCTCCTGAGCTTCCTCTGCGCTGATGTGGTTGACGCGGGCATGAACCGCCTGGTTGGGTGCCGCGCCTTGGGGCTGCTTGGGGTGAGGACACTGGTGCGAGTAGTGCCCTTCCTTGCGGTAGTTGAAGCAGACGACTGGCCTCCCATGGCGATCCTTCAAGATCGGGGCCTTGGCAGCTGGCGTCGGCTGAGCGGCCGGAGCTGGTGGAGCGGGGCGGGGATGCCCAGCGTTGGATCCACCGGCGGCATGAGGCGGCCTGTAGGTGGGCCGAGGATGGTAGGCGGGCGCTGGTGGCGGAGGAACGAAGCGGGGCCTCTGGGAATTCGCCTGCTGATGCTTAGTGGCGATCATCTTCCTCTTCTTGAGGTCCAACTTGTTTTGCTCAGTCTCTTGGATGAGCGCTTTATTGAATAGCCGTTGGAAGTTGAGAAACCAAGTGTTGGTTTCGGTGCTAGTGATGAGTGATTGACAGGCTTTTACCCCAAGGTTCGAAGGGGTACCTCCGAAGGGGGTTCGGAGGTTGGACCTCCGAAGGGTGTTCGGAGGTGGTTTCACCAAAGGGTGTTCGGTGGGTTGGTTGCTGCTGCTGTTGCAGCGGAGTGTGCGTGTCGGAGGGGTCCGACAGTACACGATGACTGGGTTTGTACCGAAGGCTTCGGTACTTTGGGCGGTACACCGGAGTGTGTGCCGTAGGTTGCTAACCCGGAGAGGTCTCCGGAGTACTGGATACACTTGTCTGTTTGTCTGTGGTGCGCAGGGACTTCGGAGGCGTCGGACAGGTTCGCGGCTGGTGAACTTAGGTCAAGTGGGAGGCTTGATGCCAGGGGAGCAGGGAGCTCCGTCACGGTGGCTGCGAAGGGGTCTGGGTCGGTCCTCGGGTCGAGGCGTGCCAGGTGAAGGCAGTAAGTGCGGAGCGTGGGTCCGGGTGAAGGTACTCCGAGACAAAGTCCTCGGAGGTGAGGCACTTCGAAGGTACTCCGAATGGAGTGACTTCGGAGTTGGTTGGATCAAGTCCACTGCGGAGGCAAGGAGTTCGAAGTGTGCTCCGAAGGGAGACATTCGAAGGTACCCGACGAAGGTCTCAGAAGTCGAGGTGCATCGAAGGCATGGTCCGGGTGAGGCTCGTCGAGGAGTGTGCTCGGGGAGAGACACTGCGACGAAGTGCTCATGGAATGCTTCATGCGGAGGCCTTGGACGAAGGAGGGACTTCGAAGGGTGGTACTCCGAAGGTGGGGCTTGGAAGTGAGGAAGGCTTCGGAGCGAGGCTAGCTCCGGAGCAAGGTTGACTTGAGGTGCTTCGGCCATGCATGACTTCGGTACACGGACTGACGGAGTTCGAGCTGAGCGGAAGCTGCGAAGCCGTGGTGGTCCACTCCGGAGGTGTTGGTGCGAAGGCCCAAGGGCTTTGACGGCTTCGGCTCAAAACCGTCAGTGTATCGGAGGCTATCTTCGGCGAAGCGAAGGCCACCAGGCTCAAGGCTCCTCGCCGAAGCTACCGCACCCTCGCGTGCGAAGGGGGGCTTCGGAAAGGTCAAAGGCTGCAAGTCTGACAGTGTCTGCTCTGCAAAAAGCTGGCGTTGTCCCCTCTGCAAAGGCTGACAGAGAAGCCTCCAATAAAGTTGACTACCTTTTGTACCCCTCAGTTCTGTAGAGACAAAACCAATGAAAACCCTAGGGGTAAAGTAGTCATTTCACTTGGGTGAACTGTGGGCTATAAATATGGGGGCTCGGTAGGTAACATTTAACACTTTGAGAATTTACTGTTGAGCTCCTGTAGCCACACACTTCGTTGTATTTCATCCAGAGAGTTCATTTTCTGTGTTCCTTGTTCAAGTGGCGAAGCCCTGCTTCTGTGTGCTTTTTGCTTGAGATCGCTTTACATACCTCGCTAGTTGTAGTGCACCGAAGCCTGTCTAGGCGAAGGGTGTTTTGTGCGAAGTGTGTTTTTCAGTGTGCTGTCGCTCTGTGTAACAGGAGGCGAGACCTCGCTGCTTACTAGCGAAGCCCTGAGCGAAGCCCGTTTTGCTTCTTGTGTCAAAGCCCTTAGCGAAGTCCGTTTGTGTGCGTTTAGACCTTCGTGTACGAAGCCCAGCACCAGTTGCTGCTGCCAAGTACTTGGTCGAAGTCCTCAGTGGGGTGTCCACTCTTGCAAAGGGTGATGTGCGAAGCCTGCTCGAAGCACCCTGTGTGCGGAGCCTGCACTGACTTAGCAAAGTAGATTTCGAGGGTTGTTAGTGGAGCGAAGTCTTCTTGGCTTCGAACTTTTGCTCCTGCGAAGCCTATGTTCGGAGCTGTCAAAGCACCTCCGAACCAGACCTTCGAAGGTAGTGTTCGAAGCCTGTTCCGCAGAAGACAGGATTAAAACCGAAGGCTATTTTTAGCCCGAAATTTTAAAAGCTCCCATTTACCCCCCTCTGGTCGCCGTTTCCGGTCCAACAGAAGTCGACGTAGTCGGTGGTGACGAGCTGAATGGACAGCTCATCCTTAAGTCCCCGGAGGAACTTGGCCTGGCGGAGGGCGTCGGTCCGCACCTCTTCCGGTGCGTAGCGTGCGAGGCGGTTGAACTCATGGAGGTATTTCATGACAGTCCAACTGTGATGAGGACATCACTTCACATGATACACATATGGAGCCTCCACCTACAATTCAATTACAAGGACCAATCACACGCGCCCGTGCCCGTCGCTTGAACCATGAGGTTAATTCTTTCCTTAGCAACTATGTTAATATTTGTTTGGATGGGATGCTACAGAATACTAGTGATATTTTGTTGCTTAGGAACATGGGAGATGGAATATAAGAGTTGGAGTTGAAGACGGAGTCGCACGGATGATTTGAAGTCAAGAATTCGCTGGTTCGGACTACATCGACCACCATGCACCAAAATGGGCATAACTTCCTCATACGAAGTCTGATTGGTGCGTTCTTAGACTTTTTGGAAAGCTAAAGCGAAGATGGATCTTTTGGCGTTGGTTTTGCCTCATTTGGAGTCTCGAGCTGTCCTGTGTGTTTGAAACAGTCCTGCATGATAGAATTGGGCCGTGTTGGCCCATAGTCCGAGTCTGTACGTCTTCTAGCCCACAGTCCGAGTCTGTACGTCTTCTACAGGCTGCCCATGCCTTATATACTCACGCCAGCCACCTTTAGGGTTATGTTTTGCTTTGTTTGCATCTACACTTGTGTGTTTAGATCCCGCTCCGGCACCGGACCGATTGGCTGCTGCATCAGCGTTTGTGAAACCTCTCCTCTTCATAGTTTATCTGTGATTTGGCATTCGACTTGTATCCTTCCTGTTCTTGCTTGTGTTCTTGGGTTCGCTTGCAGGAACTAGCCTTCGTGGCGAGGTCAATCGCACCCTGCGTGGTTGATAACCAACGGAGACGGTGGTGTAGCGATTGCAAGGTTTTGATCCGCCGGACCGGAGCCTTGGATCATCAACGTCGAGATTCTCCCCCAATCCAAGTTATCCTCTACCTAGCGGAAGATCGGGACCAATCCCCCATTAGACTGCCCTGGTGCAGGTCGCGAAACTCCTGTTGTTTCACCACAATGACACCGGCGGGGACGTGGGCGGCGCGAAAGGCGATGGTGAACTCCGCCCATGTCACCACGTGGTCCTCAAGCTGGGACTCACGGTAGTTGTCCCATCATTCGGCGGCGGGACCCTGGAGCTGGTGAGTGGCGAAGGCCACTCGCTCCCGGTCGGTGCAGGGGAGGAGATCAAGCTTCTTCCCAATGGTGCGGAGCCAATCTCCGGCCTCCATGGGGTTGGTGGTACTTGAGAAGATAGGGGGACGCACACGCAGGAACTCCGAGTGTTGGGGAGCGGGTGCGGTTGCTGGTGCGTGAGGGGTAGGTTCCCCATTCTGCAGTCGGTCCAACTGAGCTTGTTGGTGCTGCATTTGAGTGAGGAGGGCGGTGATCAGCTGGTTCTGATTCGCCATCATCTCCGCCAAGGTAGGGTGGTTGGCGGATGGCGACCCAGATTGACGTGGGCCCGTTGCACCCCTGTTGGGTACAACACACTCGGGCGCGTCACGGCTTCCTCCTTCACCGTTGTTGGAGCCGGTGTTCTGGTGGTCGGCCATCTTCTGAATATACGATGTTATAAGGCAAAAAGAGGATGGCCATACAATTAAAGCAAACAGCTCATAAGGCTCATGCACATAAATCAAGTGGTAGAAATTGTTCATTACAATCAAGTGGTAGAAATATGGGGGCTCGGTAGGTAACATTTAACACTTTGAGCATTTACTGTTGAGCTCCTGTAGCCACACACTTCTTTGTATTTCATCCAGAGAGTTCATTTTCTGTGTTCCTTGTTCAAGCGGCGAAGCCCTGCTTCTGTGTGCTTTTTGCTTGAGCTCGCTTTACATACCTCGCTAGTTGTAGTGCACCGAAGCCTGTCTAGGCGAAGGGTGTTTTGTGCGAAGTGTGTTTTTCAGTGTGCTGTCGCTCTGTGTAACAGGAGGCGAGACCTCGCTGCTTACTAGCGAAGCCCTGAGCGAAGCCCGTTTTGCTTCTTGTGTCGAAGCCCTTAGCGAAGTCCGTTTGTGTGCGTTTAGACCTTCGTGTACGAAGCCCAGCACCAGTTGCTGCTGCCAAGTACTTGGTCGAAGTCCTCAGTGGGGTGTCCACTCTTGCGAAGGGTGATCTGCGAAGCCTGCTCGAAGCACCCTATGTGCGGAGCCTGCACTGACTTAGCAAAGTAGATTTTCGAGGGTTGTTAGTGGAGCGAAGTCTTCTTGGCTTCGACCTTTTGCTCCTGCGAAGCCTGTGTTCGGAGCTGTCAAAGCACCTCCGAACCAGACCTTCGAAGGTAGTGTTCGAAGCCTGTTCCGCAGAAGACAGGATTAAAACCGAAAGCTATTTTTAGCCCGAAATTTTAAAAGCTCCCATTCACCCCCCTCTGGTCGCCGTTTCCGGTCCAACAGAAGTCGACGTAGTCGGTGGTGACGAGCTGAATGGACAGCTCATCCTTAAGTCCCCGGAGGAACTTGGCCTGGCGGAGGGCATCGGTCCGCACCTCTTCCGGCGCGTAGCGTGTGAGGCGGTTGAACTCATGGAGGTATTCCATGACAGTCCGACTGTGATGAGGACATCACTTCACATGATACACATATGGAGCCTCCACCTACAATTCAATTACAAGGACCAATCACACGCGCCCGTGCCCGTCGCTTGAACCATGAGGTTAATTCTTTCCTTAGCAACTATCTTAATATTTGTTTGGATGGGATGCTACTGAATACTAGTGATATTTTGTTGCTTAGGAACATGGGAGATGGAATATAAGAGTTGGAGTTGAAGACGGAGTCGCACGGATGATTTGAAGTCAAGAATTCGCTGGTTCGGACTACATCGACCACCATGCACCAAAATGGGCATAACTTCCTCATACGAAGTCCGATTGGCACGTTCTTGGTCTTTTTGGAAAGCTAAAGCGAAGTTGGATCTTTTGGCGTTGGTTTTGCCTCATTTGGAGTCTCGAGCTGTCCTGTGTATTTGAAACAGTCCTGCGTGACAGAATTGGGCCGTGTTGGCCCATAGTCCGAGTCTGTACGTCTTCTAGCCCACAGTCCGAGTCTGTACGTCTTCTACAGGCTGCCCATGCCTTATATACTCACGCCAGCCACCTTTAGGGTTAGGTTTTGCTTTGTTTGCATCTACACTTGTGTGTTTAGATCCTGCTCCTGCACCGGACCGATTGGCTGCTGCATCAGCGTTTGTGAAACCTCTCCTCTTCATAGTTTATCTGTGATTTGGCATTCGACTTGTATCCTTCCTGTTCTTGCTTGTGTTCTTGGGTTCTCTTGCAGGAACTAGCCTTCGTCGCGAGGTCAATCGCGCCCTGCGTGGTTGATAACCAACGGAGACGGTGGTGTAGCGATTGCAAGGTTTTGATCCGCCGGACCGGAGCCTTGGATCATCAACGTCGAGATTCTCCCCCAATCCAAGTTATCCTTTACCTAGCGGAAGATCGGGACCAATCCCCCATTAGACTGCCCTGGTGCAGGTCGCGAAACTCCTCTTGTTTCACCACAATGACACCGGCGGGGACGTGGGCGGCGCGAAAGGCGATGGTGAACTACGTCCATGTCACCACGTGGTCCTCAAGCTGGGACTCACGGTAGTTGTCCCATCATTCGGCGGCGGGACCCTGGAGCTGGTGAGTGGCGAAGGCCACTCGCTCCCGGTCGGTGCAGGGGAGGAGATCAAGCTTCTTCCCAATGGTGCGGAGCCAATCTCCGGCCTCCATGGGGTTGGTGGTGCTTGAGAAGATAGGGTGACGCACACGCAGGAACTTCGAGTGTTGGGGAGCGGGTGCGGTTGCTGGTGCGTGAGGGGTAGGTTCCCCATTCTGCAGTCGGTCCAACTGAGCTTGTTGGTGCTGCATTTGAGTGAGGAGGGCGGTGATCAGTTGGTTCTGATTCGCCATCATCTCCGCCAAGGTAGGGTGGTTGGCGGATGGCGACCCAGATTGACGTGGGCCCGTTGCACCCCAGTTGGGTACAACACACTCGAGCGCGTCACGGCTTCCTCCTTCACCGTTGTTGGAGCCGGTGTTCTGGTGGTCAGCCATCTTCTGAATATACGATGTTATAAGGCAAAAAGAGGATGGCCATACAATTAAAGCAAATAGCTCATAAGGCTCATGCACATAAATCAAGTGGTAGAAATTGTTCATTACAATCAAGCTTTATTCTATCCACAACACACTCGTTGTAGATAGCACCACATACAAAAAATTGCTTTATTAAAAATAGCGGCCTCTAGCGCCTACTCGCCACCGGAGGCGGTCTCCGTGCTCTCGGATCCACGAGTACGCGGCTCCTGAGGGATGGTGGGCTCGAGAAAGTTCTCGATCATTGGGTCGGAGACGAGGCCGAGGCATGGTGCAGGAGCGCTGTTGGAGGGTCTGGCGGGGGAGGGGTGTGGCGGGATCCGCTTGGGGCGAGGGAAGGGCTCACGGATGGGCTTCCTCTTCCGCTGGAGGAGGGGAACCATCTTCGCGATGTCCTTCTACAGCTGCATAATCTTGCGCTGTAGCTCGCCATTCTGCTGGATCAAGTTCTTCGTCTCCTCACAAAGAAACTCGACCGCCTCGTGGTGCTCATCGGCGTCGAGCACCGCCTTAGTATGGAGGTCGTCCATAGCCTGAAGAAGACGTGACTGTCGGGCCATGACTGGATCACGCACGGAGTGAACTCCGAGGTAGATGCTACGGTGGGCGCCGGGAGTGCGCTTCGGCACTAGCCGGAAGGACGAGTTCTAAAGACGATCATCATAGATCATCCTCAGCTCCATAAGAGCCTGGAGAGCGACGCGTTGGCACGTGACGTCGAAGGTCGGGCCCCCAAGCGTGGTGGTGTAGGGCGTCAGGTGCTCCCCGGAGCCATGGACGGTGAGAGAGACGTCGCAGGGCCCGGCAAACTCCTCCAAGTACACGCCCTGGAATTCGGGCTCGAAGAGGAACCCGAGGAAGGTGAGCATCATGCGGAGCTCCCGGACGAAGCCCTCGAAATGGCGGCAGTAGCTGTGGACTTGGTAGACTGGCATCTACAAAAACAACAAGTTGAAGAAAAGTGAGGAGAGGAACAAAGTTTATAAAGTAGGTTGCAATTAGTGTAGTCAAATTTAATCATGCAGAAATGTAAATATGAACAACAATAACATCTTCTAACTCGAGGAGTACGTTTTACCTCCTCGCACAACAGTCCTTACATGTCAAACAATCATGCACATACGTATTCAAAGTAATCTAACTGAGGGATGTCACGCAACCCGCCCTTGACCGTGGGCTCGGCTTTTCGAAAAGATTTTAGACTCTGATCAGAGATGTACTACTGTACCCACAAGGCACGCACTCATCCCAAACGAGATGACCCATACCAGGGGAACTCGTGCCAAAACCTCAGCATGAAATGCTCCAAGCGATAACCACCCACTCTAGGTTTCGTCGGCGCGCCGGGCCGCATCCCGGCTAACATCGCACCCCCTTTTGCGCCACGTCGGTACAAGCCACCCGTAGGTGCTGCTTGACCCATCTCCAAATGGTGTCCTCGGTTTGGAACACTCCATACCTTAGTTAGGACTTACCCACTAGACTTGTCGTTAGTACGAAAGTGTATTGCAATGGATCCCACAGACCGGTCCTTATAGTGCCCCGGGTGCTACCGACCAATGCCCTAGCTTGCACCCGGAACCAACCATGCATACACTCACAACCATAACTCATCACCGACAGAATTCCAAAGATAAGAAACAATGGGGATCATATAGTAGAACCATGTTGCTACGACTCATCCTATACTGATCGTGTCAATACATTGGACACTAGCTAATAACATTAATCATATGGTGACAAGGAGTTTAGGCGAGATAGCATGGCTTGGGTTGCACATCAAGGTCGGGGGATCCTAAATAAATATATTGTAAGGGTTTTCATTGGACTAATGCATATATAACCTATGTGTTTTAGCGATAGTTTAATCAAACATGGGTTCAATATGCTCAAAATGTTGTTTGGTGACTTGCCTTGTTCAGCGAGGGAGAGGGAGGAACTTCCGGGAAATATTCCGGCTCCTTGACGGCGTCGTAGTCTTTCCAATACAAATAAAGTAAAATAAAATAAATACAACATCCAATCTAAACAATATAAAATCACACAACAAGTACATAGGTTTAAGTTGGTTTAATTTAAGGAAAAATCAAGTTGTTAAGGTTCTGAAAATTCATTTTATAAATAATTTTAAAAGGAATTAAAATGAAGGGTTGTCTTTTGAAAAAAGGTTTTAAATGTGAGTAGTCTCATTTTAAATATTCTAAATCAATTTAAAACGAAAGGTTCATGGGCAAAGTAGTGGTTTTCAGTATATGAACATAATGAAAATAAATATAAACTTTAATGAAATTTAAATAATTGAATTTACATTTTTACCCTAAGGGTATTTGAATACCTATTTAAATAATCACAAAAAGTTCAAAGTAAACATACTATTTTTATTGAACTAACATGTAGAGAATAAAATTACAAAATTTCTGGAATTGAAATGACAATTTTTAGAGTTCAAATGCGCCAGATATGAATTTTTGATGTTTAAAAGCATTTCTGGAATTTAAATTAAACCAAAAACAGGCGTCTGTCCACGGTGAGCAGAGACCACCGTGTACCTGCGCACTGTGCACGTGCACCAGATCAAGATCCACCATTGGATCGCGATCGGGCGGTCACGGGCGAGGCGGGGGAATTAAAATGACGTGGACGACTGAGATTAAAACGTTGAACCGGTATGCGATGTACGATCCAGATTAAATGCGGGTTTTAAAAACTAAAGGACGCACAAGATTAAAATGTACCCCTTCGTGCAGATCCAACGGCGCCGATTAAACCGCACGAGGTATTAAATCGGTACCGTTAGATCCAGATCGCACGACGCAGATCGAATCCGACACGGCATGGGTACTCGACCCGTGCCGGTTGTCTTCTCCGGTGACGGCGAGCGGGCCAGAGGCCACGGCGAGCGACGACGGTCGTATCTAAGGCCTAAAACGGAAAGAGGACACTACGGGGATCACAAGGGTACCGTTGGCGGGGTGAACGGTCGACGGAGCGTGGCCGGCGACGAGCGAAGGCGGTGAAGGCGTTCGGGTCCTTGGCGGCGACGGCGATCCGGCGGGGCTCGGCGTCGATGGAGGGGTTGCCGAGGTCGGGGTGGTCCTTGCGGTTGCAGTGGTGCGGTCGACAAGGGCAGAGGTGGACTCCGGCGACGGCGAGCGATGGCTGGAGGGCAAGCAGTAGTGTTGTGCGAAAAGTCGAAGTGAGGGCGTTCTGTTTGTTCTCGCAACGGGTGAGCGTAAGGGTGCAATGCGGACGGGCAGGGGGTTTAAATAGGATCACCGGCGGAGCTCGCATGCAAGGAAAGCCGAGGGAGGGGCTTAACTCACCGGCGAGGGCTCGGCCATGCACGCGCAGCGTGTTCCTAGGGTGTAATCGCGAGGATTAACGAGGGGAAACAGTTGGCCAGGCGTGGGGGACCGTTTAATGACGTCGAATTAAAGTGGGAGGGGCCAGCGAGGCGGATCCGAGGCGGGGGTCATCAGCCGGCGCAATTTGGGGGCAGAGGCGGGAGGTAGACGTCGGTACTGACAAGCGGGGTCCACTGGCCAGCGGGCGTGGGCGCGCGAGTGAGGGGACTGACGGGTGGGGCCGGGTACGCGTGCGGAGAGGAGGTCGCTGACGGGCGGGGTCCACTGGTCAGTTGGTGCGCGCGGGGAGGAGTGGGTTGGGCCGGCTGGGAGAGAGAAAGGGAGGGGCGGGCTCGTTACTGTTTCAAAATTGATTTCTGAATAAAAATAATTCCAGGAAATAGATTAAAATCTTAGGACTACTTCCTTGCTTGGTAAAATTTTGTAAAAATTCTCAAAACTATATTTTGGTCTTAGGATCATACATAAAAAGTTTCAGCTCCTGGTTTGGCCATTTCACCTATGTTGTAGTTCAAAAATGGTAAAGGGGAGTATTAAAGGTATTTCCAAAATAATAAATTCTAGGAAATTGAATTAAATAATATTTTTATTACTTTGAAAATTTGGGGTGTTACACTATGTCATTGTTAATCTGATTGTTTGTGATGCTTTCCTATGTTCCTGTTATATTATTCTTGCATGTTTCATGCACGCTAAGGTCGTTACCCTGCTAGAATAGTTTTACCTAAGAAAATTAAGTATTGATGCTCTTTTCAATGGCTGCACCCACCAAGGAGCTCAATCATCGACTGTGGGTCTGTCAAAGCAGGGTGCTATCTTTTATCTTGACTAGTCAGGGTGAAAGTCGGACTTCTACACGCTTAGTATTGGTTTGCTTAACGGGGCTATCAAAACGGTTTTGGGCCTTGGAGCATAGAGTTGGCGTAGAGCATAGGATGCTTCTCCAACGACAAGAGTCACATACGATGTGATTAGCAAAGTGTTGCTTACCTATGTCACCTAGATTCTACTAGTGATGCCAAAGCTCACTACGAGTTAGAATGAATATGGATCTTGCGCCACTATTAGTCATTAGAGGGAAAGTGACTATTTTAAAATAGTGTAACATCTTTTATTGGATAGAAGATAAATATTGCATAGTGCTAAACCATGAATTTAATATTTTGTAGATCATGGCACCTACTACTCCTTTTGTTAAGAGCACTCCAGTTTTTAATTTGTGATCTATTTGTTGACGCATAAATGCGCCCCCGCACTTTGGCTGGTTCGACGTCCAAAAGTATCGCAACGATACCGACGCCGCGTTCCGGCTACCCTGGATAGTGACAATGGATTTGGAGTCACCAGGCAATCAGATAAATAATTGATATTTCAATCCAATTGGCCAAAAAGTACTAGTAACAATGTAAACAATAACAAAATGATCAAAATACCTGGAATCGGCCAATTCGGAGGCTGATTCAGAATTACAACGGAGACTGGTCCGAAGGGTCCCTAGGGCACCTTCGGCCTCAGGCCCGGTCATACCGGAGGTATAACCTCGATCGGACCGGGGGTTGTGAAGGGGCTCCGGGAGATACCCGAAGGTAGCTGCGAGGTAGGCTCCAACGTGGTGTAGAGGGTTCCGGTCGGACCGGCGAAGTACTCCGGTTGGACCAACGAGGCAGGCTTTGAAGTGTGCGGGCTCCAGCACGTAGGACTCCGGTGAAAGAGGCTTCGGTGAAAGGCTTCGGCGCTGTGCGGAGGACTCCGGTCAGACCGGCGGGGTGCTGTCGGTCTTACTAGCTGTTGCTGACAATGACATGATGAGGTCCGGTCAGACCGGGACCCTAACGCCGGTCGGACCAAAGTAACAGATTGGATCTGCCCAACTTTGGTAGACCAAACAAACGATCTTTAATCACCTCAAAACTTCGCAGAGGTGTTTAGGAAGGCAATTGATCTAAAAACATAATAAGAGATCAAACACAATTTGGCTAGGCGGCCGAATTGCCGAGTAGGGCGATAAAAACCGATAAAACGGATAGCAATCCGTTACATGGATTAGCAGGAGGTTCACAAGCGAACCAGCAAGGGGTACCGTGATTACAGACACGGCAGACGGAGGGCTTTCAAGCAAACCCACGAAGATGCAGAAAGTAAAGGAAATAAATGTGATTCAAAGCTAGGGCTTTCGATTTTTGGATTAGAGAGAGAGAGAGAGAGCTTGAATCGGCCTTGTCCCTAATATTTATAGGGGAATGGGCTGGTTATCCCTAGCTAGAGATAGAGTTATATGTGGCCAAAACCCTGTTAAGATAAGATTTGGGAAAAAATACCTCGAATCCTCGTCGGATCCATATTCTGGACCCTGGCCGGTCTGACCGAGCCCATGGGTTCGATCTGACTGGACCTGGCCGGTTGGACCTGCCTACCATAGCCGGTCAGACCGTCCTTTGCCAGTTTTGACACATTTTTGGTCAAAAATACCATTTTTCAGTATTTGCCTAATTTGACCATTAATGCTGTTTTTTTCTATAAACACATGCCCCCTGCCTTTTAGCAAACTTAGTGAGCTAAAAGCATGACATGCCTTGGGTGATACTTCCAATATCGGCCTTTTAACACTTCAAGCGTTTTGCCACACACTTGGGAAGTATTTTTTTCAAATATATACCATTCAAAGCCCTTCGAAATCGCTCTCCTTGTAAAGACTCTAGGACATATGCATTGCCTGGAGTGATTTCGATACCTTAAAATGTCCTTCCCAACTAGGTGACCATTTACCAAATTTTGAACTCTTAGCGCCTAATGGAAAAATCGTCTTCCTCACCAAGTCATTGATTTGAAACGATTTTGCCTTGACCTTCTTGTTGTAGGCCCTAGCTACTCTTCTTTTATCTTTCTCTATTGCCTCTAGAGCCTTCAACCTCTTATCGGTCACTTCTTCCAAATTATCCTTTAAAATTGTCTCATATTCGTCGACCGATAAGCCATCTTGCTTAAGAAATACTAGTGATCCAAGATCCACCTCTACCTGTAGAACAACATCTTGTCCATATACTAACTCATATGGACTGACGTTAGTGGCACCGTGCCTCGCAACTCTACTAGCCCATAGAGCTTCGGAAAGTACCTCATGGCACCTTTTTGGAAACTCTTCAATCTTTTTCTTGATTAGTTTAATCACAGTTTTGTTACTAGACTCGGCCTGACCATTGGCCTGAGCATAATATGGGGAAGAGTTTACCAATTTGATCCCATAATATTCGGCAAAGTCCCTCACCTCTTTAGCAACAAACAAAGTACCTTGGTCTGTAGTGAGAGTTTGGGGAATGCCGAATCTGTGTATAATGTGTTTCAAGATGAAATCAATTACCTCATTGTGAGTCATGTTCTTGAGCGGCACGGCCTCAGTCCATTTGGTGAAGTAATTTGTTTCCATCAACACGAACCGATGGCCCTTTGAAGATGGAGGATGAATCTAGCCGATGAAGTCTAAACTCCAACCTCGGAACAGCCATGGCTTGATAATAGGATTAAGCATCGACGCGGGTGCTAGCTGAATAATGCCAAACATTTGACAAGCTTCACATCCTCTATAGTATCTAAAACAGTCTTCAGTCATAGTCGTCCAGTAAAAACCCGCCCTTTGAAGCATCCACCTCATCTTCGGGGCCGACTGATGAGTACCACAAAGCCCTTCATGTACTTCGCCTACAACAACTCTAGCTTGATCGGGGTCCAAACACTTCAAAAGAACTCCATCAATAGTCCGGCGATACAACACATCGTCGAGCAAAACAAATTTGAAAGCCTGTCGCCGAACCTTCCGATCAACCTTTTGGCTTGGATTTCTAAAATATTGGACGATATGGATCCTCCAATCGTCCTCACTGATCAAAGGAGCAATGGCAAAATTCCCACTAGAACTAGCCTCAAGATTTCTCATTTGGACCTGCCCCCCGAGTGCTAAACCTTCCTGGCAACAGTCGATCGGATCGGTCATGCTGGCCCGATTCAACCGGCTGTTTCCGGTTGTCTTGCATGGCTCAGTCTGACCGTCCTGACATGGTCGGTCAGACCGGGAACGCAAGGGAGGTCTGACCGTGCTTACAAAGCCGGTCAGACCGACATCAGTACCCTCAGGTGCTACATCGTCTTCAAGCATCATCTTTTCTCGTGTGCAGAATTTACCTCTCCTAATTTGATAGCATGATGCTTGTTGAGCAAAGTCATTTGCAAGCGAGTTGGCCTCTCTAGATACATGAGTAATCTCAAAATAATCAAAGGTAGTAATTAAGTCCAAACACTTATCCAAGTATCTATTTAATAAACCATTAAAACATTGAGCAAGCTTGGCTACTTGTTGCACAACTAATAAAGAATCACCATATGCATGAACATATTTCACACCTATGGAGTTTAACAACTCAAGACCTCGCAATAGGGCTTCATATTCGGCTTGATTATTAGTTGAATGAAATTCTAAACGGAACGAGGTTTCAAAGTGCATACCACTTGGTGATATGAGTACAACTCCAATACCTTGGCCATTCTTGCAAGCCAAACCATCGAAATAAAGTTTTCTTGGTAATACTTCAATCAGAGTGACTTCATCGCCCCAATTGACGTCTACATGGTGATCTACTATAAACTTAGCAACGACTTGGCCTTTCATAGGTCTCAACGGTTCATAAGACAAATCATATTAAATTAACGCATACGCCCACTTGCCTATTCTACCACTTAGAATTGGCTTTTGCAACATGTACTTTATGACATCCATTTGGCAAGTGACAACACATGTGCTAGGGAGAATATAGTGACGCAATTTGGTACACGCATAATAGAGGTATAAACACAAATGCTCCACAAACACGTACCTTGTTTCGATGTCCAGAAGTAGACAACTCAAGAAGGTGATGATGTACTCTCTTCCTTCAATGTCTTGAGTCAACACGGCTCCAATCACACTCTCTTCCGTGGCAATATAAAGCCGAAACGGCATCCCGGCCTTTGACGTCCTTACTACTGGTGGTGTCGACAAGCACTCTTTGATTTTCTCAAATGTGTGTTGCTGGCTCGCCCCCCAAGTGAAATCGGCTTCATTTTTTAGCCGGAGTATCGGGACGAAAGCTTCAATTTTTTGAGACAAGTTAGATATAAAGCGTCGCAAATAATTAACCTTGCCTAGCAGTTTCTGCACATCTTTCTTACATGTCGGCACCACACATCCTCTAATTTTCTCAAGCCTCTTAGGATCGATTTCAATGCCTCTTTCATGAATTATAAATCCCAAGAACTTACCTACCGACACGCCAAAAGCACACTTGAGCGGGTTCATTTTCAAGCCATACTGGCGCATTCTTTCGAAAGCAATTCCCAAATCGGCGAGGTGGTTCTCCATAGCGTCCGATTTGACCACAACATCGTCTATATAAACCTCTAACATAACTCCTAGAAAGTAATGGAAGATTAAGTTCATGGCACGTTGGTATGTGGCGCCAGCATTCTTTAAACCAAACGTCATTACTACCCACTCAAACAAGCTGACAAAACCCGGGCAGCGAAAAGCCATTCTAAAAACGTATTCTTCGGCCATAAAGATTTGATTATAACCAGCATTGCCGTAAAGAAAACTTAGTACCTTGTGTCTCGAGGCATCGTTGATCAACATGTCGGCTATTGGCTTGGGATACTCGTCTTTCAGAGTGGCTTTGTTCAAATCCCTAAAGTCGACGCAAATGCGGATCTTGCCACTCTCTTTCTTCTCGACATGCACGATGTTAGCGACCCATTCCGCGTACCTGCATGGCCTAATAAAACCTTCCTCTAGTAGACGTTCAACCTCCTCTTTAACTCGGTCATAGATGGCCGAATTGAAGCGGCGCGTCAGCTTCTTATAAGGCCTAAACCTGGGTTTAATGGGGAGCCGATGCTCAACAAGCTCTCGGCTTAACACGGGCATCTCGCTGTAGTCCCATGCGAAGCAATCAACATACGATCGAAGCAATTTTATTACTTCGGCCTTTACATCATTATTCAAATTCTGATTTACAAACGTCTGCCTCGAAACACTACCATCTCCTATGTCTACTTGTTCCAAGGGGTCGGCAGATGAGAAGACTTGACCTAATTTGTCTACCTCGCTAAAATCTTCAATGGCTTCAGCGATACCGTCTTGAGAAGATCGATATTGCTCTACGTGAGATTTTAGCCAATCAAGACTAGCACTAGACATTCTACTATCTTAGACACAACCGAGCCACACCGGCCGGCTTCACAGAAATAGGAACAAACCTCCCCTCTGATACACTAACAAAGTCATAATCCGAGAGGTCCCATCCCTACAAGAATTCTATCTCATCATGGGCGGTATCGCCGGACGCATCAGCCAAACTAACATGGGCCGATGTATCGGCGTATACTATCTCGACTTCGTTGCCATCCCATTGTATTAGGTTCTGGTGCAGGGTATACGACACACACTGGTTTGCGTGGATCCAATCACACCCAAGCAACACATTATAATTACCTTACACGCCGACGACGAAGAAGGCGATAGGTAGCGTCTTGTTCCCTACTATCAGTTCCAGAGACAGAACGCCTCTGGCCTCTGTCGTGTCGCCGTTGAAGCTCTTGAGGGTGACATTGGTCTTCTTCATGTCATCGTCATCTTTGCCGAGCCTCTTTAGAAGGGAGTATGGCATTAGGTTCATGGTGGTGCTGCCATCGATGAGCATCCTCGAGACAGGCTTCCCTTTGATGTGCCCCCTTATGTATAGAGGTCTCAAGTGACGACTCGTGTCTTCGGGCTTCTTGAATACGGCGTCCCGTGGGCCGAGCTCTAGCTGCATGACCCCGGCCTTCCTCCTGCAGTGGAGCGAACTCGAAAGGAAACATGAGGACGCTGATGTCCATTGCCTAAGGAGCGGGCCCCTCAGAGACAAGCGTGTAGTCGTCGTCGAGCAAGTCGTCATCATCAGAGCTAACAACGGGGGCCGACTCATCGACTTTGACTGACCTAGGTCTCCAGACTTTCTTCACGGTGGGCCGAGGACGGATTTCCTCAAAAAGTGCGTCTCGTGCCTCCTCGATCTTCTCTTCTCGTATCTCTTGTGCCCGCAAGCGCTGCAACCTCCTCTTTTGTGACTTGGACATCCCCGAGGGCACCCACGATGGCTGAGGATGGGTGCCGGGTGCCACGGTCTTTCTTCTAGCATTTTTGGCTGAAGGGGACTTGTCTGTACCGGCCTTGGATATCTTGCGCATGTCGTGAGAGATCCCCTGCTCCTGGTCGGTCGAACCGGCCATAGCGGGCCGGTCGGACCGGTCCGTGCCAAAAACCGTTGTAAGGCCGGTCGGACCAGACAACATACGCCAGTCGGACTAGGCTTCGGCCGGGGCTTCAGCCGGGCTAGGAGATGCGTCTTCGCGCCGTCCCATTGGGGCACCCTTCGGGATTGGGACCTCCTGGGATCCCACCCTAATGACTACAATCTCCGAGGCATCTACATGTTCATCCCTTCTGGTGCCATCTCACGGAGCCCGGTTCTGAGGTACTATAGATAGGCAGTGAACAATGTTATCACCCTGCGCCGGCCCCCGAACATGCCACTCGGAATTACTAGAAGGAATGTTATTATTAGTAGTTGGACATTGCCTAGTGTTCTCCGGCGGTGGAGGCCAAGTCGGAGCCATCGTCCAGCAGTAGGGTGGTGGCATCGGAGGCTCTAGCGGCCTTGCCCACTGAGCGCCGAACCCGTTGGCCTGTTGGAAGCTTGGCCACATCGACGGTACCTCGGACCAGACCGGCAAAGGGTCCTACCAGGCCGGAGGAAAACTAGCCCATGGCGGAGATTGGTCTGGCCACTGGAGACCGAATCCATCCGGAGGCTGCAGCCCACTCGGAGTAGGTAGGTCCAGCCACTGAGGTCCGAATTCCCCCGGAGGTTGGAACCCATGCGGAGGAGGTGGGTTCAGCCACTGAGGTCCGAAGCCTCCTGGAAACTGGGGCCAAGCAAGAGGAGGGTTCGGCCACTGAGGTCCGAACTCTACCGGAGGTTGGGACCAACCCGGAGGGGGGTTCGACCACTGAGGTCCGAACCCTGCTGGAGGCTGCATCCACTCTGAAGAGGGGTTTGGGCCCTGAGGTCCGAACTCAACCCTCGTGGGACTCATTCTCCTAGGGGGTTTCGACCATCCCGGAGCCTGTGGGCAAACACCTCTTCTCTCGGACCTTCGCTGGTGCTTGTCCAAAAGCATCTTGTAAGTCACCTTCGGCCTTCTGCGATGCCTGGCTGAAGATGATGACTTAATATTTTCTTTCCACACTCCTACCTCTGGATTCTTTGGTACGAGTGTGCATGTGCGAGTGTCTCCTACGATGACCGCTTTCCCCTTAGCTGACTCGGCCTGCTCTGGCTGAATCAACACCTTCTTCCCTTCAATCTCAACGTTGTTCATGGGAAAAGGGTCTCTATCTAATTTCATCTTTGGATTTGCTTCTATTTTCAATTGTCCTTCCTCTATGGCCAATTGTACATGCTGACAAAAAACATTGCAATCGTTAGTGTAGTGAGAATGTGAATCATGCCAGTTGTAGTAGGGACGCTTTTTTAATTTGTCGGTGGAGTTACAACGGAAACTGGCCCGAAGGGTCCCTAGGGCACCTTCGGCCTCAGGCCCAGTCAGACCGGAGGTATAACCTCAGTGGGACCGGGGGATGTGAAGGGGCTCTGGTCGAAGTCCCGAAGGTAGCTGCGAGGTAGGCTCCGGCGTGGTGCAGAGGGTTCCAGTCGGACCGGCGAGGCAGGCTTCGAAGCGTGCGGGCTGCGGCGTGTAGGACTCCGGTGAAAGGGGCTTTGGCGAAAGGCTTCGGCGCAGTGCAGAGGACTCTGGTCGGACCGGCAGGGTGCCATCGGTCTGACCGGTTGTTGTCGACAATGGCGTGACGAGGTCCGGTCAGACCGGGACCCTAACGCCGGTCGGACCGAAGTAACAGATCGGATCTGCCCAACTTCGGTAGTCCAAGCAAACGATCTTCAATCGCCTCCAAACATTGCAGAGGTGTTTACGAAGTCAATTGATCTACAAAGATAATAAGAGATCAAACACAATTCGGCTAGAGGGCCGAATTGCCGAGTAGGGCGATAAAAATCGATAAAAAGGATAGCAATTTGTTACGTGGATTAGCGGGAGGTTCACAAGCGAACCAGCAAGGGGTACCATGATTACGGACGCGTCAGACGAAGGTCTTTCAAGCAAACCCACGAAGATGCGGAAAGTAAAGGAAATAAATGCGATTCAAAGCTAGGGCTTTGTATTTTTGGATTAGAGAGAGAGTTTGAATCGGCCTTGCCCCTAATATTTATAAGGGGGTGGGCTGGTTATCCCTGGCAAGAGATAGAGTTAGATGCGGCCAAAACCCTGTTAAGATAAGATTTGTGCAAAAATACCTCAAATCCGCCTCGGATCCATATTCTGTACCCTGGCCGGTCTGACCGAGCCCTTGGGTCCAATCTGACTGGACCTGGCCGGTTGAACCAGCCTACCATAGCCGGTCAGACCGGCCTTTGCTAGGTTTGACACATTTTCGGTCAAAAATACCATTTTTCAATATTTGCCTAATTTGACCATTAATGCCATTTTTCAGAAATAATATGAGGAATGTGATGCTTACGATTTGATCGTTGGTCTTAAGGGCATGTTTCAGAACCAGGAAAGGGTTAAGAGATACAATGTGTCTAAAGCCTCGTTTGGGAGTAGGCTGGCTAAAGGGATCCCAGTGAGTCCCCATGTGTCCAGGATGATTGGTTACATTGAGACTCTAGAGAGACTAGGTTCTCCACTGGATCCATACTTATCTATTAATGTCATTCTCCAGTCGCTCCCACTGAGCTTTGAGCCGTTAATCATGAATTACAATATTGTTGGACTGGAGAAGACACTAGCAGAGTTACATGGGATGCTCATGACTGCTGTGGAGAGTATCAGGAAATCTCTAAATAATGTGATGATGATTCAGAAGGAGAGCAAAAAGAGAAAGAGGAAGGGCAAGTCTAAGACTACAGATTCGATCTCTAGTGTGAAATCTAAATTGACTAGAGGAAGGGTCTTGCTAGCTGTGATGTGTGCCACCACTGCCACAAGCCTAAGCATTGGAAGCACAATTGCAAGGTGTACTTGGAAGGGCAGAAGAACAAGAAGGGAAGTGTGACTTCCATTTCAGGTATTAATGTTATTGAAATTAATCTTGCTACTCATCCAAATAATTCATGGGTATTTGACACCGGATCGATGGTTCATACTTACAAATCATTGTAGGGTCTCAGAAGAGAAAGAAAGTGTGCTAGTGACAAGTTGGATATCTGTGTCGGGAATGGTGCAAAGGTAGCAGCGTTAGCCATCGGTGTTCATTCACTGTCACTACCATTAGGACTAGTTTTAGAGTTGAATAATTGTTATTTCATTTCCGCCTTAAGCAGAAACATTATCTCTTGTTCATATTTAGAGGAAGATGGTTTTGAATTCGTATTAAAGAAGAAGTGTTGTTCAATATTTTCGAATAGCATGCTCTATGGTGTTTGTCCATTAGTGAATGAATCATATATTCTGAGTCTTGAAGATGCACATGTTTATAACATTAGTCCTAAGAAACAATGACTCAATGATTTGAATCCTACCTACGTCTGGCATTGTTGTTTGGGTCATATAAATGAGAAGCGCGTGTAGAAGCTCTATAGTGATGGACTTTTGGAGTCATTTGGTTTTGAATCATATGACACATGCGAGTCTTGCTTACTTGGTAAAATGACAAAAACGCCTTTCACTGGACAGAGTGAGAGGACGAGTTAGCTATTGGCCATAGTACATACTGATGTGTGTGATCTAATGAGTCACATGGCTAGAAATTGTTTTCATTACTTTATCACTTTTACCAATGACTTTATTAGATATGGTTATATCTACTTGATGAGGCACAAGTAGGAGTCCTTTGAAAAGTTCAAGGAGTTCCAAAATGAAGTACAAAATCATACGGGCAATACAATTAAATTTCTACGATATGATCGTGGAGGTGAATATTTGAGCCATGAGTTTAGTGATCATCTGAAGCAGTGTAAAATTATTCCATAGCTGAATCCACCCGACACACCCCAGTGGAATCACTAATAGAAATCCTTTGATCTATGACAAATTGAGAATGACAATTTAGATTTTTGTCACAGAATAAGGTACATTAATGACAATTTGACCTTGTTCGTCATGGATGTTTTATGTGGGCGTTAGTCCCTTCATACAACTATGACGAAGTAAAAATATTTGTCATGTAAATTAACAAGCATTCATCCTAGAAGTTAAACTATATATGGTTTTACTGTTCAGGTCCGACCTATTAGATAATGCTCTTCGTCATAAAAGTAGGATTTGTGCGGTTTGGGAATTGAACCCAACACCTACTATTTCAAATCTGAATTGGCTTACCATTGGACTATGAGATTAGATGTGCATTAAATGAGAACATTTTTTTCTTAATGCATCTTTAATCCTACATAACAACACTTCCTTGAAACATTTTTAATTTTTTATCATAGCATCCGTGTATCATCTAATAACACCATGACATGTCTCATATTTTCATACTTCATTTGATTGTTTAGAATTAAAAAACCATTAAGCTCCATGTTGCCCATCAAGTCTCGTAACCTAGATTATCCAAGAATTCTTTAAATTTAGTGGATAAGAATTAAAAAGGACTTAAAAACATGAATATGATTTTTCCATAAATTTTGATTCACTATTTCAATCAAGCACTTCCGGTTAGAACTTTACCTATTTTCTTTAATTCTTCAAAACATATTTAATAAATTAAAAATAGTAAATGAACCTAGAAAAATACAAAATTTTTACTTGAGATAATATATATTTCATTTTGATTATAGAAAAAAGTTTCAAGTTCAATCAAAGATTTAACCATTGATTTTCTTTAAAACTAAACAAATTCCTTCTTTAAATCCTAATTTGTACTTGGAGAATCTCTAACTTTCTAAACATCTTACATAATAATTTTTTGAAACATTTTTAATTATTTGTTACAACATCTATGTATCATATAATAACACCATAACATGCCTCATATTTTTCCGACTCCATTTTAATTTTTTAGAGTTAAAAACCATTGAACTCCATGTTGCGCATCAAGTGTCGTAACCTAGATTTTCCAAAAAATTCTTTAAATTTAGAGGATAATAACTAAAAATGGACATAAAAACATTAATATGATTTTCTATAATTTTTGGTTCATTATGTCAAGCACTTTCAGTTCAAAATTTACATATTTTAATTTAATTCTTAGAAATATATTTAATAAATTAAAAAAGTAAACTAACCTAGAAAAATACGAAATTTTTACATGAGATAATATATGTTTCGTTTTGGTTATAGAAAAAGTTTCAAGTTCAAATAAATATTTAACTATTGATTTTCTTTAAAACCCAACACGTTCTTTATTTAAATCCTATTTGGTCCTTGTAGAATGTCCAACTTTCTAAACATCGCACACGATAAATTTCTCGAAACTTTTTTAATTTTTTATTACAACATCTATGTATCATATAATAATACCATGACAGGTCTCATATTTCTCTGACTTCATTTGGTTTTTTTAGAATTAAAAAACCATTGAGCTCTATGTTATCCATCAAGTGTCGTAACCTAAATTTTCCAAAAATTTCTTTAAATTTAGTGTATAAGAACTAAAAATAGACTTAAAAATGAATATGATTTTTCTATAAATTTTGGTTCTTTGTTTCAAGCACTTACAGATCAAATTTTACCTATTTTAATTTAATTCTGAGAAATATATTTAATAAATTTAAAATAGTAAACTAACCTATAAAATACCAAATTTTTTCATCAGATAATATATATATATTTGATTATAGAAAAAGTTTTAAGTTCAAACAAAAATGTAATATCTAACAATTGATTTTATTTACAACCCAACATATTCCTTCTTTAAATCATAATTCGTCCTTAGAGAATATCCAACTTTCTAAACATCGTAGAAGATAATTTTTTCGAAACATTTTTATTTTTTATCACAGCATCTATGTATCATATAATAACACTATGATATGTATCATATTTTTCCGACTTTATTTGATTTTTTTAGAATTGAAAAAACCATTGAGCTCCATGTTGACTTTGTAGAATGCATCAAATTATATTTTATCAACGCGTTTAGTTCTAATATGTTCATCAATTTTTTTGTTTGAATAGTTGAAACTCGACCGAGAAGCATGGTTGTAAGAGGATCCACCCAATAGTGAGGGGAAAATTTGAAGATCCCGCAATAGTGCCACATGCGGCTACTTGACATCCAAAATTTCAAGAGCCCCTGTAACACCCCAAATTTTCAAAGTAATAAAAATATTATTTAATCAAATTTCCTGAAATTTATTATTTTGGGAAATACCTTCAATACCCTTCTTTACCCTTTTGAACTACAACATAGGACAAAAGGCCAAACCAGGAGCTGAAACTTTTATGTATGATCCTAAGGCCAAGATATATTTTTGAGGATTTTTACAAATTTTTATCAACCTTCGAAGTAGCCCTAAGATTTTAATCTATTTCGTGGAATTATTTTTATTCAGAAATACTTTAAAACAGTAATGGGCCACCCTCCTCCCTTTCTCTCTCTCCCGGCCGGCCAAGCCCGTTACGCTCGCCCACGTT
Source organism: Zizania palustris (assembly GCA_019279435.1). Lineage (NCBI taxonomy): Eukaryota > Viridiplantae > Streptophyta > Magnoliopsida > Poales > Poaceae > Zizania > Zizania palustris. Next base: position 11,936,309 of record JAAALK010000082.1, read on the forward strand.
GGACTGATAGCCCGTTACCCTCTCTCCTCGCGCGCGCGTCCGACACCCTGGCCCCTCCCGTCGGCGCCACTCCTCTCTCACGCCCGAGCCCGACCCCACGCGTCAGCCGCCTCGCTCGTGCGATCGCGCCCGCTGGCCAGTCGCCCCCACCTGTCAGACTCGTCATCCACCTCCCACCACCGCCCCAAACTTCGCCGGCCAACTTTAATCCCCGCGATTCGCTCGTCGCCGGCCCCCTCCCCTCCATTTATCGCCGGCATTAACACCCTTGCGATGTGCCGACCGTTCCCCCCATTGAATTCACGCGTCATCGTCCCGTTATCGCCTGCATGCGGTGAAACCGCCTCGCTGACGTTTACTCACGCTCTCCCCCGATTACGCCCCCCTGCCCCCGCCGGTACCCCTATTTAACCCACTGGCCTCCACCGCGTCCGACCCCCACGACCATTCACTGTGAGGACAAACAGAGCACCCGCAATTCTCTTTTTAGCGCACCTCTACTGTTTCACCTCCGGCCACCGCTCGCCGCCGCCTCGGACCACCTCCGTCCACGCCATCGCCACCATCGTGACCACAAGGATGACCCCAACCTTGGCCACCCCTCCGTCGACACCGAACCCCGCCGGATCGCCGTCGCCGCCAAGGAACCAAACACCTTCGCCGCCTCCGCTCGTCGCCGTCCTCGCTCCGTCGACCGTTCGCCACCGCAGGGGTACCCTCGTGTTCCCCTTAGTTCCCTTGTTACGTATTTAGCCTTAGTTAGGCCGAATAGCCCTCGACGTCACCGGAATCGCTCGTCGTCGCGTCGCCGGAGTCGGGGAAGACGGGTACTTAACCCCCTCCCGACACGTGTCGTGTCGGATTCAATCGTGGCCGTGCGATCGGGATCCAATGGTGATAATTAAATCCCTCGTGCGGTTTAATTGGATCCGTTAGATCTCGGCGAAGGGGTACGTTCTAATCTAAGCCGTTCGCCAGATTTAAAATCCTGCATCGCATCTGAGCCGCACGATGCGTATCGGTTCGATGTTTTAATCTCAACCGTCCACGTCGACTTAAACGCCCTGCCTCGCCCTCGCGTGTTGGATCTAGATCCAACGGTCTAGATTGGGCCGGACCACGCGCACAGTGCGCGGGTTCACCGTGGGCCTGGCTCACCGTGGACCCGAGGGGATTTAAATTTGAAAATAAATTCCAGAAACTCTTTTAAACATGTAAAATTCATATCTGGCGCATTTTAACTTCAAAAATTACCATTTCAATTTCAGAAAATTTATAATATTATTCTCTACACATTCATTCAATAAAAACCATATGTTTACTTTGAAATTTTCATGTTTATTTAAATAGGTATTCAAATGCCCTTAGGATAAAAATGTAAATTTGATTATTTAAATTTCAGTAAGGCTTATTTTTTATTATTTCCCGTTAATAGGATGAAACCACTAAATTGCCCATGAACCTTTCATTTTAAATTGATCAGAAAGTTTAAAATGAGGTTACTCACATTTAAAACCATTTTTCAAAGGACAACACTTCATTTTAATTCCTTTTAAAATTATTTATAAAATGAATTTCAGAACCTTAAAAACTTTATTTTTCTTTAAATTAAACCAACTTAAACCTATGTGCTTGTTGTGTGATTTTATATTGTTTAGATTGGATGTTGTATTTATTTTATTTTACTTTATTTATATTGGAAAGACTACGACGCCGTCGAGGAGCCGGAATATTTTCCGGAAGTTCCTCCCTCTCCCTTCGCTGAACAAGGCAAGTCACCAAACCACTCTTTTGAACATATTGAACCCATGTTTTATTAAACTATCGCTAAAACACATATGATATACAAGCATTAGTCAAATGAAACCCTACAATATATTTATTTAGCATCCCCCGACCTTGATGTGCAACCCAAGCCATGCTATCTCGCCTAACCTCCTTGTCACCATATGACGAGTATTATTAGCTAGTGTCCAATGTATTGGCACGATTGCTATAGGATAAAAATGAGTCGTAGCAACTTGGTTCTACTATATGATCCCCGTTACTTCTAATCCTTGGAATTCTGTTTGTGAAGAGTTGTGGTTGTGAGTGAATGCATGGTGGGTTCCGGGTGCAATCTAGGGCATTGGTCGGTAGCACCCGGGGCACTATAAGCACCGGTCTGCGGGATCCGTTGCAATACACTTCCATACTAACCACAAGTCTAGTGGGTAAGTCCTAACTAAGGTATGGAGTGTTCCAAACCGAGGCCACCATTTGGAGATGGGTCAAGCAGCACCTGCGGGTGGCTTGTACCGACGTGGCACAAAAGGGGGTGCGACGTTAGCCGGGATGCGTCCCGGCGTGCCGGCGAAACCTAGAGCGGGTGGTTATCGCTTGGAGCATTTCATGCCGAGGTTTTGGCACGAGTTCCCGTGGAATGGGTCATCTCGTTTGGGATGAGTGCGTGCCTTGTGGGTACAGTAGTACATCTCTGATCAGGGTCTTAAATCTTTTTGAAAAGCCGAGCCCATGGTCAAGGGCGAGTTACGTGACATCCCACAGTTAGATTACTTTGAATATGTATGTGCACGATGGTTTGACATGTAAGGACTGTTGTGCGAGGAGGTAAAATGTACTCCTCGAGTTAGATGATATCATTGATGTTCATGTTTACCTTTCCACATGATAAAATTTGACTACACTAAATGCAATAACTCAAAATGTACTTTTCCGCACTTTAGCCATTATCCTTCCGTTGTTATTACCTTGCATTACTATTGCATTTGCGGTGGCTTGTTGAGTACTTTTTGTACTCATACCTGTTGGACCCCACAGAGGATGCCTACAATGAAGACGGTCTGGAGTAGCGACCCAGTCAAGCAAAGATCTTGAAAAAGGCGTTCGTCATGCTATTTACCTTTATTATTATTTTTATTCAACTCTGATGTAATAAATATGGTCTGTGTACCATGAATACTGCGTATGTATGATTGTCGCATGATGAACCTCTTGTATTATTGTTTTTCTTATGAAATTCAATAATGTCTCGATTTCGGTAAATCGGGGCCCCACAAGATGGTATCAGAGCCGACTTGACTGTAGGAAGCCAAACAGACCCGCCTAGCCATTAGCTGCAGGAAATTATTTCTCGAAAACCTACTTTATAAATTTTGTTCCTCCCCTCACTTTTCTTCAACTTGTTGTTTTGTAGATGCCAGTCTACCAAGTCCACAGCTACTGCCGCCATTACGAGGGCTTCGTCCGGGAGCTCCGCATGATGCTTACCTTCCTCGGGTTCCTCTTCAAACCTGAATTCCAGGGGGTATACCCGGATGAGTTCGCCGGGCCCTGCGACGTCTCTCTCACTGTCCACGGCTTTGGGGAGCACTTGCCGCCCTACACCACCGCGCTCGGGAGCCTGACTTTCGACGTCGCGTGCCAACGCGTCGCTCGCCTAGCTCTTATGGAGCTGAGGATGATCTATGATGATCGTCTTCAGAACTCGTCCTTCCGGCTTGTGCTGAAGCGCACTCCCGGCGCCCACCGTAGCATCTACCTCGGAGTTCACTCCGTGCGTGATCTGGTCATGGCCCGACAGTCGCGTCTTCTTCAGACTATGGACGACCTCCATACTGAGGCGGTGCCTGACGCCGATGAGCACCATGAGGCGGTTGAGTTTCTTCGTGAGGAGACGAAGAACTTGATCCAGCAGAATGGCGAGCTGTAGCGCAAGATCATACAGCTGTAGAAGGACATCGCGGAGATGGTCCCCCTCCTCCCCAAGAAGAGGAAGCCCATCCGTGAGCCCGTCCCTCGCCCCAAGAGGATCCCGCCACACCACTCCCCCACCAGACCATCCACTAGCGCCCCTGTACCACGCCCCGGCCTCGTCTCCGACCCAATGATCGAGAACTTTCTCGAACCCGCCATCCCTCGGGAGCCGCGTACTCATGGTTCCGAGAGCACGGAGGCCGCCTCCGGTGACGAATATGCACTAGATATACCGCTATTTTAAATAAAATAATTTTTGTATGTGGTGCTATCTACAACGAGTTGAGTTGTAGATAGAATAAGAGCTTGGTTGTAATGAACAATTTTATCACTTGATTTATATTCATGAGCTTTATGAGCCATTTTCTTTGATTGTGTTGTCATCTTTTACCTTATAACATCGTGTATTCAGAAGATGGCCAACCACCAGAACACCGGCTCCAACAACGGTGAAGGAGGAAGCCGTGACGTGCCCGAGGGTGTTGTACCCAACTGGGGTGCAACGGCCCACGTCAGTCTGGGTCGCCATCCGCCAACCATCCCACTTTGGCGGATTTGATGGTGAACCAAAACCAATTAATCACCTCCCTCCTCACTCAGATGCAGCACCAACAAGCTCAGTTGGACCGTCTGCATAATGGAGAGCCTGCCCCTCGCGCACAAGCACCCGCACCCGCTCCCCAACTCTCGGAGTTTCTACGCATGCGCCCGCCCATCTTCTCGAGCACCACCAACCCCATGGAGGCCGGAGATTGGCTCCGCACCACTGGGAAGAAGCTTGATCTCCTCCCCTGCACCGACCGGGAGCGAGTGGCCTTCGCCACTCACCAGCTCTAGGGTACCGCCGCTGAGTGGTGGGACAACTATCGTGAGTCCCAACCTGAGGACCACGTGGTGACATGGGCGGAGTTCACCATCGCCTTTCGCGCCACCCACGTCCCCGCCGGTGTCATCGCGGTGAAACAGCAGGAGTTCCGTGACCTGCACCAGGGCAGTCGGACCGTCATGGAGTACCTCCATGAGTTCAACCGTCTGGCTCGCTACGCGCCAGAAGAAGTGCGGACCGATGCCCTCCGCCAGGCCAAGTTCCTCCGTGGACTTAAGGACGAGCTATCCATCCAGCTCGTCGCCACCGACTACGCTGACTTCCAACGACTAGTCAATAAAGCGCTCATCGAAGAGACTGAGCAGAACAAGTTGGACCTCAAGAAGAGGAAGATGATCGCCTTCAAGCATCAACAGGCGAATTCCCAGAGGCCCCGCTTCGTTCCTCCGCCACCAGCACCCGCCTACCATCCTCGGCCTGCCTACAGGCCGCCTCACACCGCCGGTGGATCCAACGCTGGCATCCTCGCCCCGCTCCACCAGCTCTGGCCGCTCAGCCGACGCCCGCCGCCAAGGCCCCGATCTTGAAGGATCGCCAAGGGTGGCCGGTCGTCTGCTTCAACTGCCGGAAGGAAGGGCACTACTCGCACCAGTGTCCTCACCCCAAGAAGCCTTAAGGCGTGGCACCCAACCAGGCAGTTCGTGCCCGCGTCAACCACATCAACGCGGAGGAAGCTCAGGAGGCTCCCGAAGTCGTGCTCGGTACGTTTACCGCAAATTCCGTACCAGCTATAATATTATTTGACTCTAGAGCGACACACTCTTTTATCTCGGAAGAATTTGTGAAAATCAACGACTTGGACGTGCTCCCTATATCCGTCCCCATGATGATTGCCACTCCCAGCAATAAACCTTAGCCCACTTATACAGTCCTATGGTTAAGATAGAGATCCAAGGAGTATTATTCCGGGCTGAGCCAGTCCTCATAAAGTGCACCAGACTCGACCTCATCCTATGGATGGATTGACTGATGAAGCACAAGGGGGTGATCGACTGTGCCAACAAGTCCGTCACAGTGACCAACCCTGAAGGCGAAGCCGTCACCTTTCGGATGACCAGCCGCAAATCACTCGAAGCGTCCCTCCACTCGCTAGCCCTTGAAGAAGTGCCCATAGTCAAGGAGTTCATGGACGTGTTCCCTTAGGACCTACCAGGAATGCCTCCCAAGAGGGACATCGAATTCAGAATCGAACTTGTCCCCGGGACTACCCCAATCTCCAAGCGCCCATACCAGATGGCTGCCAATGAATTAGCCAAGGTCAAGAGCAACATCGAAGACCTAGACCAGAAAGGGTACATCCGACCGAGTACCTCACCTTGGGGTGTACCGGTCATCTTTGCCATGAAAAAGGACATGATGGACTATAGATCCTTGAACGACATAACCATCAAGAACAAGTACCCATTACCTCAGATCGACGACTTGTTCGATCAACTGAAGGGATCCTCGGTGTTTTCCAAGATTGACCTCAAGTCAGGTTATCACCAGTTGAGGATTAGAGAAGAAGACATACCCAAGACTGCCTTCACCTCCCACTATGGACTCTACGAGTATACTGTGATGTCATTCGAACTCACGAATGCCCCGACTTTTTTCATGAACATGATTAACAATGTTTTCATGGAGTTATTGGATAAGTTCATCGTGGTATTCATCGACGATATCCTCGTCTACTCCAAGACAAAGGAAGAGCATGAAACTCACCTTCGTCTGACCCTCTGAAAGCTAAGGGAGCAGCAATTGTACGCCAAATACAGCAAGTGCGAATTTTGGTCGTCTGAGGTGAAGTTCCTCGGTCATGTCATATCTGCCGGAGGAATAGCAGTGGACCCGACCACCATGGAAGCAGTGACCAACTGGCTGCAGCCCACTATCGTGACCGAGATCTGGAGTTTTCTCGGATTGGCTGGATACTACCGCCGGTTCATCGAGAATTTTTCGAAGATCGCCAAGCCTATGGCCAGACTTCTGCAGAAGGAAGTGAAGTTTGAATGGACCCCAGATTGTGAAGAAAGCTTCCAGACCCTCAAGAAGAAGCTCATGTCAGCCCCAATCCTGACCCTGCCAGACATCTAGAAAGATTTCCACGTATACTACGATGCTTCTCGCCAAGGTTTGGGATGTGTCTTGATGCAAGATGGGAAGGTGATATCATACGCCTCCCGACAGCTCAGACCGCATGAGCTGAATTACCCAACCCACGACCTGGAGTTAGCAGCCGTGGTTCATGCCTTGAAGATATGGAGACATTACCTTGTGGGGAATCGGTGTGAGGTCTTCACCGACCACAAGAGCCTCAAGTATATATTCACCAAACCGGACCTGAACCTCAGGCAAAGGAGATGGTTGGAACTGATCAAGGATTACAACTTGGGCATCCATTATCATCCAGGCAAGGCAAATGTGGTGGCAGACGCCCTTAGTCGAAAAGGGTACTGCAATGTCATCATGATTCAGGACCAAGCTCCTTTGTTATACAAGGAGATGGAAAGGCTGAATTTAGGGATCACCACCCGAGCGTACCTCGCTGCCTTGGAGTCTAGGCCTGTCTTAATAGACCAGACCCGAGAAAAACAGAAGGAAGACCCGGACATCTTAGAGATCCAGCAGAACATGCGGAATGGTAAAGCCCCGGGATTTTCTGAGGACGAGCATGGTACCATTTGGTTCGGGAACCGGATATGCGTGCCCGACAAGCCTGAATTGAAGACCCTCATCCTTCAAGAAGCCCACGATACCTTATACTCCATTCATATCGGGAGTACAAAGATGTATCAAGACCTGAAGGAGAAATATTGGTGGGTCAGCATGAAGAGAGAAATAGCTGAGTATGTGGCCAAGTGCGACACATGCCGGCGAGTCAAGGCAGAGCATCAAAGGCCTGCTGGACTATTGCAACCTCTCAAGGTCCCCGAATGGCAGTGGGAAGAGATAGGGATGGACTTTATCACGGGACTACACAGGACACAAGGTGGTCATGATTCTATCTTGGTGATCGTCGATCGACTCACCAAGGTAGCCCACTTTATCCCCGTCAAGACAACTTACACTGTCGCCAAATTGGCCGATTTGTACATGACCCGGATCGTGTGCCTTCACGGAGTTCCTAAGAAAATTGTATCTGACCGTGGGAGCCAGTTTACCTCCAAGTTTTGGAAGAACCTTCAAGAGGAACTCGGCACCCGACTAAACTTTAGCACCGCCTATCATCCACAAACCGACGGTCAAACCGAAAGGGTCAACCAAATACTGGAAGATATGCTTAGAGCTTGCGCTCTAGACTTTGGCTGAATGTGGGACAAGAACTTGCCTTACGCGGAGTTCTCCTACAACAACAGCTATCAGGCCAGCCTGCAAATGTCCCTGTTCGAAGCACTTTACGGGCGTAAGTGCAGAACGCCGCTGCTCTGGGATCAGACTTGAGAATCGCAACTATTTGGGACATATATATTGAGAGAAGCTGAAGAGAAGGTCAAGATCATAAGGGACCGATTGAAGATCGCCCAGTCCCGACAAAAGAGCTACGCCGATAACCGTCGAAGAGACCTAACCTTTGAGGAGGGTGATTATGTATATCTCCGAGTCACTCCCCTCTGCGGCACTCAATGGTTCAACATGAAAGGCAAGCTAGCACCCCGCTACGTCGGACCTTTTCAGATCCTCCGATGGCAAGGAGAAGTGGCGTATCAACTTGAACTGCATCCATCATTGGCGGGAGTTCACGATGTGTTCCATGTCTCTCAGCTGAAGAAGTGTCTCCATGTGCCCGCCGAGCAAGCCGATCTTCAACAGCTCAAGATCCAAGAAGACTTGACCTACATCGAGAAACCCATCAAGATCTTGGAAACCAAGGAAAGGGTAACCAGGAGTCGTGTAGTTCGCTTCTGCAAGGTTCAGTGGGACAACCACCCTGCCGAAGAAGCCGCATGGGAAAAGGAAGACGAGCTGAAAGTCCAATACCCCGAGCTATTCGAGTAACGCTCCAATCTCGAGGACGAGGTTCTTTGTAAGGGGGATAGGTTTGTAACACCCCAAATTTTCAAAGTAATAAAAATATTATTTAATCCAATTTCCTGAAATTTATTATTTTGGGAAATACCTTCAATACCTTTCTTTACCCTTTTGAACTACAACATAGGTGAAATGGCCAAACCAGGAGCTGAAACTTTTTATGTATGATCCTAAGGCCAAGATATATTTTTGAGGATTTTTTACAAATTTTTATCAACCTTGGAAGTAGCCCTAAGATTTTAATATATTTCCTGGAATTATTTTTATTCAGAAATACTTTAAAACAGTAATGAGCCACCCTCCTCCCTTACTCTCTCTCCCGGCCGGCCCAGCCTGTTACCCTCACCCACCTCGGACTGACAGCCCGACCCCACCCGTCAGCGAGCCCCTCTCTCCTCGCGCGCGCGTCGGACACCCTGGCCCCTCCTGTCGGCGCCACCCCTCTCTCACGCCCGAGCCCAACCCCACGCGTCAGCCGCCTCGCTCGTGCGATTGCGCCCAGTGGCCACTGGCCCCCACCTGTCGGACTCGTCATCCACCTCTCGCCACCGCCCCCAAACTTTGCCGGCCGACTTTAATCCCCGCGATTCGCTCATCGCCGGCCCCCTCCCCTCCATTTATCGCCGGCATTAACACCCCCGCGACGCGCCGACTGTTTCCCCCATTGAATTCACGCGTCATCGTCCCGTTATCGCCTGCATGAGGTGAAACCATCTCGCCGGCATTTACTCACGGTATCCCCCGATTGCGCCCCCTGCCCCCGCCGGTACCCCTATTTAACCCACTGGCCTCCACCGCGTCCGACCCCCACGACCATTCGCTGTGAGGACAAACAGAGCGCCTGCAATTCGCTTTTTAGTGCACCTCTACTATTTCACCTCTGGCAACCGCTCGCCGCTGCCTCGGACCACCTCCGTCCACGCCATCGCCACCATCGTGACCGCAAGGATGACCCCGACCTCGACCACCCCTCCGTCGACACCGAACCCCACCGGATCGCCGTCGCCGACAAGGAACCGAATACCTTCACCGCCTCCGCTCGTCGCCGGCCTCGCTCCGTCGACCGTTCGCCACCGCAGGGGTACCCTCGTGTTCCCCTTAGTTCCCTCGTTACGTATTTAGCCTTAGTTAGGCCGGATAGCCCTCGACGTCGCCGGAATCGCTCGCTGTCACATCACCGTAGTCGGGGAAGACGGGTACTTAACCCCCCCCCCCCGACACGTGCCGTGTCGGATTCGATCATGACCGTGCGATTGGGATCCAACGGTGACAATTAAATCCCTCGTGCGGTTTAATCGGATCCGTTAGATCTCGGCGAAGGGGTACGTTCTAATCTGAGCCGTTCGCTAGATTTAAAATCCCGCATTGCATCTGAGCCGCACGATGCGTATCAGTTCGATGTTTTAATCTCAGCCGTCCACGTTGACTTAAACGCCCCACCTCGCCCTCGCGCGTTGGATCTAGATCCAACGGTCCAGATTGGGCCGGACCATGCGCACAGTGCGCGGGTTCACCGTGGGCCTGGCTCACCGTGGACCCAAGGGGATTTAAATTTGAAAATAAATTCCAGAAACTGTTTTAAACTTGTAAAATTCATATCTGGCGCATTTTAACTTCAAAAATTACCATTTCAATTTCAGAAAATTTATAATATTATTCTCTACACATTCATTCAATAAAAACCATATGTTTATTTTGAAATTTTCACGTTTATTTAAATAGGTATTCAAATGCCCTTAGGATAAAAATGTAAATTTGATTATTTAAATTTCAATAAGGCTTATTTTTTATTATTTCCCGTTAATAGGATGAAACCACTAAATTGCCCATGAACCTTTCATTTTAAATTGATTAGAAAGTTTAAAATGAGGTTACTCACATTTAAAACCCTTTTTCAAAGGACAACACTTCATTTTAATTCCTCTTAAAATTATTTATAAAATGAATTTTAGAACCTTAACAACTTGATTTTTCTTTAAATTAAACCAACTTAAACCTATGTGCTTGTTGTGTGATTTTATATTGTTTAGATTGGATGTTATATTTATTTTATTTTACTTTATTTATATTGGAAAGACTACGACGCCGTCGAGGAGACGGAATATTTCCCGGAAGTTCCTCCCTCTCCCTTCGCTGAACAAGGCAAGTCACCAAACCACTCTTTTGAACATATTGAACCCATGTTTTATTAAACTATCGCTAAAACACATAGGATATACATGCATTAGTCAAATGAAACCCTACAATATATTTATTTAGGATCCCCCGACCTTGATGTGCAACCCAAGCCATGCTATCTCGCCTAACCTCCTTGTCACCATATGATGAGTATTATTAGCTAGTGTCCAATGTATTGGCATGATTGCTATAGGATAAAATTGAGTCGTAGCAACTTGGTTCTACTATATGATCCCCGTTACTTATTATCATTGGAATTCTGTTGGTGATGAGTTGTGGTTGTGAGTGAATGCATGGTGGGTTCCGGGTGCAAGCTAGGGCATTGGTCGGTAGCACCCGGGGCACTATAAGGACCGGTCTGCGGGATCCGTTGCAATACACTTTCGTACTAACCACAGGTCTAGTGGGTAAGTCCTAACTAAGGTATGGAGTGTTCCAAACCGAGGCCACCATTTGGAGATGGGTCAAGCATCACCTGCGGGTGGCTTGTACCGACGTGGCGCCAAAGGGTGTGCGACGTTAGCTGGGATGCGGCTCGGCGCTCCGGCGAAACCTAGAGCGGGTGGTTATCGCTCGGAGCATTTCATGCCGAGGTTTTGGCACGAGTTCCCGTGGTATGGGTCATCTCGTTTGGGATGAGTGCGTGCCTTGTGGGTACAGTAGTACATGTCTGATCAGAGTCTTAAATCTTTTCAAAAAGTCGAGCCCACGGTCAAGGGTGGGTTGCGTGACATCCCACAGTTAGATTACTTTGAATATGTATGTGCACGATGGTTTGACATGTAAGGACTGTTGTGCGAGGAGGTAAAACATACTCCTTGAGTTAGATGATATCATTGATGTTCATGTTTACTTTTCCGCCTGATAAAATTTGACTACACTAAATGCAATAACTGAAAATGTATTTTTCCGCACTTTAGCCATTATCCTTCCGTTGTTATTACCTTGCATTACTATTGCATTTGCGGTGGCTTGTTGAGTACTTTTTGTACTCATACCCGTTGGACCCCACAGAGGATGCCTACTATGAAGACGGTCTGGAGTAGCGACCCAGTCAAGCAAAGATCTTGAAAAGGGCGTTCGTCATGCTATTTACCTTTATTATTAATTTTATTCAACTCTGATGTAATAAATATGGTCTGCGTACCATGAATACTGCGTATGTACGATTGTCGCATGATGAACCTCTTGTATTATTGTTTTTCTTATGAAATTCAATAATGTCTCGATTTCGGTAAATCGGGGCCCCACAGCCCCCTCCCCTCCCCCTCCGCTTTCCCTCTTTCGAATGTCAAAATTTCAAGAATAGTCTTCGTATTATTCTCTTCCCCAAATCTGTGACTCCTCCTCTCCACTAGAGCTCCACTCGAGCCTCCTCTCTCATGACTTGTACGCTTGCTAATCGTCGGTGTCCTACCTCTATTCTAGGGTTTCCCTAGGTCCAACATCGATATCCTGGACGTCATCGCCCAGCGTCGCAAGCTCACTGGTATTATTATTGCTCGTTGGTTGGACCCGATTCCTTTGATCTGTTTGATATGAGATTTTGTATGAATTTGATCTGTTTGATATGGGGTTTCGTATGAATTCAATATGGTACCACCAATGAGGGTGGTTTATTAGCTTAATGGGCATGAAGGTGCTGGGTTAGTGTTGTGTATGCTCTAAAAATTGTGTCGGATACTAGGGTAGGATACTGATTGTGAGTGTCCTAATGAGGAATAAATATAGAAATTGTGAAAAGATTCAAAGAGTATACATGATGATTGTTTTGTTTTGTGGTCTTGGGCTGAATCTTTAGAGGCTTATAGCTTGAGTATTTTACTATTTTAGCATTTTCTCATAATTCTTATGCATTTCAAGTGTTCAGTAAAGTGAATATTGGTGATGAGACTTTGGTGATTTTAGCTGCAGTAGATGATGGATAGTTCTATTATTCCTTTATGTTTTTTTTCTAAAATATCAGGAAGTTCCTTTCATATGTTTAGACACAATTGTAATTTATATATTGGGATGTCGATACCGTATTTGATCAACTCATTGTTTTGTGAATGCCTACATGTAGGTTGAGTTTCTTGGATCCACTAATCAATTTGCTAGAGATATGTATATATGATGTTGTTTGTTTTCTAAGTATGTAGGCACCACCTTTAATCTCTGTTAGGGGAGATAATCCCAATGGCAGTTGGAAGCACGAATAGTAGTATGGCCCGGAGGGGAGGCCATGTCTGGAAGGCCCGACGTCCCGTGCTGAAGGTACCTACGAGCCCCGAGGCAGGGAGGCCTAGGGGTCTCCAGAAGCCCCGAAGCGTTCAGAAGGTGCCCCCAGATAAAGCGCCCAGTAGGATGTTCGAGGCCAGCCTTCGACAGGTACGAAGGCTCCAGGATGCGATCGAAGATCAGGAGATGACCCAGTCAAGGTTGTCCGAGGACAGGGTCGCGATCGTCTGTGCTGTGTCGGGCGATCGCTGCAGCGCCCGACACGATTGATACGCTGTCAGAGCCGCACCTTACTGTTTGTACTGTATAGCAGCTACTCTTGTCTGTATTACAAGCCTCTATTAGGCTGAGTAACGGTTTGGGGGTTTTGTAGGCATTAGGCCCTTCCAGGACGGGTCGCCCTATAAGTACCCCCTTCTCCAGATGTAATAAACACGCGATCCAAGAATAATATCTGAGCTCTACATTCCATTACTCTCATCTTCCAAAAATCCTGTTGGCTCGATCCGTCGTCCCAACAGTTTCATCGTCCGTGGGGACATAGTTCGAGAAGCTAGCGTCCTCTACATCCATTCATAGAGACATGTCGGGTTGGAAGAGCACAAGCATGGTTCCTCTGTGGAGGTCAGCCCGCAACGCCGGAGTTGAGCCTACTCCAGTTTCCGCTCCAGACCCTCCAGCTGTCGCGTCTGCCGAGGCGCCTAGCGCAGAGCCAAACCAGGCTCCTAGGGGAATGCCGGGGGCCCAAGGTCCTACTGGCCAGGAGGAGCCGGCCTCTGTCAACCCCTCGAGGCTCCAGTTGGGGCCCTTGGAGAGTCACCCCCCATGCAGACCCCAGACGGTGGCCCTCTGGACCGACTACGTCCGCTCTCAAGACCCAGACACTGCCTCCGGGGGAAGCAGGAGCTAGGCTGATGCCCTGGTAGCCGAGAATGCCAGGTTAAAGGTGGAGCAGGCCCAATGGTGCCAGGAGGCGTCACTCCACCCTCCGGAGCCCTCTCGAACAATGGGGGTTGTGGCTGTGGCCTTGAGCGATGACGAAGACCAAATGGAGGAGGAGAACGCGTCGTACGATGAAGAGTCTCCCCTACACCCCGACCTCAAGAGGGTGTGGTTTGACTCAAAGTTTCGTGCCGCCAAGCTTCCTAAATACTCCGCGGACCCTGACCCTGGAGAGTTCTCCCGCTCATACGCTCTAGCAATAGAAGCATGCGGGGGGAGCCGTGACACCATGGCCAAATGCTTCCCTCTAGCGCTCGAAGGGATCGCTCTCCGGTGGTTCTGGTCGCTGCGGCGGGAACCATCCGTTCGTAAGACCAACTGAAGAAGAAGTTTGTCAACAACTTCTAGGGGACCTTCGTGGCCCCGATGTCGACCGGAAGCCTCTTTCAGGTGAAGCAGCAGCCTGGGGAGACGCTACGCCAGTACTCTCAGTGCTTCGCACACACCAAGGCCCAAATCAAGGGACTATCGGCCTCCTCGGTCATCGACGCCGCCCGGGAGGGAGTCACCCACCCGAGTCTCCTCAACAAGCTCCATCGGAAGCCAATCTCCTCGGTAGCTCAGCTTATGATGTACATCGAAGAGTACGCTCGGCCCGAGGAAGGTCAGCTATGCTGGCAGGCGATAATCGTCCCCGTCCGGGCTTTGAGTGCCAAGGTGTACGAGGCGTCTCCCGATCCCGACCGCGGGGTCCGCACCATTCTAGATCTTCGTCGCCAAGACTTCGGCCGCCAAGACTCCAGTCACCGGGACTCCTAGCGAGGCCAGAAGCAACTTCGAGGGGATGTCCTCAACATCACCCCGAGGGGCCCCGCCAAGAACCCACACACATCCGGCGGGGGTGTCCCTCCGGAGCCAGGGTTCCACCAAGAGCACTCCCCGTAGGAACAACTCTCTACTACAGCGTCCACAGCGAGAACCGGAGCCACAACACCGACTCATGCCGAACCATCCTTGCCCTCCGGAACGACTACCTCGAGCGAAACTCCAACTATGGCCCCTCCGACAAAGGGGCTCCCGTCCCCCGCCCTGACGCCATCCAGGTAGTCAGGCGCCGGGACGAGCCAGAAACTTTGGGCCTAGCTCCGGAACATGGCAGGTTCCAAGCCCCCAAGCTCGAAGATGGAGCGGACCGAGGATACCGGGTGGTCCTTCCCATATCCGGAGGAGGAGTTCTAGGAGCCATGTCCAAGCGTCAGCGAAGGGAATACGTCTGGGAGGTCGGGCATATCGGCACATCAAGCCTCTCCACGCTTCCCGAGTGGTCCTACGTCCCGATCTCCTTCACTGCTAAGGACGCCGCCAGTGTCAAGTTCCCGCACGCTGATCCCCTCATCATATCGGTGGATATCGCTTGTGTTGAGGTGCGTCGTATCCTGGTCGATGGCGGGAGTTCTGCTGAAATCATCTTCGTGCAGGATTTCGACCAACTGTGCCTTTCTCGGAAACACTTGTTACCAGCCTCTCGGCCGCTCCAGGGTTTCGCAGGGCCACCACTCGACGTGCTTAGCCAGATCGGGTTGGAGGTGACTTTCGGAGAATCCCCCCTTCATCGCAGTGAGGAGATCATCTTCGACGTCATCGACGCTCCGTACGCCTACAACGCCATCTTCGGGAGGGGATGCTCAACCGCTTCGGAGCCATCGCCCACCAAAACTACTTATGCCTCAAGATGCCGACTCCAGGGGGAGTGCTGTCAATCCTGGGAGATCAGGCCATGGCCTGCCGGGTCGAGTACGGCCACTCGGCCCCATTGGAGCAAAGGCAAGTCCACAGCGTCCGCGGAAGGTCGGAAGAAGCCGAATTGCCAGGCGCCGGAGATGTTCCTCCAAAGGGGCCCCCAGCCAAGCCACTACCAGAATGAGAAATCATCACGAAGGTCATGATCTAGAACGAGAAAGAGTACCCGATCCGTTTCGGAGGTGGCCTTGAACCAAAGGTGTCAGAGCAGCTCGAAGAAGTCATCCGCCACAACCTGGACATCTTCGCGTGGTCTGACGAAGACATACTAGGCATCGACTGCTCGATTATCGAACACTCTCTGGCGGTTGACCCAAAAGCTCGCCCGGTACGCTAGGGGCTTCGGAAGCTGTCCATCGAGCGAGCCGAGCTTGCCAAGACCGAGACTGAGAAGTTTCTCCGGGCGGGGGTCATTCGGGAAGTTAGTCACACCGAGTGGTTGTCAAACCCAGCGTTTGTCCAGAAGAAAACATCTGGCAAATGGCGCATGTGTATCGACTTTACTTCCTTGAATAAAGCTAGCCCCCGTGACCCCTACTCCATGCCTCGCATCGACCAATTAGTTGATTCTACCGCTGGTTCCGAGCTCCTCATCTTCCTCGACGCCTATTCAGGGTATCACCAGATTTGGTTGAAGCTAGAAGATCCGGTCAAAATGAGCTTCATTACCCCCTCGGGAGTGTTTTGCTATGTTCGGATGCCCTTCGTCCTCCGCAATGCCGGAGCCACTGTTGTAGCAATTGTGTTAGCTACAACACAGGTTTTGTATGTGTGTATATGGTGTATAAAATGAACCTCAAAGGGTTCTCTCAGAGGGAGAAAGGATTTATAATGGTTCAGACCTCCCCTAGGGGATAATAGCCCTACGTCTAGTTTGTGGTGGATTTGGCATGGCATGCCTCGGTGTGGTGTAGTAAACTCCAGGGTTTCATGGCCCTGGAGAAGCTATCCTATTACAAGGGCTTGGCCCTGCTTTTATAGGCACGTAGGCCAAAGGAAAAGACCAAAATGCCCTCTATAAGTCCTAGGCTCATAGGGGCAAAAAGGGGAAAAGGAGCTAGCTACTGTACAAAAGTGCTATACAGACGTGTCAGATAACGTCACTTCTTGACCATCTAAACGACATACTAGGGGCAGAGGGGCCCCTGGTATGGCTATTACACTGTAGCGAGGTGCATATATTTCCTGGGTTCGGAGTAGGGGCCGGAGCTCTTCAGGCGGAGGCTGCAAGGGAGGCTTCGAAGTACACTACAAGGTGGGCTTCGAAGTATACTCCGAACTGGGGCTCCGAACTGTGGCTTCAAAGAATTATCTTTGAATTGGCTGGAAAGGGTCCTGAGACTGGCTCTGAGGAGCTCCGAAGGGAGCTCGAAGGTTAACTCCAAACATATCCCGAAGGTTAACTCCGAGCAAGTGATGAGGACATCACTTCACATGATACACACATGGAGCCTCCACCTACAATTCAGTTACTAGGACGAATCACACGCGCCCGTGCCCGTCGCTTGAATCATGAGGTTAATTCTTTCCTTAGCAACTATGTCAATATTTGTTTGGACGGGATGCTACTGAATACTAGTGATATTTTGTTGCTTAGGAACATGGGAGATGGAATAGAAGAGTTGGAGCTGAAGACGGAGTCGCACGGATGTCTTGAAGTCAAGATTTCGCTGGTTCGGACTACATCAACCACCCTGCACTAAAATGGGCATAACTTCCTCATACGAAGTCCGATTGGCGTGTTCTTTGACTTTTTGGAAAGCTGAGGAGAAGACGGATCGTTTTCCGTTGGTTTCACCTTATTTGGAGTCTCGAGTCGTTCTGTGTGATTTAAAAAGTCCTACGTGACAGAACTGGGCCATGTTGGCCCATAGTCTAAGTCTGTACGTCTTCTAGCCCACAGCCTGTGTCTGTTCGCCTTCCACAGGCCGCCGCCCTATATATTCTCACGCCAGCCGCCTCTAGGGTTAGGTTTTGCTTTGTTTGCATCTACACTGTTGTGTTTAGATCCCGCCTCTTGCACCGGACCGATTGGCTGCTGCATTGGCGTTTGTGAAACCTCACCTTATCTTCGTTTGTCTGTGATTTGGCATTCGATTTGTATCCTTCCTGTTCTTGCTTGTGTTCTTGGGTTCGCTTGCAGGAATTAGCCTTCGTGGCGAGGTCAATCGCGTTCTGTGTGGTTGATAACCAACGGAGACAGTGGTGTAACGATTGCAAGGTTTTGATCCGCCGGACCGGAGCCTTGGATCGCCAACGTCGAGATTCTCCACCAACCCAAGTTTATCCTTTACCTAGTGGAAGATCGGGACCAGTCACCCATCAGTTGGTATCAGAGCTCAGTTTTCCCGTTAGGTAATCTCGACCTGCTTTTGTTTTACCCAGAGTCCAGAAAACCGCACCAAAAAAATTCCCCACCGAGAACCCCTTTGTGCCTTGCGATTTTAATTTCAGTTTTAACTTTGTTGAGTTCGTGTTCTTGGTCGAGTCTTGTTGCTGGTTTAGTCATCCCTCTGTGTCGTTTGAGTAGTAGTTGTTCTTGTGTCTCAGAAAAAAAATTCCCCACCGAAAAAAACCCCCCCTTCCGCAACCCTACTTTGTTTTCCACATCGACTCTTGTGACCCCCCTTTAGTAAAACAGGCATAACTTTTCGCTCGTTTGGCAGAAAAATCTGAAATTTTTTGAGCGTGTTCCTGACCCAATTTGGGGGGTACCCTAACTCGGTTCCCCAGTTAGCCCTCACTAGAATCGCCAAAAAAAATCAGGAAGATAAAGAAAAAAATTGGTCAAAGTTTTTGCTCGCCGGACAGCGAACTTGTTTGAATTTTTGAGAGCCACATCCCACCTCAGTTGTAGGTGCCAATTTTTGTCGTTGCATCTCTGGTCATCCTTGTTAAAAAAAATAGAGTGAAAAAAAAGGAGAAAAAAAAATATATAAAAAAAGAGAAGCGGTCCTGTTAGTTGCTTGTCCGAACTCTTGTCCGAACTCTTGTCCGATCTCTTTTCCGATCAGTGGCAGGCAGTGGCAGTTTTTGCTTGTCCAATCCCTTGTCCGATCTCATGTCCGATCTCTTGTCTGATCTGCAGAGAGCTGATTTTGGCCTGTGTTGCTTCCATTTGAGTTTTGGGCACATAGTTTCCCTCTATTGCTTGAATTTTCACCTTGGGAGCACTAAGGCCAGCAACTTTGACGAGTACTAGGGAATACTTATTGAACTTGGTTTAACTATTATTATTATCGCTAATCCTTGCTACTCGCTTTGCCTTCCAAGCTACACCTTTCTCTTGGTCAGGACAGGTTCATTCCTTGCAATTGCCACCACCCTCCACTTGGTTCATCACCTGTAGGCCGGTGACCTCACTGCGGCGTGGTAAGAACACTTGCAAGCGTGGGTAAGGTGCTTGACGGATTGCTTCCACCCCACACCCACCACCACACCTAGCTATTTTCCATCAGGATTATTCTTTGTTGTTTTGTCTTTTCACTAACATGGCAGCACTTATTGTACAACGTGACTTGAGCACTCACATGAACCAGGACGACCAGGCACAACGGAACAATATATTTCAGACCTTCTTCCTCGTCAATAACCGTCGTACGCGTGTCATCATAGACAGCGGTAGTTGCAACAATTTGGTGAGCCTCGACGTGGTAACTAAGCTTCAACTTCCCACACGTGCACATCCACACCCTTACCACGTGCAATGGCTCAACGATAGCGGTAAGGTCAAGGTAACACAAACTGCTCACATCGAATTTTCCATTGGTACATACTTCGAAGTTGCTGATTTTGATGTAGTACCAATGCAAGCATGTTCTCTATTACTTGGTAGACCTTGGGTATATGATACTGATGCTACACACCATGGTAGGAGCAATAAGTACACATTTATGTATAAAGGAAAGAAAGTTACATTGCTTCTTATGACTCCTGCTGAAATTGTGAAATTTGAACAAGAAAAATGTGCTAGGGACGCACAAAAGAGCAAACAACTTTCTGAAAATCAGCAAGTACCTAAAACACTTTCGAGGCAACAAAAAGACAATGTTGTTTCTCCTTCCTCATCACAAGTTATTAATCTGAAAGGATGTGTCATGCATGCAACTAAAACTAACCTTGCAGTACGTAGTTTTCTTGGTCTTGCAGGTTTCTACCGGCGTTTTGTGAAAGATTTCAGCACCATAGCCGGCCCTTTACCTGAGTTGACCAAGAAGGGAGTTACTTCTACTTGGGAGCCAGCACAAGAACAAGCTTTGGCCACACTAAAGGATCGCCTTACACTTGCACCTCTACTTCAGCTACCCGACTCCAGTAAGCCTTTTGAGTTAGAATGTGATGCTAGTGATTTTGGAATAGGAGATGTGCTGCTACAAGAAGGTAAACCCGTGACCTATTCTAGTGAGAAATTGCATGGTCCACAATTGAATTATTTTACCTATGATAAGGAATTATATGCCTTAGTGTGTGTGCTTGAAACTTAGCAACATTACCTTTTACCTAAGGAGTTTATTATACATTCTGATCATGACACACTCAAATATTTGAGAGGGCAAGCTAAACTGAATCATAGACATGTTAAATGGGATGGATTTATTGAATCTTTCCCATACATTGTGAAATACAAGAATGGCAAAGAAAATGTGGTTGCTGACGCATTGTCTCGTAGGATTGTTCTTTTATCTCAACTTGATATCAACGTTCCAGATTTGGAAAGTTTGAAAGATTTGTATGTTGTAGATAAAGAATTTGCTGAACCATTCACTAAATGTAATAATGGGAAAGGTTGGAAAAGATTTCATGTTTATGACGGCTTCTTGTTCCATGCTAACAAGCTATGTGTTCCAGATTCGTCCGTACGTTTGCTGTTGTTGCAGGCATCACATGACGGTGGATTAATGGAACATTTTGGGAGAGAAAAGACTTTGGCCATGCTGTCCAATAATTTTTATTGGCTAAAGATGCGGAGAGATGTTGAACGATTTGTGCAGCGTTGTGCCACATACCATAAAGCTAAGTCCAAACTTAACCCATATGGTTTGTATACTCCACTTCCTGTTTCTAGTGCACCTTGGGAAGATATTAGCATGGACTTTATTGTGGGATTGCCTAGGACAAAGAGGGGGAGAGACTCCATATTTGTAAGAGTGGATAGGTTTTCTAAATTGGCACACTTTATTCCCTGTCACAAGACCAACGATGCTTCACATATTGCTGATTTATTTTTCAGGGAAGTTGTGAGATTGCACGGGATGCCTAGAGCCATTGTTTCAGATCATGATGTGAAGTTTATGAGTTACTTTTGGAAGACAATGTGGGCCAAGCTTGGCACAAAATTGCTGTTTTCAACAACGTGTCACCCGCAAACTGATGGACAAACAGAGGTGGTAAACCGTACACTCTCCATGTTGCTGCGAACAATGATTAAGAAGAACTTGAAAGAATGGGAGGACTGCCTTCCACATGTTGAATTTGCATACAATAGAGCTGTTCACTCAACAACACAATTGTGCCCGTCTGAAGTGGTGGATGGTTTTAAGCCAATCACACCACTTGATTTGCTGCCACTTCCTTTTCAAGAGAGAGCAAACATGGAAGCAACTAAGCGTGCAGAGTTTGTGAAAGCTATGCATCTGAAGACCAAGGAAGTTATAGAAAAGAAAGCACGCTATTTTGCTCAAAGGACAAATAAAGGAAGAAAGAAGATGTTTTTCAAACCAGGAGATCTTGTTTGGTTATACTTGCGCAAGGATCGTTTTCCTGATTTGAGAAAGTTTAAATTGATGCCCCGTGCTGATGATGTAAAACCCTATTTGGGAGCTGACGATGAGCTTGAGTCGAGGACGACTCCAATTCAAGAGGGGGAGGATGATGAGGACATCACTTCACATGATACACACATGGAGCCTCCACCTACAATTCAGTTACTAGGACGAATCACACGCGCCCGTGCCCGTCGCTTGAATCATGAGGTTAATTCTTTCCTTAGCAACTATGTCAATATTTGTTTGGACGGGATGCTACTGAATACTAGTGATATTTTGTTGCTTAGGAACATGGGAGATGGAATAGAAGAGTTGGAGCTGAAGACGGAGTCGCACGGATGTTTTGAAGTCAAGATTTCGCTGGTTCGGACTACATCAACCACCCTGCACTAAAATTGGCATAACTTCCTCATACGAAGTTCGATTGGCGCGTTCTTTGACTTTTTGGAAAGCTGAGGAGAAGACGGATCGTTTGCCGTTGGTTTCACCTCATTTGGAGTCTCGAGTCGTTCTGTGTGATTTAAACAGTCCTGCGTGACAGAACTGGGCCATGTTGGCCCATAGTCTGAGTCTGTACGTCTTCTAGCCCACAGCCTGTGTCTGTTCGCCTTCCACAGGCCGCCGCCCTATATATTCTCACGCCAGCCGCCTCTAGGGTTAGGTTTTGCTTTGTTTGCATCTACACTGTTGTGTTTAGATCCCGCCTCTTGCACCGGACCGATTGGCTGCTGCATTGGCGTTTGTGAAACCTCACCTTATCTTCGTTTGTCTGTGATTTGGCATTCGATTTGTATCCTTCCTGTTCTTGCTTGTGTTCTTGGGTTCGCTTGCAGGAATCAGCCTTCGTGGCGAGGTCAATCGCGTTCTGCGTGGTTGATAACCAACGGAGACAGTGGTGTAACGATTGCAAGGTTTTGATCCGCCGGACCGGAGCCTTGGATCACCAACGTCGAGATTCTCCACCAACCCAAGTTTATCCTTTACCTAGCGGAAGATCGGGACCAGTCCCCCATCAGCAAGGCTCGAAGGCTAACTCCGAACAAGGCACGGAGGTTAACTCCGAAGTTAGCCTAAGACTTAGCTTCTGGCAATCTTTAAAGGATCTTGAGGGCTTCGCTCCGGAGGGCTCCGAAGGGGTTCGGAGGCTTCACTCCAGAGGGCTTCGAAGTGTACCTTGGGACTTGGAAACAGCTTCTTCAGAAAGGAACAGGCTTCGATAGTGTTGTGCTCCAGGCCGAAGGCTGTCGGAGGCTAACGTCAGTTGGCCCCTGTTCAAGGGAAAACTTATTCCCCCAATAGTAGCCCTTCGCTTGCAGGCCTTCGGGATGAAGGGGTGCGTGCGCCCTTGGGACAAATGACCGAAAATTACAACTTCAGGGAAAACAGGCCTTCGGAGCTTGGACCAAAGGTGGCTTCAAAATGTGTAGGTAATAACTGCCTGCTTCGGCTGTCATAATGACCTCGGGGAAATCAACTGACTCCACAATGGCTATAAAATTGACCGTTACTGCGTGTCGGTCCGCTTCACCTTCGTTGGAGGCCCAGCTACCAGTGGGTTCGGCCCACGAACTGTCGGGATTTTTACCGCCTATAAATAGGGGTTTACCGCACATGGCTTCAACACACTTCTCATTTGCTTTCTTCTCAGCGCCTTGCATTCTTCGCTCTCTTATCTTCCTTAGCTTCGCGCGAAGCACTCCTCGCAAGCTTAGTCCCTTCGCGCCGAAGCTCCACAAAATGTTGAAGAAGGTTGCTTCGAAGGCTTTGGCCTTGGGCTCAAGCTCGAGCTCTGCCCAAGCGCAGGAAGCAGCAGTTGCGGCAGTGAATCCTGCACCGTGGTAGTTGGGGCTGAGGGACCTTTGGTCGCCATCTGACAAGTTTGAGCAAACACTGGAGATGAGGGCCTCGATCTCTATAGAGGAGTCCGTCCGGAGGTCCTGCGAGGGAAGGATTGCTGCGAAGATTCAACTTAGAGTTTCGGAGAAATCAGAGGCCATACTAAGGCCCCGGGCTGACGAAGTAGTGCTGTTCGAAGCCTTCTTTGAAGCCGGCCTCGGGTTGCCAGCAGTGGGGATGTTGAGCGAATTCCTGAAGTCCTACAACCTCGAGCTTCCTCAACTTTCGCCCAACGTTGTGGTGAGGCTTGCTGTGTTTGAATGGGCCATGAGGGCCGAAGGTTGCGAGGGCCGCGCCGACATCTTCGTCACCCTTCATGATGCTAACTGCCAACCAAAGCCAAGGGAAGGTGGAGACCGCATCAAGATAGCTTTGGCCTTCGGAAGCGCCAACTTCCAGCTTCGGAGGGAGTACCAAGATGTCTTCCCGGCGAGGGCCGCCAACAGCAAATGGTACTCGAAGTGGGATCAAGAGTGGTTCTACGCCTCTGTCGGCGCGAACTCTCCACTTCAGAGTACCAATGCACTTATCTCTTATCGGTGCGAAGGGGTGGTGAAGACCAGCTCCGACACCCTTCGCTCGAGGATCTCGCTCCTTCGGAGGGTGGCCGTGAAGATGAGCATGAGGGACCTCGCGGAGGAGTTCATCACCCTCCAGCTTAGCCCCCTTGCGCGCTCTTGGCCGGAGGGGATGTTCCAACCTTCGGGCCGAGGGGGCCTAAACGAAGTGGCCACAGAACGCCTTTGTAAGACTTCGAAGCTTTTTCACATTCATACTTCGCTAAGAACTTTATTCTGACTTGGATCTTTATGAAGCCACTCTTGAAGTGAGGACTCCAGAGGAGGCCATCACGGCGGCGGAGCTTGTTGTCGGGGCCCCGACACCGGAGGAGCAAGCCCAGCGGCTTGCTTTGGTGGGGACTTGGGAGCATTGGAACAGGGTGTGGACTGTCGCGCCCCGATTTAATAAATCAGGACTTTATTGAAATTCCATAGAAAATCAATAAAACAAGACGTTCATCATGCGACCACGTACAAATACGAGCAATCATTCACGGTTCGTAGACCGTATTAATACAAAAGTGAATTAAGATGAAGAGAAACTAATAAATCAAAGGGTCCTAGATGAACGCCTCCTTCCAGTCTCGCCTTGACTGGGTCGCTACTCCAGACCTTCATCCTCCTCGTAGTAGACGGGCTCTGATGTTGTAAGTCAACGGGGTGAGTACTGATGTACTCAGCAAGCCACCGAATGCAACATATAATGCAAGGTAATAACAAGGGAGAAAGTGGCTAGTTTTGCGGAAGCAGCATATTTGTAAAGCGTTAAATGTGAGCAATTTATTAGTACGGGAAAAGTAAACATGTGAATGCATCATCATCTTCTAACTCGAGGAGTACGTTTCACCTCCTCGCACAACAGTCCTTACATGCCATGAATAACTCAATCCTTCAAACAATTGTAAACTAACTGCGAGTAGTCACACAACCCGCCCTTGACCGTGGGCCCGGCTTTTCGAAAAGATTAAATTACTCTGATCAGAGATGTACCACTGTACCCACAAGGCACGCACTCATCACTTACACCGAAGTGTAACGAGATGACCCATTTCACGGGAACTCGTGCCAAAACCTTCCATATGGTCTTCCCCGACTGAACAACACCCTCTTATAGGTTTCATATGGTGCCCCGACGCGTCGATGCCTCACCATACCCCCCCTTGAGCCTTCTTTGGTACAAGGCGCCCTGAGGGCTTGCCCCTTGCCCCCTCCACTATGGTGCAGAGAGTCGGGGTGTTCCATACTTCCGGTTAGGACTTACCCATTAGACTTGTGGTTGGTACGGAAGTGCTTTGCAACAGATCCCGCAGACCGGTCCTTATAGTGCCCCGGGTGCGACATACCAAACCCGAGCTTGCACCCGGAACCCACCATACTTATAACTTAGCCAACTCAAACAGAATCCAGAGACGAGAATAACGGGGAATTTCATATAACAGAATCCAGCTATCTACGACTCATTCTTTATATCCTATAGCGGTTGTGCCGGTACATTGGGCACTAGCTAATATGATATTTGTAGAGTGACAAGGAGTTAAGGCTCAATAAGCATGGCTTGGGTTTGCACACAAGGACGGGGATCCAATAAATATAAGTGTAGGGCTTGATGTTTGACTAATGCAATATTAACCTATGAGTTATAGCGATATTTTATAAAAACATGGGCTCAATATGATCAACTGTTTCCACAGAGATGGTCGATGACTTGCCTTGCTCAGCAAAGGGTGAAGGAGGAACCTCGGGATAGAACTCCGGATCTTCGATGAAGTCGTAGTCTTCTCGATACGGAAAAGTAAATAAAACATTCAATAAACAATCCAAAATAAACAATCATACTAACATACATGTTTATGTTAGATTAAGTAAAGGAGATAGAGTCTTAACTTTTAGGGTTTTGTTACTTAAACATTTAAGATTAATTTTTTATGAGATTCCTTAATTTTTATAGCTTGATATAATTATTCCTCCTAAGGGGGTTTTACTTCTCCCTTTTTAAAGTTGAAGTAAAAAGTTATAAAATGACCTTAATGTTTTTATGGCATTAATATAGTGACATTAGGTTATTTAGATCTTCTGAAGTTTGTTATATAAGTTTTAGGATAGTTTCATAAAGGGTTGACTTTTTCTTAAATGCCTTAATTAAATGTCCTAAAAGGGCCTTTGCAATATCATTTAATGGAATAAAGTGGACAAGATGAATATTCTATTTTTATTAAAAATAGTGAACTCAAGTTGTTAGGTTTTCTGAAGTTATTATATCAGTTGTCATGACATGCTTATAAAGAGTTTAACTTCTATTACTTAATTACCCTACAAGGCCTTTTGCAATGTTAATTAATAGATTAAAGTGGGCAAAGTGAACATGTTATTTTTATTGCATTAAAACAGTAGAATAAAGTCATTAAGTCCTTTGGATTCTATTATGTCATTTTCATGATGTTTTTGTATAGTGTTGTATTTTCATTATATGAATTAATCATTTATTTAAAGGGTCTTGGAAATGTTTATTTAAGAATCTAAAATGGGCAAAATGACTTATTATATTTTTATTGACTTATAAACAGTGTACTGGATTCAATATATCATCTAAAATTATTATATAAATTTCTAGGAGTTTTTCTGTATTATTTAAATGGAATATTAATTAAACCCTAAAGGGGTCTTAGGAAGGTTAATTAACAAAATGTCATGGACAACATGGTCATTCCATTTTATTATTGTGTTAATAACAGTGAAATAGAGCCATTATATCTTCTGATATCACTTTATAAATTTTTAAGGGTTTATCTGGATTATTTTATTGAAATATTAATTAATTCGTAAAGGGGACTTTTCTTTATTATTTAATAAGATTATTATGTGCCAAATAAACATATTGTTTTTATTGCATAAAAGTGTAGAGGATGAAAAGACAAATTTTCCAGAATCAAATTGGTGAATTTTGGAGTTAAATTGAGCAAGATATGAATTTTGGAAGTTTAAACAATTTTTCTGAATTATTTTTAATCCTGAAAACAGCTGCGGGTCCACGGTGAGCCAGGTCCACCATGGACCCGCGCACTGTGCGCTGCACCGGTTGGATCTGGACCGTTGGATCCAGATCCAACGATCTGTGGCTGGGCGGGGTGTTTAAGTTGCAGCGGACGGCCCAGATGGGTCCATACCGCTTTGACCGGATCAACGCCCTGGATTAAACCCCCCTGAGGGTTTAATCTTGACCGCCCAGATCCGATCGGAGGGCTCTGAGCCCATCCGACACGGCACGTTTGAACGGGGGAAAATACCCCCGTCTTCTCTAGCTCCGGCGACACGACGGCGGGGGATACCGGCGACATCGTCGGCTAACTGGTCGGGCTAAGGTTAAAAATGGAAAGAGGAGGTTGTGAGGAGCTTAGGCGTACCGGTGGTGGTGGAAAAAGGGGACCGGCGACGACCGACGACGAGGAGAGGGCGGCGGGGTCCTTCGGGCTCGACGACGGCGGCGATATCCGGCGGTTATCCGGCCTAACAGAGGCGATGCCGAGGTAGAGGAGGCGGAGGGGATTCCGACGGTGGCTATCACGAGGGCGGCGGTGGTCCGGAGCGCCGGTGAGGGGCTGCCGGAGGGGAAACAGGGGAAAACTCCCGAAACGGCAGTGGTGGCGCTCGGGATGAGGAGGGCTCGAGTGGTTGAGGTGTGGGCGGATGCGGTGGACTCAAGGGGTCTTATAGGCTCACCGGGGGCGAGAATGGAAGGCGGAGGGAGGGAAACCGAGGGGAATCCCCCAATTACTCCGGCGAGCTTCCATTGCTACTCGGATTGGCTTCCAAAAAGGGACGAAATCGCGTGGCTAAGGGGGGGAAATGGATCACCGGTGAATAGGGAAGAGGATCACGTGCTCTGTTTGGCGAATCCGGCCGGACGGCGGCGAATTTGGAAAGGGGGTCGCCGGATTTGGAAGGAGGGGATCCCCTTCCGTCGGGGAAGAAGAACCTGACAGGTGGGCTCCACCTGTCAGTGGGCGGGCGCGAGGAGAAGAGAGGATGACAGGCGGGCCAGGCTTGGCAGCGACCGAAGGGGCGCGGGCGGAGGCTGTCGGGTGGGCCTGGCGGGGCGTGGCGCGGAGGAGAGAGGCAGGGGTAGCGCCGACAGGCTGGCCCCGCCTGTCAGCGAGAGGGGTGGTGCTGGGCTGGGCCGAAAGGCTTTCAGAGGGAGATTTAGGGTTTCGGCCCAACTAGATTTAAAATGTATTTTCCATTAAATTTAATTCCAGAAATTCAAATATTTGTTTAAGGCTTGTAGATCTGTTGGAAAAATTTTGTAAAAATTCTCAAAAATATTTCTTGGTCTCTAGTTTATCCCATAAAATTTTCAAGTCCTAATTTTGGATATTTGTCTCTGTTTGGCTTTAATAGGACTCTTTTGGTATTTTTCTTTAATAACAAAATTCCTAAATTTATTTAATATTATTTTTCCTTTATTTTATTCCCTTTTAATTTTGGGGCTGTTACAATCCTATCCCCCTTACAGAGAATCTCGTCCTCGAGATTCGAAGCGTACCTCGGGAAAACTAAGGGACTGAGTCTACTGGTGCTCTGGGTTAGGAGGAGGAGTTACATCAGAAGTAGGCAAGGCGATCTCCGGATCTGGGTTGGTTGAGACCAAATTGGGAGTGTCTTCGGTTGTATCTGGTTTCTCTTTGTGGTGATCTAGAGTATGTCCCTCTGGTTTTGGAATGGAAGATGGCACTCGCTTGGGGTAGGGGCAGTTGTTGGCGTAGTGTCCCCCTTGGCGACAGTTGTAGCACACAATTGGCTTGCCGTTCCTGTCCCTCTTGTATCCGGTAGCTTGTGCTGGAGTTCTTCCGGTAGGCGGTGCTTGGGGTGGGATGTCTGTGATTGGTCCTCTGAGGGTGGTTCGTGGCTTGGCAGGGGTTGGGGCTTGAGGTGGAATCACTCTGGTTTCTGGTGTAATTGCTTCGTTCACCAATCTTTGAAAGTTGGCGAAGTCCCCGTGGATTAGTTGAAGGGAGAGCTCGTGTTGGTGTTGTTGGAGACGGAACAACTGTGCCTGCTGCTCTTGCATCTGCTTTTGTAGTTGTTGCATCTGGGTAAGCAGCGTGGCGATCAGTTGATTTTGTTTTGTCATCATCTCCGTAAGTGTGGGATGATTGACAACAGGGGTCTGCTGATGTCCCGCTGTACCCCACTGAGGCAGATTGCCTGAGGTGTTTCCATCGTGTGGGGCTTCTGATCCTTGGTTATTGGCCATCCTGAAGTTGAGGGGTTCAAAAAGAAGGTGTCGTTATTAAGGGGAAATTGTTACTTATTTTATTGCCTAAGATGGATAATTTGACCTAGATGCTTTATGTTAGTCCCTTATTAACTTTCACACTCATGCCCTATATTATTTTTAATATAAATGATTTATCATGTATTTTATTCACTCAACCCTCGTGTTGTAATATATTTTATTAATTTGTGTTAGAGGTTTAAGATGAAGTGATGTTGATTATATCTTATTGAATTCCTTGGTACCAAAAATTCAAGACAATTTTTTGGGAATGCAATTTAATGTTTAGGAAAATTTTTAGGAGAATACTCTAGCTGATTGTTATTTAAATGAAATTTTTAGGCCCATATTTTAGCTTTCCTCTTTCTTGATTTATCCTTTCCTTGGAATTTATTTATTTTATTTTTAATGCCTGGCGAAAATCAAGGTGTTACAATCCTAACTTCCTTAACAAGAATCTCGTCCCGAGATTCGGAAAGGCTAGAAAGTCATGGATATGTTTTTAGCTAGGAATCACTTCTTTACACTAGAGGCTTTAAATCTACATTTTCATGGATTGAGCTTGGCTAAGTTAGGGCTTTCTTGACAACGTGTATTGGCTTCATGATTGGAGTTGATCTTGCAGAATGGCGACGAATGAATTATGTTGAGTTGAAACTAGAGGTAGATTCTATCCTTTATATTGGGATTATGACCTAATAGGTGCATGAGGAAAAAGGAAATGGGATTAAGCTTTTATTTCAAAATGTATCGTTCTTGCGATTTCATATATTTATATATTCATTCATGCCTTATTTTTGACATGAATGGTAATACAATCAAGTAAAAAGAAAAGCAATCAACCGTAAATCTACGTCTATGGTAGCTCAGGGGACGACTCGATCACGGGCTCGCGGAAGACGGTCGGGGTCGAGGAGCTGGATGGTCCGACGGGTGGAGCACTGCGGGAGATCCTCTTGGGCCTCACGGTGGGGATCCGAAGGGTTTTCTTCTTGCGAGGCAGAAGAGGTGCGATCTCCTCAAGGTCCTTCTTCAAGTCTTTGAGCTGCTGGCGGAGCTGGGTATTGACCATGGCGCCTTGGCGTAGGAGCTCGTTCTGACGCCTCAATTCCTCCACCTCAAAAGTCAGCTGGGGGTTCTGCTGGATTTGTCGACGGAGCTCAGCATTCTCGCGGGCCAGGTTCTCCGATGAGTGACGGTAGAAGTCAATGGTGTCGTGCTGGCTATCTGCGTCGAGGACGGCCTCCGTATGAAGGTTGTCCATAGCCTCCAAGAGTCTCATGGTGCGGGCGATGGCGGAGTTGTCCTGAGGGAGGGAGTTGATGTAGATGCTGCGGTGACTTCCGGGTGTGCGCATGGGCATGAAACGGTAGACGGTGTCACGGAGGTGGCAGTCGTAGACCAGGCGAAGCTCGGCGAGGGACTGGAGAGCGGCTCGCTGGCTGGCCACCACGAATGAAGGTCCTCCAACTCCATGGGTGTAGAAGGGTGGCTGCGTGGAGGAGGGGCGGATAACAACCGTGACCTCGCAGTAGCTCTCGTTCGCATCGGGAAAAATCCCGTGGAACGCAGGCTCATGGGGAAACCCCAAAAAGTCGACGAGCACGCGAAGCTCGCGGATGAATCCGGCCTTGTCACGAAGAGTCCCGCTCATGGTATGAACCGGCATCTACAAAAGAGAAAATTTTTGTGAAAAATTTTAGAAGATGAGAGGATAAGTAATCTTTTGTAAAATATAGTGAATATATAAGTCCTAAGGTCAGGTCTGTTTGGCTTCCTACAGTCAAGTCGGCTCTGATACCATCTTGTCGCGCCCCGATTTAATAAATCAGGACTTTATTGAAATTCCATAGAAAATCAATAAAACAAGACGTTCATCATGCGACCACGTACAAATACGAGCAATCATTCACGGTTCGTAGACCGTATTAATACAAAAGTGAATTAAGATGAAGAGAAACTAATAAATCAAAGGGTCCTAGATGAACGCCTCCTTCCAGTCTCGCCTTGACTGGGTCGCTACTCCAGACCTTCATCCTCCTCGTAGTAGACGGGCTCTGATGTTGTAAGTCAACGGGGTGAGTACTGATGTACTCAGCAAGCCACCGAATGCAACATATAATGCAAGGTAATAACAAGGGAGAAAGTGGCTAGTTTTGCGGAAGCAGCATATTTGTAAAGCGTTAAATGTGAGCAATTTATTAGTACGGGAAAAGTAAACATGTGAATGCATCATCATCTTCTAACTCGAGGAGTACGTTTCACCTCCTCGCACAACAGTCCTTACATGCCATGAATAACTCAATCCTTCAAACAATTGTAAACTAACTGCGAGTAGTCACACAACCCGCCCTTGACCGTGGGCCCGGCTTTTCGAAAAGATTAAATTACTCTGATCAGAGATGTACCACTGTACCCACAAGGCACGCACTCATCACTTACACCGAAGTGTAACGAGATGACCCATTTCACGGGAACTCGTGCCAAAACCTTCCATATGGTCTTCCCCGACTGAACAACACCCTCTTATAGGTTTCATATGGTGCCCCGACGCGTCGATGCCTCACCATACCCCCCCTTGAGCCTTCTTTGGTACAAGGCGCCCTGAGGGCTTGCCCCTTGCCCCCTCCACTATGGTGCAGAGAGTCGGGGTGTTCCATACTTCCGGTTAGGACTTACCCATTAGACTTGTGGTTGGTACGGAAGTGCTTTGCAACAGATCCCGCAGACCGGTCCTTATAGTGCCCCGGGTGCGACATACCAAACCCGAGCTTGCACCCGGAACCCACCATACTTATAACTTAGCCAACTCAAACAGAATCCAGAGACGAGAATAACGGGGAATTTCATATAACAGAATCCAGCTATCTACGACTCATTCTTTATATCCTATAGCGGTTGTGCCGGTACATTGGGCACTAGCTAATATGATATTTGTAGAGTGACAAGGAGTTAAGGCTCAATAAGCATGGCTTGGGTTTGCACACAAGGACGGGGATCCAATAAATATAAGTGTAGGGCTTGATGTTTGACTAATGCAATATTAACCTATGAGTTATAGCGATATTTTATAAAAACATGTGCTCAATATGATCAACTGTTTCCACAGAGATGGTCGATGACTTGCCTTGCTCAGCAAAGGGTGAAGGAGGAACCTCGGGATAGAACTCCGGATCTTCGATGAAGTCGTAGTCTTCTCGATACGGAAAAGTAAATAAAACATTCAATAAACAATCCAAAATAAACAATCATACTAACATACATGTTTATGTTAGATTAAGTAAAGGAGATAGAGTCTTAACTTTTAGGGTTTTGTTACTTAAACATTTAAGATTAATTTTTTTATGAGATTCCTTAATTTTTATAGCTTGATATAATTATTCCTCCTAAGGGGGTTTTACTTCTCCCTTTTTAAAGTTGAAGTAAAAAGTTATAAAATGACCTTAATGTTTTTATGGCATTAATATAGTGACATTAGGTTATTTAGATCTTCTGAAGTTTGTTATATAAGTTTTAGGATAGTTTCATAAAGGGTTGACTTTTTCTTAAATGCCTTAATTAAATGTCCTAAAAGGGCCTTTGCAATATCATTTAATGGAATAAAGTGGACAAGATGAATATTCTATTTTTATTAAAAATAGTGAACTCAAGTTGTTAGGTTTTCTGAAGTTATTATATCAGTTGTCATGACATGCTTATAAAGAGTTTAACTTCTATTACTTAATTACCCTACAAGGCCTTTTGCAATGTTAATTAATAGATTAAAGTGGGCAAAGTGAACATGTTATTTTTATTGCATTAAAACAGTAGAATAAAGTCATTAAGTCCTTTGGATTCTATTATGTCATTTTCATGATGTTTTTGTATAGTGTTGTATTTTCATTATATGAATTAATCATTTATTTAAAGGGTCTTGGAAATGTTTATTTAAGAATCTAAAATGGGCAAAATGACTTATTATATTTTTATTGACTTATAAACAGTGTACTGGATTCAATATATCATCTAAAATTATTATATAAATTTCTAGGAGTTTTTCTGTATTATTTAAATGGAATATTAATTAAACCCTAAAGGGGTCTTAGGAAGGTTAATTAACAAAATGTCATGGACAACATGGTCATTCCATTTTATTATTGTGTTAATAACAGTGAAATAGAGCCATTATATCTTCTGATATCACTTTATAAATTTTTAAGGGTTTATCTGGATTATTTTATTGAAATATTAATTAATTCGTAAAGGGGACTTTTCTTTATTATTTAATAAGATTATTATGTGCCAAATAAACATATTGTTTTTATTGCATAAAAGTGTAGAGGATGAAAAGACAAATTTTCCAGAATCAAATTGGTGAATTTTGGAGTTAAATTGAGCAAGATATGAATTTTGGAAGTTTAAACAATTTTTCTGAATTATTTTTAATCCTGAAAACAGCTGCGGGTCCACGGTGAGCCAGGTCCACCATGGACCCGCGCACTGTGCACTGCACCGGTTGGATCTGGACCGTTGGATCCAGATCCAACGATCTGTGGCTGGGCGGGGTGTTTAAGTTGCAGCGGACGGCCCAGATGGGTCCATACCGCTTTGACCGGATCAACGCCCTGGATTAAACCCCCCTGAGGGTTTAATCTTGACCGCCCAGATCCGATCGGAGGGCTCTGAGCCCATCCGACACGGCACGTTTGAACGGGGGAAAATACCCCCGTCTTCTCTAGCTCCGGCGACACGACGGCGGGGGATACCGGCGACATCGTCGGCTAACTGGTCGGGCTAAGGTTAAAAATGGAAAGAGGAGGTTGTGAGGAGCTTAGGCGTACCGGTGGTGGTGGAAAAAGGGGACTGGCGACGACCGACGACGAGGAGAGGGCGGCGGGGTCCTTCGGGCTCGACGACGGCGGCGATATCCGGCGGTTATCCGGCCTAACAGAGGCGATGCCGAGGTAGAGGAGGCGGAGGGGATTCCGACGGTGGCTATCACGAGGGCGGCGGTGGTCCGGAGCGCCGGTGAGGGGCTGCCGGAGGGGAAACAGGGGAAAACTCCCGAAACGGCAGTGGCGGCGCTCGGGATGAGGAGGGCTCGAGTGGTTGAGGTGTGGGCGGATGCGGTGGACTCAAGGGGTCTTATAGGCTCACCGGGGGCGAGAATGGAAGGCGGAGGGAGGGAAACCGAGGGGAATCCCCCAATTACTCCGGCGAGCTTCCATTGCTACTCGGATTGGCTTCCAAAAAGGGACGAAATCGCGTGGCTAAGGGGGGGAAATGGATCACCGGTGAATAGGGAAGAGGATCACGTGCTCTGTTTGGCGAATCCGGCCGGACCGCGGCGAATTTGGAAAGGGGGTCGCCGGATTTGGAAGGAGGGGATCCCCTTCCGTCGGGGAAGAAGAACCTGACAGGTGGGCTCCACCTGTCAGTGGGCGGGCGCGAGGAGAAGAGAGGATGACAGGCGGGCCAGGCTTGGCAGCGACCGAAGGGGCGCGGGCGGAGGCTGTCGGGTGGGCCTGGCGGGGCGTGGCGCGGAGGAGAGAGGCAGGGGTAGCGCCGACAGGCTGGCCCCGCCTGTCAGCGAGAGGGGTGGTGCTGGGCTGGGCCGAAAGGCTTTCAGAGGGAGATTTAGGGTTTCGGCCCAAATAGATTTAAAATGTATTTTCCATTAAATTTAATTCCAGAAATTCAAATATTTGTTTAAGGCTTGTAGATCTGTTGGAAAAATTTTGTAAAAATTCTCAAAAATATTTCTTGGTCTCTAGTTTATCCCATAAAATTTTCAAGTCCTAATTTTGGATATTTGTCTCTGTTTGGCTTTAATAGGACTCTTTTGGTATTTTTCTTTAATAACAAAATTCCTAAATTTATTTAATATTATTTTTCCTTTATTTTATTCCCTTTTAATTTTGGGGCTGTTACATGGACCCTGCTCGGCTACGAAGAGGTCCCGGCTCTGCTAGACTTCGACAACTGGCTTCAAGAGGAAAAGGGGGGATGATGACGAGCCTGAAACTTTGAGGGCTCGGCCGGAGGTCCCCGCGACCGAAGCCTCTACTCCGGAGGAGGCAGCGACCATGGACCCTCAAACAGCGGCGAAGCCCACAAGTGCTCCGGCTACCAAGGTGGTAGCAAAGGCCTCGACGGTGATGGCTTCGGGCGCAGAGGTCGACACACCTGCTTCGCAGTGAAGGGATTGGGGGGCACACATTGACTCCTCTACCTTCGAAGAAATCTCCGACGAAGGAAAACACTTCTAACATACTTCTCTTTTATATGTGGATTTTGTCTTGATCTTTTTTGTAGAAGATGATGCCAGTGCGAGGCCCATTGCGCCGAAGACAGCGGAGGCCTCCGGCAGCAGCAACAGCTCGGAGTCAGACAGCTCCTCGTCTGAAGAAGATGGAGGCAATAGCCATGACGAAGGGGACCCCCAAAGCGACGAGGAAGTCGAGGTAGTGGAGGTAGTGGATTGAAACCCCGCACTACCGAAGCCTGTGCAGGCAGTTGTGGCGAAGGAAATTGTTCGGCCTTTGCTACCGAAGGGGGTCGTGACGGAGGCGGCCCTCAACAACTTCTGCGAGGGTTGCGCAGCTGTGGAGGCAGGAGGCTTGGTGGCTCAACTCAGCCACTCGAACCCCATGGACCTCTTCATCAACACGAACGAAGCCCTCATCCAGGTGAGCGAAGTCCTACGCAGCCTTCGAGTTACACTTTGGTCTTCGATCAACACTTATGATTTTCTTGAATTCTTGCAGGCCTTCGCACTGAACGCATCAGCGTCAACCTCTGCGGACAGGCGGATGACGCGTTTGGCGGAGGAGAAGGAGGCCCTCCGACGCGAAGTCTCGATGGAAGCCGAGAAGCGAAGGCGACGAGGGCCGAGGCCGACAAGGATAGGGAAGTCTTGGCCTCGGAGACCGATAGGCTCCGAGCGGAGCTTCAAGCTGTGAAGGATGCCGAAGCCAGCTAGCGAAGGAGAACTCCGAACTTCATCAAGGAGCCCAGTGCCTTGAAAACTTCGTCGTTGGCAACATCGGTGAAGCCACTCTAAGCCTGACTGGGGTCCTTCAACAAATAGGGACCGAGTGTCGGGTTCCAGACTTCGGCAACCAGGATCCAATTGGGGATCGCGTTGCGTTTCTGAAGGTGGTGGCTGCGACGGCGCATGCCTCGCCAGCTCACCCTTCGTCGTCGGCACCTTCACCTCCGAAGGTGTAGATCTCCTTAGGCTCCTTGTAATTCTTAGCTGTAGGCTTGTAAAAACTTATCAGTTTATTAATATGAATGCGGTGGTGCTTTATACCTACCCAGGCTCAGTCTCTGAATGTTGACTTCGAATTACTTGAGGACTCTGAAGAACTTCGCCAGTTTTGGGAGGTCCTCGAGGTAGCTAGGTCCGAAGGCCCCCCTCGACTTAAACTTCCGAGGGGGCCTAACGGCGAAGCCATCTCCGAAGTAGATCAGGATCTGCTGGCCATCGTGAAGAAGGAGTCCCTTCGGAGTTCTTCATCCTTGCCTTCACGAACGACCTTGGCAGGCGATGAAGCTTTAGACTTTTGCCTTCGACATGGCACCGCCTGCCTCACACACTTGTAGCGACCTGCAAAGTGGAAAACGAGGTCTGCGGGCTCCGGGGCATGGACGAACCAGACGTGGGAGAGCAGGCTCCGACGAGGCTTCGTCCAACCGAGGGGGCCCTGGCCGAAAGAAGGGAAAGCGAGGGCTGGGGCCTCGAGCTCGCTTTTTCTTTGGCTTAGACACAGACTACTCATAGTTTTGTTTTCGAAGTACATTTGTAACATACTTCTCAATTATTATTCAATGAATGGAGTTTGTTGTATTTGCATACTTCGTCTGCATGCTTCGCATTGTTTGATGACTATGAACGTTTTTTAGCTTGTCACGCTCGTACTGCGCATTACATTCGCACACTTCGCATGCATACTTCCCCCTTTTCCTCGTGGCAGCTAGGGACTTAGTCGTTGCTGGTGCGGGCAATAAAAATGCGAAGGGGTGCGCCTTTTTGGCTGCTTCGGATGTTTATAACACATTGGGAGAAGGCCTCTTTTGGGCTTCAAACGCGTTAATTTGGAGCGAAGCAAGGCTTTAGCGTAGCCAAATTAAGCGAAGCATGCTTCGGCATGCTTGGATTTGGATGTTGTGCGTGGCCAAGGCTCCGAAACGCCAAATTAAGCGAAGCATGACTTCGAGATGTTTTAATTTTTTAGATTAGATCACATCACACGAAGCGAGGCCTCGGTGCGTGTTCAGATAGCGAAGCAAGGCTTCTTGAGCTTGGTCCTATAGTGAAAAGGATATTTGGTGTCGATTCACCGAACCTGTGATTTTGAGCCACCTTCGACTCTGAATAATGAGAATGGATCTCGGAATTCTAGGATACGTTAGGCCGGTGGCCTTTGGATCCTGGACGCATCAGGCCGATGGCCTGGAGTCCTTGGACGCATCGGGCTAGTGGCCCGGAGTCCTTTTAGCCCACTGCTACGGGCCCAGAGGCGTTGTGTAGCCTTCAGAGTGGTACTCCAGTTTTTGTAAAGCGAAGCAAGGCTTGGAATTTGAAGCAAAGCTTCAGGTTTTTGATAAGGCGAAGCAAGGCTTCAAATTTTTTAAAGGAAACAAGGCTTCGATTTCAAAAACGCGAAGCTTAGATTTGGTTTTAAAACGCGAAGCGAGGTTTCGATTTTTAACGAGATGAAGCAAAAGTTTGCTTTAAAGGCGAAGCAGGGCTTCATCTTTAAGGCGAAGCAGGGCTTCATTTTTATACTAAAGTGATTGCAAAATTGTACACCAAAGTGGTACTTCGGACAGTGCACGTACCTCGTAAAGTGGGTGAAAACTTGCCTTGTAGCGCCTGGGTCTTTGACGGCCTTCGGAACGTGAAGCGAAGCCCCTCGCCAGAGAGAGAGCTCCGAAACGCGAAGGATGGAGTAAGGCGAAGATGACCTTCGAACTGCACCCGAAGCCCCTTGCCGAAGGGTGCGCGAAGCAAGAAAGCTTCAAAGCTCCCCCCTCAAGCGTACTTTGAGTTGCTGACAGTGGCAGAGAACTTAGCTTTTAGGACTAAGCTACCCACGGACGGCGCCAACTGTTGTAGCAATTGTGTTAGCTATAGCACAGGTTTTGTATGAGTGTATATGGTGTATAAAATGAACCACCTCAAAGGGTTCTCTCAGAGGGAGAAAGGATTTATACTGGTTCGGATCTCCCCTAGGGGATAATAGCCCTACGTCTAGTTTGTGGTGGATTTGGCATTGTATGCCTCGGTGTGGTGTAGTAAACTCCAGGGTTTCATGGCCCTGGAGAAGCTATCCTGTTACAAGGGCTTGGCCCTGCGTTTATAGGCACGCAGTCCAAAGGAAAAAGACCAAAATGACCTCTATAAGTCCAAGGCTCATAGGGGCAAAAAGGGGATAAGGAGCTAGCTACTGTACAAAAGTGCTTTACAGCTTTACAGACGTGTTAGACAACGTCACTTCTTGACCAGCTAAATGACATACTAGGGGCAGAGGGGCCCCTTGTATGGCTATTACACTGTAGCGAGGTGCAGATATTTCCTGGTTTCGGAGTAGGGGCCGGAGCTCTTCAGGCGGAGGCTGCAAGGGAGGCTTCAAAGTACACTTCGAGGTGGTCTTCGAAGTATACTCCAAAATAGGGCTCCGAACTGGGGCTTCAGAGACTTAGCTTTGAATTGGCTAGAAAGGGTCCGAATACTGGCTCTGAGGAGCTCCGAAGGGAGCTCGAAGGTTAACTCCGAACAGAGCCCGAAGGTTAACTCCGAGCAAGGCTCGAAGGCTAACTCCGAACAAGGCCCGGAGGTTAACTCCGAAGTTAGCTTGAGACTTAGCTTCTGGCAATCTTTAAAGGATCTTGAGGGCTTCGCTCTGGAGGGCTCCGAAGGGGTTCGGAGGCTTCGCTGTAGAGGGCTTCGAAGTGTACCTTTGTAGGACCGAAAGTAGCGACCAGAGGGGGGGTGAATGGGCGCCTTAAAAAATTCTTTCGAATCAATAGCCTGTTCCCAATACCCAACGCACCTCAAAAGACTACGCAGCAGAAAATAAAGAAAAAACCTAAGTCTAAAGGTATCTAGCCTAGAAGCAACTGATGTCAAACAGAGAACTATCAAAGAAGTGCAACTAGGTAGATAAACAAAGTATGTCAGGCCTAAACTTCCCAATGAAATGATCTAAGTATATGTAAAGTGAAATGAGAAGTTACTGTTCAGATTTGTCTCCTGTTCAAAATGTGGCGAAGCCTGCTTCGCTGGTCGAAGCCTGCTTCGGAGGTTGGTGACGAAGCCTGCTTCGGAGGTCAGTTGCGAAGCCTGTCGAAGGCTGTTGTGAAAATGCCGAAGGTGTTTTGGTCTAGCCTAGTTCGAAGTGGCAGGAAGCAAAGTATGCTTCGAAACGAAGTATGACAAGGTCGAAGCCTGCTTCGAAGTATGTGCTTCGAAGGCAAGACTTCAAACACAGCTTCGAACCAAGTACTTCGAAGCCAAACCTTCGAACAGAAAACTTCGAACGCAACACACAGACGGACAACCTTCGTATAAAGAAGC
This sequence comes from Zizania palustris, assembly GCA_019279435.1. NCBI lineage: Eukaryota > Viridiplantae > Streptophyta > Magnoliopsida > Poales > Poaceae > Zizania > Zizania palustris. The sequence continues at coordinate 11,976,159 of JAAALK010000082.1, forward strand.
GAAGCCTGTCACACGACAGAGGTACCAAATTCGAAGCCTACACTCTACCTTCGAAAAGAGCAAGCTTCGAAAAGAGAGGCGAAGGCTTACACGTGACAAAGAAATCAAAACGAAGCCTAACAGATCGACAAGCTTCGAAGCCAACTTCAAGATCTATCGATGTGTGGACTTCGAGGAGCTTGAGTCGGAGTACATTCGCACTATCGTTCGAAGTATGAGACGCTGTCGGTTTAAAGAGTACTTCGAAGCTAGCAATTCAGGACACAGAATGAAGTTCGAAGTTCGAACGAAGCCTTCGAGTATGTCAGATCGAAGCCTGCCTCACGGAGCTGAGGGGCTTCGAACAGTGAGGATGGCGACAACCAGAAAAGTTGCTCGAGCCTGTCAACTTCAATCAAAAAGCTGCGCAGTAGAAGGTAAAAAGCTGGCAGCGAGTACTGTAGCTACAGTATAGCAATACTACTTGCAACAGCAAGAACTAGTACTCTTCTCGTGAGGAACAGAAGCAAAACGAAGCCTTCACAACCAGGAACAAAATCGTTGTGGGCAAACCGAAGATTTCAAAGCCAATAAATGGAAGGCATCACACGAAACAGAAGGAATAAAATCATCTAACTGCAGGGAATAAAATAGATGAACAGCAACACATTTCCTGGAGGCGCACACATGAACTGGAAGGGGAAGAGAAAATGCAAAAGACAAAAAGTGACCCAAAGGAGTAGTATTGATTTCAGTCAAAAGGGTAGTCCATACCCTAGGGATTGGGGTCCTATTTATAGGCTCCCATCACTAGGAACATTCCACCTGCCCCTTAGGGTTTTACAGACGCAAGAATAAAGGAAAAGACTCTACTGCCCTTAGGTATTTTTACAGACACGACTGACTGACTGTGGGCCTAGAGTTACAGATGACTTATCCGAAAGCTAAGCTTTCGTAGCGACTACGGTTTCTCTTCTGGACAGTCGGATACAAGATCGATGGTTGTCAGTTTTGCGCCGAAACTGACAAAGCCTCCACCAGCTTTGCACCAGGTACCCGGATTGGGCCGACCCGATTCCGCAGCTCTCTCAGCCCGGCAATCACTCACCGCCCGTGTACCTGAGTCAGCCCTGGTCAACTGCCCAGTGGGTCTTCTACTGCTTCTGGCCCATGTACCCGGATTGGGCTAGCCCGACTTCGCAGCCTCTTCTGCCCGACAGTCGCTCGCTGCCCGTGTACCTGAGTCACATGCGGCCCATGAAGCAGCAGATCTCTTCTTTGAAGCCTAGAGCTTTGGCAGGAAAAACACTTCGCCAGGGGATTTATTGGCCTACAATAACAGCTGATGCGGAGAGCTTAGTCCACACTTGTCAAGGATGCCAGTGGATGGGTCGACGGAGTCATCGCCCACCAACAGCTCTTCAAGTCATTGCTCCGGTATGGCCTATGGCGAGATGGGGTATGGATTTAATTGGTCCCTTTCCAGTAGCCAAGGGAAATCTGAAGTTCGCAGTGGTAGCTATTGAATATTTTTCTAAGTGGGTGGAAGCAGAACCCTTAACAGCTATCACTTCGAACAATGTACAGAAATTCTTCTGGAAGAACATCATTTTCCGGTTCGGAGTGCCTAGATACCTCACAGTTGATAATGGAACACAGTTCGACGCAGAACCCTTCAGGAAGTTTTGCGAAGATCTAGGCATTCAGTTATGTTTTGCTGCAGTGAGGCATCCTCAGTCTAATGGAGCCGTAGAGCGAGCCAATGGAAATATTTTATCAGGGCTAAATCGAAGAATAGTAGGATTAGCAAAGGGACTGTGGACCGAAGAGCTTCCGAAGATTTTGTGGTCCATTCGGACTACGCAAACAAGGTCCACAAGTTTTACTCCGTTCAGACTACTATTCGGAGATGAAGCTATGACTCCAACAGAGCTCAAAAGAGGATCATTTCGCAGCACCGAACCAGACATTGAAGAAGAAAGACAAGCTTCGCTAGATTTATCAGAAGAAACAATACTTCGAGCTGTAGCAAATTTATCAAAGTATCATCCGCAGACGAAGGCTTGGTTTGACCCGAAGGTTAAGCTCAATGAACTAAGACCGGGTCATCTTGTTCTATGAAGCATTATAGCACCAGGGAAGTTAGGGAATAAATGGGAAGGTCCATACCTAATTGTCCGTTCAGGGCGCCCTGGCTCCTTTAAGTTAGCTAATTTAGAAGGTGAAGAGTTAGCACATACTTGGCATGCGGAGCACCTAAAGCGATACTTCGCATAAGGGCTCCTTGTAATTCGCTTGTAATCATCTTCTAAATTAATAAAGCATACGATCCTGATAGTGCCTTCCCCTCATAGACTTCCAGCTTTCGAGTGGACGCACTAGAACCGCGGGGTCGACCGAGAGGGAAGTGTCATGAAGCTGGGTTGTATTTTCGGACTTCGAACCTGCAAGTTCGAAGCTTCCGACGTGGGGGCTGACATAATCTGGAGTCCAAGCCACCGGCTTGTAGGCATCCGTAAAAGAGCCCAAAACCACATCATACGGAGTCCAAGCCATTGGCTGGTAGACTTCCGTAAAAAGAGCCGAAGGTGGCCAAAACATACGGAGTCCAAGACATTGGTTGGTAGACTTCCGTAAAAAGAGCCGAAGGTGGCCAAAACCTGCGAAGTCCAAGCCATTGGCTGGTAGACTTCCGCAAAAAAGAGCCGAAGGTGGCCAAAATATACGGAGTCCAAGCCATTGGCTGGTAGACATCCGTAAAAAGAGTCCAAAGAGACCATTGCAAACTCCGAACCATTGGTTCGACAGAGATCGCAAAAATGAGCCGAAGGTGGCTAAAGCAAACAGAATTTGAGCCATGAGCTTCGAATATCTGTTAGCACAGTCCAAAGTGACAAATTATCTAAGATACTAAAGTATCTTGAAAGTTATCTCAAGTGATTTCTTTCATAAAACAAAGGTACTAAGTTGCCATTCTTCCGACTGCAAATAGTCGAAGACATTTCATAAGATTTTAAAAGATCTTTAAATTACAGAGGGGCTCCGAACCCCCAAAAAATTGTACTCCGAAGTTTTTTCTTTGCGCATAACCATCTTTGAATATATTTCGAAGTTGCTTATACCCAAAGAGGGGCTAGTAAATATGGAGACAATTTTAAATCGGTATTCATTATTCAAATAAATGTGTTTACAGATTACATTATGAAAAATTGGTATCTATACCAAGAAGGAATCGGAGACCTCTTCGGTCCCTAGAGCTAGGGGTGGAACGACTAGTTCCAGCACCGGGAGTTCTAATAACTTTACGTTTAACTCTCTTGCTCCCCTTCGAAGCTCTAAAATCCTTCTGTTCTTGTTGAAGCTCGGCCCAAGTTCGAAGCCGTTCGGGGCTCCTTTCCCAGCTTCCAAGTTCTTCAGGCTTTTTATTTCGAGCTTCATCTTCGTCTTCAGACCAAATAACGTCTTCAGAAGACGAAGTGTTTACGTTAACCTCTTTTTCTTCCTCTTTAATATAAGACAGTACATCTTTGATTACTTCGGGCGCAATTACGCCGGAGTCATCTCGAGGAATTAGAAATCGAGGACGTTTATAAGCTTTAAGAAGATCGAAGGTAGCCCATAATAAGCGAACTTCGTCGTTAAGGTCTAACACTTCGATGTCTTCCGAAAGAGGCAAAGCCTAAAAATATGACAAACAAGATTTTCATTGATAAATGTTTATAAGAATAATGCTTTACATGGCCAAAAATCCTAAGGTACCTCTAAACCTGCGGGTTCGGAGGAGGTTGACTGCTCGAAGCTTGAGTCCGAACGTGCTTCTGGCATTGGCCTTCGTCGATCCAAGCCTTGATCGCGGAACGACCTTCGGCTCTCCATGAAGTCTGGAAGGCTCGCCAGGCAGCAGCCACACCTTCGGAAGGTTTTAGAAGTCGCTCGTCGTCGAAGGTGATTGGGCCCCCTCCTGCGTCCGGAGTTATCGATCGGCCCAGATCTTCATAGTAATGAAGTAGACCAACAGCAAACACTTGTCCGGAGAGTTCTCCGTATCTAATGCCCGCCGTCTTCATCTGCTTCGCCACTCCTTGGATCCTTTTTAACCGGCGCAGAAGAGTGATGTTATCGTCAGAAGGAAGTATCCCAGTAGTACCGAAGTACTCCAGGACATCTAATAACTTACTCATAACTTCCGCAGCCACCTTCTCAGACTTCAACTTGTCTTCGTTCAGCGCATCCTTCGTCGAAGTGACTTCGCCCAAAACCCCAGAAAGCCTAGCATTCTCAGTGGTCAAAATGTTCTTCTGGTTTAACAGTTGGCTAGCTTCCTCTTGGAGTCGGACGAGCTCAGACCCCGCAGTAGCGTGCTCCGCCCGCAGCTTTTCAACTTCTGCTCGAAGCACAATCCTCTCTGCTTCGAGCTCTTTCTTCGTAGCCTCCAAACTTTGCCTGGCCCTTCGTTCTGTTGATATTATATTATCCATTTGAGCCACTCGACTTTCGGAGATGTTAAAATTCCTTTGAAGGACACTATTTTCCTCCCGAAGACGAGCGATCTCTTCGTCATTGCATATATTCGCAGCTCGGGCCAAGACAGTTTGCTGCAAACATAAAAAATTAAGGTAAATATTTATTCGTAGATGAATTCTATGATATTTCGCAGTTGCTTCGTACCTGGTAGGCTGCACGTTCAATAGCGGCATTAAGCTTCGTCCTGTCAGCCTTGCTCAGGATGGCCACTAAATTGGTCTCCCCTATGTCACGGCTAGCTCGATCCAAAGGTTCGAGCAAAGTCCGAAGACCAGTTGTTTGCCCTAAGAAAGGAGCCAGCAAGGGGAGCATGCTTATTGCCTGTTGGTCATCTTCGTTCAGCGAAGGACCGGAGCTTTGGCCTGTGGTCTTCGGAGCCACTAGAGACTGGCCCTCCCCGGAAGATTGGCTCTCGTCTGTTGAATCAGACGGAGTTGATCCGGAGCTCACAGCAGGGAGGGGCTCTATATGTCTTTTGCCTCTTCCAGGTCCCATTTGAGTAACTCTCTGGGCTGGCTCCGAAGTTGTCGAAGGTCCAGGAATTATTTCCTCTTGACGGACTTCTTCCATAGGAGTGTACTCTGTAAAAAATAATGAAAAGCATTATACATTGTATAAATACTCAAAATAAACATGAAAAAGTTATTCGAAGTTTACCTTCGACATTTTGCAGTGGAGTCATCGTCGGACTGTTCGGTGGATCGAAGGCTAGTTCTTCATCCGAATCAGCCGTTAAGTCTTGGACTGCAGGAGCATCATCCTGAGCAGTCCTCGTTGCTTCTTCGGGGATCGAAGCTATAGTAACTTCAACCCCACTCTCATTCACAGGAACTTCGTCCTGAGATACATCTTCCTGAACTACCGAAGTCCTTGGTTGATCAACATTATCTTGGGACTCCGGCACGTTCGCAGGTACTTCGGCTTGTGCAGTCCCTTGAGTTTCATCTTCTTCTATTAGACGCACAAGCAATCTCCCTGTTTCTTCTTGGGAGTCGGAAACTGAAGCCCTTGAGCTCGAAGGTGCAGGATTCGAAGGTGCAAGATTTTTTGGCTTCCGAGCCACCTTCTTCACCGGAGTCATTGCGGAGCTCGAAGTCCCAGCTTCGGCTTTCCTCTTCTTGGGTCCTTTCTCCGAAGGCACCCAGTCCATCAGAGGGGGTGGAGTCATTTCCAACATTCCCCATACTCTGTTAAATCTCTCCCAACTCCCGACTAATTTGACTCTCCATTCTTTTTCGGTCGGAGTTGGAGCGCCCAAAATCTTCTCCGAATTGAAGCCCTTACGATTTGCTCCGAAGTAATAGGGGCTAAAGAAGCTAAAAAAATAAATCAAGTTAGTTTTTTCTTCGAATGAATATGCTTAATACATGTTGTCTTCGAAGTTACCTGCAGGACTCGAAGTCAAGGTAATCTTTCGGAGACCACCTTCCGAATCATCCTCGAAGACGATAGGCCAGTTGGCCATCAGTGGAGAGATTTGCAACCCGAGGTATTCTTCGGCTAAGTCTCGCATGCTTAACCTTCGGCTAATCCTTTGAAGCAGGTTGAGACGAGCTTCGAGCTGACCTTGGCCGGGATGCACTAAGGCTTCCTTTCGGAATTGGATTTCTTTCAGAGGTCCGACCAGAGGATTACTCGCCCCAACTTCGGCATAGAACCACCTCATAACCCAGTTAGTGTACCATCTTGCATTGATGGCCTTAGCAGGGAATTGTAGGGCATATTCGTCCCGGAGCCTAAAATTAATGCTTCTGAAGGCAACCACTACCTTTTCACCTCCGGGACCTACGAAGGTTTTAGGCTGGCATGAAGCCCTATGCAGTGCAGCGAAGATCTCTGCCCTCCCCTCACATCCTTCGGCTCTCAATGCCCATTCGAAGATAGCCAGTCTAGCTACTGCATTCGGAGATAATTGAGGGAGGGTGACATGAAATAGATCGAGTACCTCTGCCAGGAAGTCTACTGCAGGAAGGCCCAAGCCGGCTTCGAAGAAGGCTTCGAATACAACCACTTCTTCGGGCCTTGGTGACGGAATGAGTTCTTTCCCGGGCTTCCGAATCATCACTCCGGTACTGATTTTTCCTTCTACCGCAATTGCCAGCAATTCCCTCTTGCAGGTAGAGGATCCCAGTTGGAAAGACTGGTCCAGATACTTCGTTGATGGCGGGCAAAGACTTTGATCATCGACGTTTTGGGGATTTCTCCCTCCTGCCGCCATGGATGTCGCTGCAGATGCTGGAGGTGCCGCCGACAACGCTACAGTCGTTGCTGCTGCAGCCGCCTGCTGCCGGGACAAGGCCGACGGAGCTCCAGATCCCTTGGTCTTCACCATTGCGGTCGCTGGATTGGTTTGGGGAAATGGAGGCTAGGGCTCAAAGAACTCAAGGGGCTCAAAAGTTTTTGATTGCGAGAAAGCAGTGAAAAGGTAACCGGGTAAGTTCTAGGCCATCTATTTATAGCCTAAACTTTACATTCTTACCGTTAGCCCATGCCGTTTCGCATTCCTGCCGTTACTTTTCTCCGAAATTAACGCTTTCTGCAGTTTCCGTTAGGAACAGAAAGCTAACGGCTATTTCCTCTAAGTCTAAAGGACTTTCGAACTTCCTGAGTCGGTTCTTAAGATAGTTCGAAAGTAATTATCTTAAGACTGGTTCGGAGTTTATATCTTCGTACATTTCGGAAATGAATTGAAATCTAATAACCCCTATGTCTGGTTATTTCTTCCTTCCGTATACTGCTCTCCTAACATTACAGGTTAAACGGAGAAGCGTATTCGAGGGGCTACTGTTGGGGGAAAATATCTCATCTTCGGGGTTATTGCCGCCACAGCATGACAGTAGATAGTGGATTCGAAGGTTTCCAGACGTTCATCTTCGAAGATACCCTGAATCAAGCTCGAAGTACGAAGATAGGCATTGGTTCGGAGTACATCTTCGAACTAAGGCAATTCAAGATCTTTATTGCCAGCTAAGATGGAAGATTTATCTTTTATATTATTAGATTAGTCTTTTACCATTTTAGCCCTATCAAGGGTACCGAATAGTTTCCACTATGTCGGTTGTAATAGAGGGGTAAATAGGTCTTTTCCTTAATATTTGGGCCTATAAATACCCCCCATTTCACCCTGTAATAGGGACCAAATACAAGTTATTCAATACACACATTCGAACTATTCTAAGTTGTTATCCTTTCGGAGGCTTAGAACAGTTCTCTTCGCAAACACTTCGTTTGTTAGTTTCTATTCTACAGAAACCTGTTAGCGTAATCTTTTACGCCAACAACCCCGTTCCAGCTTCTATTTGTCGACGAAGCAATGACGCTGACGGAGCTCCGGGCTGGTTCTCTACGGGTCACAACTCCCACGACCGATCAAGAGCGCGCCGTCTCCCTCGACCTTATAGAGGAATCAAGGCTCCGAGCTGTCGCCAACCTTTCACAGTACTAGAAGCAGACAAAGGCATGGTATGACCCCAAGGTCAAGCACAGCGAGTTCCAGCCAGGGCACCTCATCTTGCGTGCGGTGGCCGCTCCGACGAAGCTGGGCAATAAGTGGGAAGGCCCATACATTGTGACCGGCTCCGGGCGGCCAGGGTCCTACCGTCTAGCTACCTTAGAAGGTGAAGATCTGAAGCACACTTGGCACACTGAGCACTTGAAACGCTATTTTGCATAATTTCATAGATGTCTTCTGGTGTCGGCCGATGTCGGCTCTTGTTGTATCAGATCCTCAAATTAAATAATAATATCAGGTGAACGTTTCGACCAAATTGGACACACTGCGGTATCAAGCGTAGTTTCACAAAGATATTCGTGTTCCGAGCTCCGGCTCGACGCACCCCCTATTCGGGTTCCGAGCTCCGGCTCGATGAACCCCCTATTCGAGTTCCGAGCTGACGGACCCCCTATTCAGGTTCCGAGCTCTGGCTCGATGCACCCCCCATTCGGGTTCTGAGCTTCGGCTCGATGCACCCCCTATTTGGGTTCCGAGCTCCGGCTCGACGCACCACCTATTTGGGTTCCGAGCTCCAGCTCGACGCACCCTCTATTCGGGTTCCGAGCTCCGACTCGACGCACCCCCTATTCGGGTTCCGAGCCCCGGCTCGACGCACCCCCTATTCGTGTTCCGAGCCCCGGCTCGACGCACCCCCTATTCGGGTTCCGAGCCCCGGCTCGACGCATCCCCTTTTCGAGTTCCGAGCTCTGGTTCGACGCACCCTCTTTTCAGTTTGGTGTACCCCCAGTTATTCTATCTTCCCTTCTGCTCATCCCATGTGCAAGCGGTTTGCGCCCAGTCGACAAGTCGTCTACCCGCAAAGGAGGGGGGAGAGGAAGGACAGAGAGGAAAGGCTTCGATTATTTACATCATGCATAGAGCGTGAACAACACCTGTTGCGAAATCAAGGCGAGGGATAAGACTAGGAAAATTCCACATTTAAGCCGAGCAGGAAGCGGAAGCCTTTTCGGTCCGAAGAGTCACCCGGGCCAAAGCCCCCTTCGGTCGGGGGCTCCATCACTGCGCGGTTGGATTTCTCCTTCCTCTTCTGCCTCTTCTCTTCCTTCTTTTGAGCCCGGAAGGCCTTCTGATCTTCCTGCAGCTGGGCCCAACTGCACAAACCTTCGCCTCCGGGCTGCGGTTCATTTGGATCGGCCTCCACGTCGGACCAATTGACCGGTTCGGGCGACGAAGACGGAGCTCGAGTCTCTCTCTCCTCTTTCTTGATTAAGTTTAGGACCTCATGAAGGATCTCGGGGTTTGTGTGTCCATCGTCATCCCAAGGGATGGCGAAGCGTGCGGGCCGGTTAGTCCTAAGGGCTTCAAAAGTGGCCCATTGGCGCCGAAGGGTCTCGTCCTCGTCAAGAACTTCGACGTCAGAATCACGAGTGGAACGGATGCCCTGAATGATTTTCAGGAAGCGATTACTCTTTATTGATAAACTTTCGAGTTCCTATCTATTAAAGGAATTGCAATATGAAAGCCCTAAGGAGACTACACCTTCGGCTCTAGTTGGCGCTGTGGTTGGGGGCTTCGAGGAAGTCAAAGGCTCGCCCGAGCGAAGGGCCTCGTCCAGCCAGGCCTTGACTGCGTCAGGGCCCTCAGCCTGCCATGTCGCCTGAAGAACCCTCCAGAACTGGGCTACCACCGGGCTAGGGGAAAGAAGACGGCTCCCCCCGAAGGCAACGGGGCGAGAGCCTGAGGGCGAAGGCAAGGGGCTCTCGGAGGCTTCCAGCTGATGGAGAATGCCGAGGGCAGCTACCCGGGCCGATACTTCACCATATCTCGACACGGTGAAGCCTATCTGCCGGACGGCGGCCTAAATGAATTTCAACCGACGGCTAAGGTGCTCCCGGGCGACGTCGAAGGCCGTGCACCCAGTGCCATAGCGCGCCAGTACCCTTCGGAGGGATACCACAGCGTCGGCCGCCGTCTTCTCCCCTAAGCCAGCGCCTCATTCACCGCCTCATTGCGGGCCAAGAGGTCCGCCGCGGTCCGCTCGAGCTGGAGCACCCGGGCCTCAAGTGCTTCCGTGTTGGCCACCTTCTCGCAAAGCTCCTCCATCTCAGAGACCTGGGCTTGAAGCGCAAAGACCTCCCCCTCGAGCCGATCCACCTCATCAGCCCGGACCGGAGCCTCTCCATCTCCGCAGCTTGGGCCCGGAGGACATTGACCTCTGCTTCAAGCTCGTCCGCTTGGGCAGCACGAGCTCGAAGCCCTTCCAGCTCGGTGACTCGGCTTTGAGGGCGTCGACCTCCACGACCTGAGCCTAGAGTGCCTCGGCCCTAGCGGCCCGAGGACGAAGGACTTCAACCTCCGACTCCAGCAACCGGAGCCGATCGATCTCGGCCACTTGCTCCTCGACCGTCTTCTCGGCGGTCTCCGCTCGATCGGAGAGCCCTGAAGCGCTGCTCTCTCGATGGCGGCGCTCGGAAAGCAGGGCCAGTAGTGAGCCCTGTGCCAGTGCGACTACCTGCGCATAAAATGGTGGGTTAGAGTAGAAGGAGCTAGGGGCTCGTCCCCGAGTGTCCCGAAGGCATACCTGGCTCGCAGCGCTCTCGATAGCCCGGCCGAGATCAATGCCGTCCACCCTGCCGAGCTCGTCTATCAGCTCAGTCTCCCTCAAGCACAGGTAGAGATTGTGGAGAGGAGCCGTCCTCACCATGAAGTCTTCACCCTCCTCCAGGAAGGGGGCCAAGAGAGGCACGCTAGAATGCGCATGCCTTGAGTCGGAGGGTGGTCGGACCTCGACATCCCGACCGGCCCCCTCAGGGATCTCTCCCGGAGTCTCCTCCGATTCTGCCTCACCGCCTAGCCCCGGAGCTCCTGCCACATTCGTGGAGAATTCGGGCCTCGTGTCGGTGGAGCCCTCGGAGAACGCTGGGACCGATGCCGGAACCCGGGTGTAAGTACCTGCTTGGAGGAAACGGGGGTAAGGACCGAAGAGGTTTGATGCGTTAAGCAGGCGTGCAGAACCACGTACCTTCGTCCGCAGTCTCAACCGGGACATCCGAAGGTCGGACGCGTCCCGGAGTACCGGGCCAATAGAACAGCACGTCCATCGAGTTTATTGGGGACCCCGCCGCCGCCACAGCGAGTTCGGCCTCGACGTCGGCAATCCCCTCGACAGCCCCTAGAGGATCTGCTAGTCCACCTCGGTCCAAGCTATCGGTTTCTCGGCTCCCCCGGGAGCTGGCGGAGACCCCCTCCGAGGCCATACCACGCGGAGGGGTGGACTTAGGCGACATCGCTACCCCCGTGCTCGACGCCTCTTGCCCGGCCCTCAGAGCAGGCGGCTGCGGACTCGGTGGGACTGGTGCGTCCCCAGCGCCACCGGAGGCTGGTTGCTCCTGGCGGGTCTGACCGGGATCCACCAAGGAGTCGTCCGGCTCCGTCCCGGCCCCCTCGCTAGAATACCCCCACTCGGAGTGGGAAGCAGAAGAGTGGGCCAGGGAAAGGCTCTTCGGACCCTTCGCCACATTCTTCTTCTTCAAAGGACGCTTAGGGGAGACCCCGACGTCAAGGTCCGCCCCCTCTTCTTCGAAGGCGCGTGAAGGGCCTCCTTCTCCGGGAGGGGTGGGGGAGAAAGTTCAAGCGCATCCCACACGCGGTTGTATCACCCCTAGGACCCGACGAGCTCCATCCATCGTTTGTACTCGGCCGGAGTGGGAGCCCCGAGGATCCTCTCAGCGATTCAGGCTACTTCGTCGGGAGTCTTGGCGACAAGCGACCCTGTACCAAAGGTTAGGTTTGCTAGCCCTACGGACTTCATGGAAGAATTGCTAAGGTCAAAAGCTAGGGACTAACCTAGACGGTGGGAGAGCTCCGTCGACGATGACTCCTCCTGGGTGCTCCGGAGCAATGCCGACCATTCCTCCTTCAACAGCGGAATTTCGAGGGCAACGAACTCTTCCATCAAATCCCGCATGCTCATCCGGTGGGCGACGATCTGAAGTAGCCAGATGCGAGCGGAGACTGAGCCGACGCTGGCTCCGACGATTGCCTCCCTCCGAAACAAGATGTGGCACGGGGGTCCGGCAAGCCCGGAGTTCAGCCCGACTCGGACGTAGAACCACCGGTGTACCCACTTGGAGTACCACCATTCGTTGATAGCCTTTGCAGGAAAAGAATCCATGTACCTCTTTCGAAGCTAGAAGTTGATGCTCCCGAAGGCTAGCACCAGGCCATCCTTCTTCATCGGTTGGCAGAGGGCTTCGTGCATCTGAGCGAAGACCTCCGCCCTGCCCTCGCAGTCCTCAGCACACATGGCCCACTCAAAAATGGTGAGGCGGACCACGGCGTTCGGAGATAGCTGCGAGAGCTCGAGGTGGAAAGCATCTAGAATGCCCGAAAGGAGCTGTGAAGCCGGGAATCCCAGCACCACGTCGAAGAACGCCTCGAAGACGATGGCCTCTCCTTCGCGCGGCTCCGGGATCAACTCCGCGCTCGGCTTCCTGGCCCTTGAGTCTGGACTACGGCGGCCCCGAGTTGCCGTCTCGATGGATCCATCCGTGCACACCGACGGTCCCAGCTCCAAAGTCTGCTCCCGAAACTGTTCTGAGGCCGGGCGGAGCTCGCACGGGTCACATGTTTCCAACGCACCAGGAGCCTTCACCACCGCCGCCACTGCCGCTGCCATCTGGCGCTGCAGGAAGTGGGGGTGCACTGCTACCGCGGGGGCGCTCCTCTCCGCCATGGCTAGAGAAAGGAAAGGAAGAAGACAAAAGCTCGAGAGCGGAAGTTTACCAGCCAAGTTTGTGACTAAAAGCTGGACAAGTGAGCAAGGGAGGGCTCAGCCGGCGGGTGAGGGATGTTTATGCGCGAGGATAGCCACTGCCTCGACGTTTCGGCGCCACGCCGGTCCGCCTTCCTCCACTAAACGCATGCGCGTCGGTCTTCGACGGTCCGCCTCCCTCGCGTCACGCGCGCGCCTAGCGCATTAATTGTGTTAAGTGACGCGCCCCTCCGCCTTCTCGTGCACTGGAACCTAGCAGTCAAGGTTGTGCGGGCATCGAGGCCGGTCGGTCAAAATCCTCCCCCTACAAAGTGTGAAACGACTAGTTCATCCAGGGCGCTCCGAGGCCAGCTCCCGACCCCCAAGTTCCGGGGCATTTCTAAGGCTCCGAAGTACCTCCAAAGCACTCAAGCAAAGATGGTTCATAGCGAAGATCCGTGACACTTCTGTGAGTTGGTTTCTTGTAAATTATCGGAATTATCTTCTGAGCTCCTTACTTTTCTCCCGTGCAGGACTCTCGAGCAGAAAGAAGCGAGGGCCTACTGTTGGGGGAGATAATCCCGATGGCAATTGGAAGCACGAAGAGTAGTACGGCCCAGAGGGGAGGCCACGTCCGGAAGGCCCGACATCCCGTGCCGAAGGTACCTGCGGGCCCCGAGGCAGGGAGGCCTAGGGGTCTCCGGAAGCCCCAAAGCGTTTAGAAGGGGCCCCTAGATAAAGCGCCTGGTAGGATGTCGGAGGCTAGCCTCCGGCAGGTACAAAGGCTCCGGGATGCTACCGAAGAGCAGGAGATGACCCGGTCAAGGTGGTCCGGGGACAGGATCGCGATCGTCTGCCCAGTGTCGGGCAATCGCTGCAGCGCCGGACACAGTTGATACACTGTCAGAGCCGCACCTTCCTGTCTGTGGCGCCCCGATTTACCGAAATCGGAACATTATTGAATTTCCATAGAAAAACAATAATACAAGAGGTTCATCATGCGACAATCGTACATACGACAGTATTCATGGTGCGCAGACCATATTTATTACATCAGAGTTGAAATAAAAATAGTAATAAAAAGTAAATAGCATGACGAACGCCTTCTTCAGGATCTTTGCTTGACTGGGTCGCTACTCTAGACCGTCTTCATAGTAGGCATCCTCTGAGGTGTTCAACGGGTATGAGTACAAAAAGTACTCAACAAGCCACCGCAAATGCATGTAACAATGCAGGATAATAAACAAGGAAGGGTAATGGCTAACAGTGCGGAAAAGTATATTTTCAGTTATTGCATTTAGTGTAGTCAAATTTAATCAAGAAGAAAAGTAAACATGAGCATCAACAACATCATCTAACTCGAGGAGTACGTTTTACCTCCTCACACAACAGTCCTTACATGTCAAACCATCATGCACATACTTATTCAGAGTAATCTAACTGTGGGATGTCACGCAACCCGCCCGTGACCGTGGGCTCGGCTTTTCGAAAAGATTTAAGACTCTGATCAGAGATGTACTACTGTACCCACAAGGCACGCACTCATCCCAAACGAGATGACCCATACCATGGGAACTCGTGCCAAAACCTCAGCATGGAATGCTCCAAGCGATAACCACCCGCTCTAGGTTTCGCCGGCGCGCCGGGCCGCATCCCGGCTAACGTCGCACCCCCTTTTGCGCCACGCCGGTAAAGCAACCCGCAGGTGCAGCTTGACCCATCTCCAAATGGTGGCCTCGGTTTGGAACACTCCATACCTTAGTTAGGACATACCCATTAGACTTGTGGTTAGTACGGAAGTGTATTGCAACGGATCCCGCAGACTAGTCCTTATAGTGCCCCGGGTGCTACCGACCAATGCCCTAGCTTGCACCCAGAACCCACCATGCATTCACTCACAACCACAACTCCAACACCGACAGAATTCCAAAGATGAGAATAATGAGGATCATATAGTAGAACCAATCGCTACGACTCATTTTTAATCCTATAGCAATCGTGTCAATACATTGGACACTAGCTAATAACATTTATCATATCGTGACAAGGAGTTTAGGCTAGAGAGCATGGCTTGGGTTCCACATCAAGGTCGGGGGATCCTAAATAAATATATTGTAAGGGTATCATTTGACTAATGCATATATAACCTATGTGTTTTAGCGATAGTTTAATCAAACATGGGTTCAACATGCTCAAAAGATTGGTTTGGTGACTTGCCTTGTTCAGCGAAAGGCGAGGGAGGGACTTCCGGGAAGTATTCCGGCTCCTCGGTGGCGTCGTAGTCTTCCCAATATAATTAAAGTGAAATAAAATAAATACAACATACAATCAAACAATACAACATCACATAATAAGCACATAGGTTTAAGTTTGTTTGACTTGAAGAAAGCAAGTTGCTATGTTTCTGAAACTTATTTCATAAACAATTTAAAATGAACCATAATGAAATATTGTCTTACATAAAAGGGGTTTTAATTGTGAATAATCTCATTTTAAGTTTTCTAATTAATTTAAAATCAATGGTTCAGAGAAAACTTAGTGGTTTCATCATTTTTAATAGGGAAATAAATATAAACTTTTCTGAAATTTAAATAATTAAAATTGTATTTTACCTTAAGGGCATTTGAAAACTTTATTTAAATAATCATGAAAAAGTCTAAAGTAACATACTGTTTTTATTGAACTAAAGGGTAGAGAATAAAATTATAAAATTTATGAAATTGAAATGACAATTTTTAGAGTTCAAATGCGACAGATATGAATTTTTGAAGTTTTAAAGCATTTCTGGAATTTAAATTAAACCAAAAACAGGCGTTGGTCCACAGTGAGCCGAGACCACCGTCCACCGTTGGATCGCGATCGGGTGGTCACGGGCGAGGCGGGGGAGTTAAAATGACGTGGACGACTGAGATTAAAACGTTGAACCGGTACGCATCGTGCGGCTTAGATGCGATGCGGGATTAATCATCATCGTCGGATCCAGATCGCACGGTCACGCGTGAATCCAAAATGGCACAGGTACTCAGCCCGTGCTGGTCGTCTTCTCCAGCGATGGCGAGCAGTCCAGAGGCCACGGCGAGCGATGGCGGTCGAAGCTATGGCCTAAAACGGGAAGAGGACATTGCGGGGATAATGAGGGTACCTCTGCGGTGGTCCGAGGACGACGGGGCGTGGCCGGTGGCGAGGGTAGACGGCGAGGTGGTTTCGGGTCCCTGTCAGCGACGGCGTTCCGGTGAGGTTCGTCGATGGCGGAGGGGTGGCCGGGGTCAGTGACGTCCTTGCGGTCACGGTGGTGTGGTTGGTAGCGACGGCGAGGGGCGACCGGAGTAGGAGCGGCGGTGAGGTGTTAAAAACCGAAGGGGGGAGCGCTTTGTTCGTTCTCGCTGTGAATGGCCGTGGGGTTTGAACGCGGTGGAGGCCAGGGGCTTAAATAGGGCCGCCGGCGGAGCTCGCATGCAAGGAAAGCCGAGGGAGGGCCTTAACTCGCCGGCGAGGGCTCGGCCATGCACAGTGCGGTGTTCCCCGGGGCTTAAACGCGTGGTTTAACGGGGGGAAACGGTCAGCCGGGCGCGGGGAACCGATTAATGGCGTCAATTTAATGGGGTAGGGGCCGGCGAGGCGAATCCGAGGGCGAGGTCGTCGGCCGGCGCGATTTGGGGGCGGCGGCGCGAGGTGGACGACGATACTGACAAGTGGGGGCCACTGGCTAGCGGGCACGAGTGCGCGAGGGTGGGGACTGACGGGTGGGGTCGGGCTCGGGCACGGGAGGGGACTGTTGGTGCCGACAGGTGGGGCCGGGGTGTCGGGTGCGCGCGCGAGAGGAGAGGGGGTCACTGACGAGCGGGGCCCGGGTGTCAGCCCGAGCGCGCGGGAGGGAGTGGGCTGGGCCGGTCGGGAGAGAGAGAAAGCGAGGGGAGGGGCCCGTTACCGTTTCAAAACATTTCTGAATAAAAATAATTCCAGGAAATAGATTAAAATTTTAGGGCTACTTCCAAGGTTGGTAAAAATTTATAAAAATTCTCAAAAATATATTTTGGTCTTAGGATCATACACAAAAAGTTTCACCTCCTAGTTTGGCCATTTACTCTATGTTGTAGTTCAAAATGGGAAAGGAGGGTATTAAAGGTATTTTCAAAATAATAAAATCCAGGAAATTGAATTAAATAATATTTTTATTCCTCTGAAAATTTGGGGTGTTACACTGTCTGTACTGTATAGCAGCTACTCTTGTCTGTATTACAAGCCTGTGTCAGGCTAAGTAACGGTTGGGGGGTTTTGGAGGCATTAGGCCCTTCCGGGACGGGTCGCCATATAAGTACCCCCTTCTCCAGATGTAATAAACAAGCGATCCAAGAATACAATCTGAGCTCTACATTCCATTACTCTCATCTTCCAAAAAACCTGTTGGCTCGATCCATCGTCCCAACAATCTCAATTATTGTTCTCTCGTGCTTCCAAATGTTTATGAATATGCAGGTCCAGTTACAAAATAAATGACCTAGGGAGATAGCTTTGGTTAGGCCGGTAGCCGAAGGAAGTAGGTTCAAACAGTTTATGATGATTGCATTGCCGAGAAACTCACCACTCCCATATGCAATGCTTAACTACGCTGTAATCTATGGTCTGTTATGTGAACTTGTGGTTATGTAATCTGTGGTCTATGATGTGAACTTGTGATCTATGGTCTGTGAACAATTAATGTTTGTTAAGTTGTGGGTATTATGTTTGGGCATGAACATGAAGTTTTTGATGTATGAACATTAAGTTTGAAGTGATGAATAATAATTAGTTTAGGTGATGAAATAAACTAAATCGTCACGGTGCAACAAAATTTGACGCGCCATAGGTGACGATCAAAATGTTGTCATTAGTTTGTCATAGATATATTACTAACGATATTGACATTTACTATGTCAAAAGTGATTTGTCTTGAATGTGCCTTTTTCTTGTAGTGAATGGAGTGTCCGAGCGTAGGAACCACACCTTATTGGACATGGCCCAGTCGATATTGAGTTTGCTGATCTTCCATTATCTTTTTGGGGACTCTCTCTAGAAACTGCCACTTTCACGATAAACAGAGTTCCATCTAAGTCAGTAGAGAAGACGTCATATGAGATGTGGTCTAGGAGGTGTCCTAGCTTGTATTTTCTAAAGATTTGGGGTTGTGAGGCATATCTCAGACGTTTGACGTCTGACAAGCTCACTCCAAAATCCAACAAGTGCTTCTTTGTGGGGTATGCTAGGGAAACCAAAGTATACTATTTCTATAATAGAGAAGAGGGCAAAGTGTTTGTTGCTCAGAATGGTGTATTCTTTGAGAATGAGTTTCTCTCAAAAGGGGTTATTGGGAGAACAGTGTATCTCGAAGAGGTTCGAGAGTCACTAAAAGGTGTTCCAGATCCCACTAAACCACAACATGATGCACAAGGTGTTCCAGAGCCTGTTGCAGAGACACCAGCTCCACGAAGGTCCAGGAGGGTGCATCATGCGCCAAAGCGGTACATGCTTCTGACCACTGGGCACCGCGACATGTTGTTGTTGGACAATGACGAGCCCAAGACCTATGCAGAAGCAGTGATGGGACCAGACTTTGAGAAATGGCTTGGAGCCATTGGATCGAAGTTGGAGTCTATACGAGAAAACCATGTTTGGAACTTTGTTGATCCACCGGATGGTATAAAAAATATTGAGTGTAAATGGATCTTCAAGAAAAAAGATAGACGTTGATAGAAATGTTCACATCTATATGACACAATTGGTGGCGAAAGGTTTCAAATAGATTAAAGGTGTTTATTATGATGAAACGTTTTCGCCCGTCGCTATGCTTAAGTCTATTCGGATCATCCTAGCAATTGCCACATTTTATGATTATGAGATATGGAAAATGGATGTCAAGACGGCTTTTTGAATGGAAACCTAAGTGAGGATGTGTACATGACAAATCCTGAAGGTCTTGACAATCCGAGAAATGCTAGGAAAGTTTGTAAGTTTTAGAAGTCCATTTATGGACTGAAGCAAGCTTCTCGGAGTTGGAATTTATTTTTTGATGAGGTAGTCAAAGGGTTTGGCTTCATCAAGAACAAAGAAGAGCCTTTTGTTTACGAGAATTCTAGTAAGAGCTCACTTCTGTTTCTGGTCTTTTATGTGGATGACATATTATTGATCGGAAATGACATTCTTTTGTTGAATGCTGTTAAGACTTCACTGAAAAATAGTTTTTCGATGAAAGATATTGGAGAAGCAGCATACATTTTGGACATAAAGATCTATAGAGATAGATCAAAACGGCTAATTGGATTAAGCCAAAGCATGTACATTGACAAAGTTTTGAAAATGTTTAAAATGCAGAATTCCAAGAAGGGTTTTCTGCCAATGTCACATGGTATTTCTCTTAGTAAGACTCAGTGTGCTGCGACACCTAATGAGCTAGAGAAGTTTAGTGCGAAGGAGGTCGTTTGGATCATAAAGTTTGTTTTCTGAGCTAGGTGTTGTTCCTAGTGCATCCAGTCTAGTGGACCTCTATTGTGATAATAGTGGTGCCATTGCGCAAACCATGGAGCCTAGATCACACCAGAAGTCCAAACATATACTTTGGCGATATCACCAGATCCACGAGATCATTGAGAGAGGTGATGTGAAGATTTGCAAGGTGCACAGGGATTTGAACATAGCAAATCTATTGATGAAGCCTCTTCCATAACCCAAGCATGAGGAGCACCTAGCTCCATGGGTATTAGATACTTGCGTGAGTGGGTCATGTGTCTGTGGAAGATGCTAGGAGTGTCTATGCTAATGTGTGAGGATAATTGTTATCTTGTTCCTTGAATAAATGTCGTTTACATTTGATTAATGAGTTGATGACTAGTTATGTGAAACTATTTGTGTTATAACGATATTGTTCAAAAAGGATCCCTAATCTTGTCATCATGTGGGATAGTGATGACACATAGATTAGCACATCTGACTGACTGATGATCATGTTTGTTTCACAGATCATAGACATAGACATGTTAAATCAGTGATGTGGACACATGTTGATGAACGTGGTGTTGGGTTGACCCACTTGAGATTTTATTTGGATTGTTATTATAATGTGCCATCAGTTGTCATCTCAAATAGTGTACCTGTAGAGTCCTTAGACCTAAGATCGTCATTTGATTCCAAAATGCGTAGTGACACAATTAGATGCTTCATAACGCTATTCTGTAACAGGGTAGTAATAAGGGTTGTTTTTAGGTGTGTTGTGAAACATGTCTTGGGATGTGAGCGGTCAAGATGTAATTTATCCCTCCTAATAACGAGAGACATCTCTAAGCCCCTCGAGGTATTGGATTAGAAAAGTGCATGGCCTTGCCACTATGACTAAAGAGTTTGTCATGATTTGAGTCTGATACTTGTTCGAGTGAAAATGTCAAGCTATCCAACAAGAGGGGCACGGATCTCGCCTTGAGCTTGACTGATGTCGTGTGGTAAAGGGACTGGTGGTTGTGTATATCAAAGGTTTAGTAAAAATTGATTTTGTACACTTTTGGGGGTAAATCTGTGCTGCTAGGTACTGCTATTGATCAGTGACTCAGAAAAGGTTTCTGGTGAACAACTGTTGGCGTATGAACCTATCGGGTCACATACTTAAGGGGATGGATTAAGAAACATGAAAACAATTGGTTCTTGTGCAAGTGGGAGATTGAAGGAAGTATGCCCAAGAAAATTCCGGTTAGATCGGAAGTTCCGATTTAGAATTGGAAGTTCCGATTATTTTCTAAATTAGAAACAAAGAGCTCAAATCGGAAGTTCCGATATGATATTGAAAGTTCCGATAATTTATTGTTTGTGAAACCCAAAGCTCAAATTGGAAGTTCCGATATGGTATCAGAAGTTCCGATAATTTCTAATTAGACACAGAGAGTTGACACCGGAAGTTTCGATTTGAAATCGGGAAAATTGTACTGATTGGAAGTTTTGATCGGTGTATCATAAGTTCTGAACTGGGCAAAAACATATTGGATCTGTTACGATAACGTGCTAGATTGAGAGACTGAAAATGCTCTATCGAAAGTTTCCATCCAGGATTAGAAGTTCTGACGTGTGTATAATAGATTGGATATGTTGGAGCACAAATCAGTTGTAACCGACTTAATGATTTTGATTTGCTGGCAACCAGGGGCTCTCATCCCTATATAAAGAGAGGACGATGAAGTCTTGGAGAACAAGCTATTGATAGTTTAGACCTAGCCATTAAGAACTCCTCTCCTTCCTTTCTTCATCTCAAAAGTTGAGTTTGAGGATCTCCCATTTTCTCACGAGTGGTGCTAGCAAGCCGACGTTGGAAGGATCCCATCCCTAGACATGTGGATATCGTGGAGGCGTTGCTCCAATATATAGCGATGCTCGTGTACTTTATCTGTGAAACCAAGGGTGGTTTCTATCTATATGATGAGTGATTGACAAAGATGAGCATTTGAGCGATCGATTAGTTGAGTGTTGCGTTGTGTGTATCGAAGGGTTCGATGTAAAATTGAGGATTGTGTGCCGAAGAGTTTCGGTGGTGCGTCACGTTCTTGTTTTGGCTTATCTCGGATGTGCAGGGTGGAGATGCTGACCAAATGTCAACAGAAAGTGATCGAGGGTCAAGCGGGGACGACGATGCCGAAGGATCAGGGAGGCCGGGTGAAGATGGAGAAGATCTCAAGAGTGCACGAAGAGACTGAGCAAGACTTGGATGGACGGTTGATTGCGACTGTGCACGAAGTTTAATTTTAGTTTGAGTATTTCAGTTTTATAGTGTAATCTTTTGGTATATTTTTAGAATGGTTTTATTCTGAAAATATATTGAAAGTTGAGTCTATTTGTAATTTTTCTTTTGAGTCAAATTGGGTAATTTCCAGAATATTCAATTCTGAAATTTCCCAAGGGGTATCTTATAAAATTGACTTCTAGAAGCTGCCTACTTAAGGGATATTATCACCTAAGTTGGCTGGAACTTTTTGGGACAGAATGTTTTATCCACAAAAATTGAAAAACGGTGTTCGACAGCAATTTCTTGAAGCGCTACAGGGAGTCTTGACGAGATATAGTGTATTGCTTGGATTTTCATGATCGGCTACAGGTCTTTCCATCAAGCTATGTATCGGGTAAGTGTTCTTTCAGCGCAGAAACTGAATTAGTCTGGATTCGGTTTTGTGAGGCCATTTCTAATGATTTCTGTGCAGAACTTGATGTTGAAGTTTATACAATTTTTGTTGTGGATGATTTGAATGTTCCATTTTTGAAAGTTGCAAGTGATTTTTACAATATCTTCTTGATTATTTTGCTGATCAAAAGAGACACCTTAGTTCTAAAAAGAACTCTGCTTCAGTTCTGTGTAGCCTGCTACATGTTTGATACTATGCTGCCATACATGTTCATCATCTAGAACAATTTGTTTGTCTGATTTTTGTGATCTGAAATAACTACAAGTTCAAGCTTCTGGATTGTTTTTAATTCAGTTTTCTGAACAACACTGTTTTGTGGTAGATTTTTGTTTCGGATCTGCTACAGGGGTTTAATATTTACTTCTTCATAGCAGATTCTATTCTGAGATTTGTTATAAGCCTCCGTTCAGTGATTCAATGTGATGTGTCATGTTGTCTCTGAAATGTGTATCTCTTAGATGATATGTGTTCTATTTGCTAAGTAGAAATTATTGATCACTAAACTGTATTTCTTGTCATCTGAAAATTTACTTGTTTTGTGAAGCAAGCCTTGTTTCAATATTTGCTGGTTCAGTGATCTGTTCAGACTTGAATTTTTCAATTCATTGGATTGAATACTACTAGTGTTTCTAAGTAGTTTTAGTATATCGTTTCAGTATTTCAGACTGTGATTATTGAGGTCTGCAGTATTTGTGTTGTGCTATTGTCAAATACTGCAGTATGTGTTGTGGCTAATGTGTTGAGTATTTACATTTGTTTTCTGTTTCCACAAGTGAAATTCTGTAAATCAATTCTGTCTAGAATATGTTTACATATCAGTGCAAGTTCTGTTTGCTTTCAGATATATGTTCTTTGGTTCAACACATAAATGCAACCGAGTTCTGGTGCATACTGAAACCTGTGTAGTCTTGTCATCATTTACTGTTTGAATTTTACAATATTGAAGTAAAATTCAATATCTTAATGTGTGATCAGTTTTGAAAAAGAAATCTCTATTCATCATCTAGGTAGGTTTCTCAAGTATTGTTGTTTCATTAGAACCCTGAATTAGTTTTTATAATCCGGTATTAAATATTCAGGTTAATCACTGTTTCTGTTTCAGTCTGATTTTGCAGCAACTAAGATTTGAGTTTGAAACTACTGTATTCTAAATTTTGAATTAGTTTCTGAGTACTTACTGTTTGTCATCAAGGAAAGTTTCAGATTGTGTATTTGTAGTTTTGAATTTGATTGTAGTTATCTGAATTGAAGCAGTTTTGTAAATCTTCAAACTAAATCTGTTTTGAAAAAGTCTTTTCTACTCAGCATCCTGTTTTCCTGTTCTGATTTCACTCTTATCATTTTGAAAATGCAGTGAGTAGTTCTGTGTTTGGTTGTTTTGATCTCTGAAATTTGAATTAGTCTGTTCTAAATGAAATGTTTGACTAGTTCTCTGAAACACTAATTATGAAATCAGTTCAATCAAACTTTCATGTGCTGATTTAGTCTGAATGTGCAGTTTCTGTTTCAGTTCAAACATTGTTACATTTTCTAGATCTGTGTTCATGCAATATTTTGGGACTGAATTAGTTTTGAAGTGATCTGAATTGAATCTACTGAGAAGTCAGCAATTCTTGATCTGAGTTGATGATAGGTTCACAGTTTGTCTCAAAGTATATTCACAAGAAGTACATGTTTTAATCCGATCTGAAATTTAATTGAAGTCAGGATTAATTGAATCAATGATCTGTTTGAAATGAAATGATAATCTGAATTCTGTTTTCAGTTTTTATTATTCAGAATAGTATCATCTTCTGAAATTAATTTTCAATTTCAGTTCTGAGTTTACATGAAAACACAGATGAAGTTTGAACTCTGGTTCAAGTTATTAGTTGAGGTCTGTTTTGAGTACTTTGCAAGCTGTTTAGTTGATAGAATTGGTTTAAAACCTATGTTCAGCTCTGTATCCAGTGACACTATTCATCTTCAAGGAGGTGTCTGAAATTTTGTGAATTCAACAGAAATACCAGAGATGAACGACGTTCTTTTGCGATGAACTTTCAGGACATGCATCACCCATCTTTAGGTATGCATGAGTCTGCTTTTCGCTATTATCCTAATTTTGAGGCTCCACATGGTTTTATGAGTGATTATGCCCCTCGTGGTGTACACCATGCTTCATATGGTGCTAGATCATGTGTAAGAGGCTTTGATTATCGACAGGTTAGGAGACCTCGTCGTTTTCAAGGTTCACGCTTTGTAGGTAGATGACACACTTTTTATCATGGCTCATATCTTGTGCATAATTAGTCTATTGCTTTACCTGGTTCTCGAGTTTTAAAATACTAGATTCCAAAACAGTTTTTAACTCACCCTCTCACTGAGCATCCGAGAGCTTCTAGCATGTTTTGAGGGGAGTTGTGTAGCATTGCATGAGCTTTTGTTATATGATTAATTGCTTTTACAAGTACATGCTTTATAATGCTTTTGAACTATTGCCTTTAATACTGTTGACTATACTTGACATGTTTACTTCTGATAATTGTCATGAGCATGACTTTTATTTGTGAAAATTTGAAAATGATCACCGCTTAGTCTAGAAACTAGCATGAATAGGTTGAGTGCATTTGCTATCTTTTACCCACCTCATAGCTAGGTCCTTTTTACTTGGATGCTAATATGCAACTTGATTTCATCAAAAAATATTGTGCTGAAAATTAAAATGAATGATAATGAAAATGAAAATGAATAATATTCATGCTGTTGTGTGCTAAAATTAAAAAGATCCAGGTGGGTTTGCTTTATCGCACTACTTTGTTCTGGACGGCTTACCATAGCACTTTTGTATGAACTAGGACATTGAAGTGTTTGTCGAGACCATTGCTTTAAGCTTATGATGGTTTCAACCTAGGCTTAGCATGGTCGGTTAGCATAAGGTTGACATTCAAATAACCCCTAGCACAAAAATGAAAAATTCAGATTCATTACATACATGTTTGCTAAAGCTCCTTGAAGTGGGATATGCTTATTTAGTTAGTATTTGGCTAGTTTTTGCATTTCATGCCTTGCCATGTCTAGTATGCTAGTCTGAGTGGTGATACTTTTATTTGCTAACATCTGAAAATGCTTGCTCATGCCTTTTGTTTAAATGGTATACATCTGAGTATTTCATATAGTACTTTTAGACAATAGTCAAAGCAAATGCTTGTTTGTACTGTAATTGGAGTTACTCATGTTTCAGAAGCTTGCATCTATACTCTACTCTCACACCCCTCTTTGTATCTTTTTATCTCCTGGATGCTTGCATTGCCAAAGGAGGAGAAATAGTTACATAATGCTTTTGGAGGCATTTGGATTGCTTGGTTAAGGAGGAGTAATGGCTTTCATCATGCCTTGAGATGCTTTTGCCAAAATGCTTTGTTTTGCATGAGTTTTTGTCTCAAAGTATATTCAGAAGAAGTACATGTTTTAATCTTATCTGAAATTTAACTAAAGTCAGGATTAATTGAATCAATGATCTGTTTGAAATGAACTGATAATCTGAATTTTGTTTTCAGATTTTATTATTCAGAACAGTATCATTTTCTGAAATTAATTTTCAATTTCAGTTCTGAGTTTATATGAAAACACAGTACTGTTTATGAAGTTTGAACTCTGGTTCAAGTTATTAGTTGAGGTCTGTTTTGAGTACTTTGCAAGCTGTTTAGTTGATAGAATTGGTTTAAATCTTGTGCTCAACTCTGTATACAGTGACACTATTCATCTTCAAGGAGGTGTCTAAAATTTTGTGAATTCAACAGAAATACCTTTGCTTTATCAACTGTAATCTGTTTTGAGGTTGAAATCTGAATTCTGAATTAAATTGAATTTGTGATACTATTCATCGTACTGAGTTTTTCAAAAGTGTTGTGATTTCAATTGGGATTCAATTGTGTTAAGCTAATTCAGTACTTCAAATCTGATTTGAACTTTTGTGTGAGTGTTTTGGTTTTTGTCGACAAATCAATCTCCGATATTTTTCTGTCGGCAAACCAAGTGTTGATCTAGGCAGTGAACTTCGGAGCTTCAGTGTCCGATAGGATAGTTCATCCGATCAAGTCTGGATACTGATTTTGTATTGATTTTGTTGCTCTGATTTGTATTGATTGGTTTAAAATTTGTATCTGAATTTTTGAATTTTTGGAGGAGTGTTGGGTGTTTTGAAAAGGCCATCGAATTCACGAGAATTTGTCGAGACTCCTATTCACCCCCCTCTATTCGCCATTCCGATCCCACATCATCACGTGAACAACTACGTCATCTTCACCAATTGGATTGGCGAGGAACGGCCAGGACGAAGCGAGGATAGGCAAGGATGGGCTTCCTCGACATCTTCTTCTACTATACCTAGAAGGTACTGATTTATGATCTCACACGTGCCTGTTTTTTGGGCTTTGGAGCGAATTTTTGAAATTTCTAGCTAGTGTAGCTTCTTCATTCCTCAACACTCTCTCATCTACATCCACCACTGAGAAACCATGTTGAAGAATATGGTTTTGATATTCTAGATGTGATGAGTGATTGTCAACGGAAGTCAAAGGAAGGAAGATATGAAGACCTACCGAGTCTGAGGCGCGTGTGACTCAGGTACACGGGCAGTGAGCGACAGCCGGGCAGAGGAGCCGCTGAGTCGGGCTGGCCCAATCCGAGTACATGGCTAGGAGCGACAGATGATCCACCGGTCTGTTGATTGGGTTTGACTTGGGTACACGGGCGGCGAGCGATTGCCGGGCTGAGGAAGCTGTGGGATCGGGTCGGCCCAATCTGGGTACCCGGTGCGAAGACGGTGGACACTTTGTCAGTTTCGGCGCAAAACTAACAATCTATGATTAATTCATTTTTAAGATATTAATATTTAGTTTTTAAGTTTATAATATTTTTATTTGAGTCAGGTGATTTTTCTAAAGAATATTTTAGTAATTTTCGGAATTTATTTTAGAGTCAGTTTAATTTACCCTAGGGGTAAATTAGTCTTTTTATGTATTAGAGTCGCCTATAAATAGGCCCCTATCCCCCCTGGGGATAAATGACTGTTTTGTTTTAAATAGATTAATCTACAGTCCACCGAAAGTTTTCATCTACGAATTTTTCTCGAGTACTGCATTTTTTCCACAGTGGTGCGTGAGTTTGCCGCTGCAGCGTGTGGCCATAACTACGGCTACAGCCATTTGGCTTGTGACGTTGGCTTGCAGGCGCACGGCGACCAATCTGGTTCTTCACGTGCGTGGCCCAATGGCATCAGGCTACAAGTTTTCTTTTGCTATTCGTGCAGGCCACACGCAGTACTTGAAGGCAAACTCGGCGGTCTCCAGCAGCTTATTGCACACGTGCTCCTGTGCGTGAACACATCTAGCAGAAGCAGAAGTCACGGAATGCTACAGGTCCCCTGGAAATCTTTTTCTCCTGCACGTTTCACGAGAGCACGGCAAGCAGCACTCTGTTTGGCTCATTTCTCCACGGCAATGTTTTTTCGGCTGCTGCTGCTTCCGCATTGTTCCGGTGACGCACAGCTAGGTGAAAGCCATCTCAACGGCAGCAGAGGAAAAAGCGGCGCAGGCGGTTGACGACGAGATAAATTTCCACGGCGCAGTTTTCCGTAGATCGGATGCAGGTAAGTTTTATTATCTCCTAATTTTTAGTTAATTTTATCTGTTAAGTTTTTTTATTGAATTAGCATAAAAAATTAATCTTGCAGTTAAACTTTTAATCTGTTAAATTTTTATTACTTATCTCGTATTATTTATTTAAGTGTTTTTAATCTGCTCATATAAAAAGAAAAATTTAATAGTCGCAGTAATATATTTATTTCCATGAAATATTTTAGGTTTATTTCTGAATTAATTTTTGGATGATCCATGTTTTTATTTAGTTGATTAGTATTTTACTTGTAGACCGTAGTCTGAATATTCTATTAATATATTCAGGTATTTTGCTTTTGTTATTAAATATTTCTACTACCAATTTTATTTACTGCTGTAATTTTATTTAGTTTATATTTAATATAATTTTAATTAGGACATTGGTCATTTTTAAGTTAGACAACTTTAATTCCTAAAATTTGCCTTGCAAATATTATTTGTCTGGTTAAGTTCTTTTGGGTGTTGGGATTAAAATTTAGTTTAGCAAGAAATTTTTAGGCGCACATTCACCCCCCTCTGTTCGCTACTTTCGGTCCTACAAGTGGTATCAGAGCGAGGTTAGGGTTTTCTAGTATCTTAACCGATTCTAAACCTAGGTAGTGACCATGACGTCTTGTGGTAAAATATCGTCCCTAGAAGCTTTTGGCTACACTTATTGGAAGACTCGCATGCGAGCATATCTTATGAGCCAGAGCTCGAACATATGGGAGATTTGTGTTCATCCTAGTTTCACCATAACGACTATATCTGCGGATACTGCTGCGGATGTAATTACCCAGCATCAAAATAATAGTAAGGCGGTGAATATTTTATTTTCTGGTATAGGTCGTAGTTTGTTTGAGCGTGTTAGCCATCTCACCACTGCTCGAGAGATCTGGACTACCCTCTAGGCACACCATGAGGGGACAGCTCAGGTGAAGGCTAGGCTATATCAGACCTACCAGCGTGAGTATGAGAATTTCTCACAGAAGTCGGGTGAGACGGTTGAGGCTTTGTTTGGTCGTTTTCAATTGATCATTAACAAGCTTCGTGTTAACAAGGCCGAGCGTGATCAGTGGTCTCGGATCATGAGCAGGCGCTTAAGGTACTCCATACCTTGGACCCTAAGATCTGGGAGATCAAGGTCTCTTCTATTGTTGAGAGCGCGTCTTATGATACCTTGACCTTCGCAGAGCTTTTTAGTAAGCTCAAGGCCTCAGAGGTCGATATCCAGTTGAGATCAAATCTCACTGGTTTTGGATCAAAGACTCTGGCGCTTGCGACACCATCTGCTAATCTTAGTGCCATGAGTTGTACTGCGTTTTCCTTGATGTCTATTTCCGAGCAACAACTTGATACTCTAGGAGATGATGATCTGTGCTTGTTTAACAACCGGGTGCGACGTGTCTATGATAAGCGAATGTTCAAGAGACATGACACAAAATCCAAATGCTTTGAGTGTGGTGATACAGGTCATTTTATTGTCGACTGCCCCAAGCAGAAGAATTACAAGAAGGGAACCAGCGGAACCTCCTACGACTCTAACAAGTACGACAACTCTACAAAGGGAAAGCCCAAGACGGGATTCTTTCGGAAGGCTTTGAAGGACTACGGCGTGAGAACAAGAAACGAGACAAGGCTTTCTTCACCGAGATGGAGAAAAGCTACTCCAAGAGATCCTTGTCTTCCTCCTCATCGTCGAGCTCAAGTGATGAAGAGATCATGATCAGGAAGGGGAAGGATAGGGATGATCCGGCGGGGCTCTGTTTCATGGCCTTCGGGGACAAGCCGAAGAGACGCTCATGTGACAGCCGAAGACCCCACAAGAGCTTCTACTCAATGGCTCTTGGGGTGAAGAAAGAAAAATACTCCTCCGATGACTCCGACGACAACGACGATGAGAAGGTATCATCCTATGAACAAGAAGTTGTTAACTTATTAGAACAGAACCGTCAGGAGTTGAAGTATAGGGAGAAACTGCTTAGAGGGGCTAAGAAGAGGATAGATGAGCTTGAGAGAGAGCTTGCCATGGCAAATGGCAAGATTGAAAGTTTGTCTTCTTCCCCTTGCTTGGGTGATAGTGGTGAGTGCCCTAACCATGAGGTGCTGTTGTGTGACCTGACGACTCTTAAGTCCAGGTACACAAAGAGAGTAGATGAGAGAGACGCATTGGCCACTGAGCTAGAGAGCGCTCAGTGGGAGCTAAAAGATGCTCATGTCACTGTCGTCGCACCTTGTGTAGACTACCCATCCCATTTAGCTAGTATAGCTGAGCTGAGAGCCAAGAGTGATGAGCAGTTGAGCGAGTTAGCTGGAGTGAGAGTTGAGTTGGAGCAGACTAAGCTAGAGCTTGAGACCTTGTCAGTTCCACCCACTGTTTGTGAGAACTGCTTGTCCATTAGGATGGAGTTGATCAAGCTAAAAGTTGAGAAGTCTGTCGAAGTTGATAAAGAGTGTGAGATCTGCTTATCTCAGGTGGATGTGTTAGCTTCCTTGAGAGAGGAGCTAGCTGATGTTCAGAACGAGAACTTTTACCTCCGTCAGATCCTGAGTTGGATTAGTGCCAGAGAGCCACAGCTCGGCATGATGATCCAGCAATTCAAGAGACAAGATGGGTTTGGGGTAGATTACACTTATACCAAGGCTGATTTTGAGAGCGCCATTAGCCGTGCAGTGGAGTGGAGTAAGATGACTCCCGAACAGAGATATCCCAAGACTCACTCCACTGAGTCCTTTAAGGATAGTCAGCCCAAGGATGGAGTGATCCAAGAACAACCTAAAGCTCCACCTAAGAAGCAGATCTGGGTTCCAAAGCCTAAAACTCTCCACACTTCTCTTGATTCTTTACCTAGACCCTGTCACACCAAAGATGCTACACCCAACACCACCAAGCCTAAGAATCCTAAGCCACAACAACATCCCAAGAAGCCTACCTACCACTGTTAGTTTTGTCAGAGAGACGAGCATCTTGAGGAGTTTTGCTTCAGGAGGAAGCGGGTTGAGCGAGCAAAGAGAGCTCGAGGTGGGCAGGAGCAGTTCTACTAGCAGGGTGGTAGACAGAGAGTTCCTCGACGTAGAGAGAGGCTAGAGGCCAGGCCACATCGTGTAGGTGGTGGTAGAGGAGACGGTTTTCATGACCATGCTCTGGAGGGTGGTTTCTGTTTCGGTAGAGTTCCAGATCATTATGGATACGGTTCTGGACCTCGCGACCGTGTTTTTAGGCAGAACAGAGTACCGCGCTTTGAGCCGCATTTTGGTCCAGACTCATATGATTCCTTCTACTTCCCTACATACGAGCAGATGGCTCGACACTAGTTTAGTACTTTTTCTAGACCAGGTGGTCGACCATTTGCTCCCACTCATGACCATTGATCTTGTAGGATCGAGGACTGGAGGACGTATGGATCATGGATTCAGGTTGCTCTCGCCATATGATGGGACACCGCAGATGGTTCTCCAGCCTCACTCCCCGAGCTCCAAGGAATTCATCACTTTTGGGAACCGTGGTCAAGGGAAGGTACAAGGTATCGGGTCGATTCGTATTTCTGATTATTTCTATTTGAAGAATGTTGCTTTAGTTGGAAATCTGAACTTTAATCTAATTTCTGATTCGCTACTGCTTGAGGATGGTTTAGAAGTGCGCTTTAAGAAGCACATGTCTTCTGTTGTATATTCTAGAGGATCTTTAGTTTGCCGGATCTTACCCTTCGGTAAGGTTTTTCGTATTGATTTCTCTAGTTCTTCTTGCCCTTCTCGTTGTCTGATGGCCGAATCCTCCTCTGAGCTATGGAAGTGGCATAGAAGGTTAGGTCATTTGAGCTTTGATTTACTTGTTAGATTGAGTTCTATGGATCTTATCCGAGGATTGCCTAAGCTTAAGATGGAGAAGGATCTACTATGTCATCCTTGTCGTCATGGGAAAATGGTTGCCGCTTCTCACACACCTGTGACTCAGGTGATGACTTCTTACCTAGGAGAGTTGTTGCACATGGACACAGTAGGTCCAGCTCGAGTACGCTCAGTCGGTGGGAAGTGGTACGCCCTTGTGATAGTTGACGATTTTTCTCGATTTTCGTGGGTTTACTTTCTAGAGTGTAAGGATGAGACTTTTCAGTATGTTCATGACCTGATTTTGAAGCTGAAGAACAAGAACAATGGTCTGATGCGAGCAATTCGTTCAGACAATGGATCTGAGTTTAAGAACTCTCAGTTCATCAGTTTTTGTAGTGATCAGGGTCTTGATCATCAGTTCTCTGCTCCTTACACTGCCCCACAGAACGGCGTTGTGGAGCGAAAGAACCGCACACTTATCGAGATGGCCAGGACGATGCTTGATGAGCATAGGACTCCTAGGCATTTTTGGGCTGAAGCAATGAACACACCTTGCTATCTTGCCAACCGCATTTTTCTTAGAGCTTACCCAGGTAAGACATCATATGAGTTGCGTTTTGGTAGATAACCCAAGGTGAGTAACTTGCGAGCTTTTGGATGCAAGAACTTTGTGCTCAAGAAGGGAGGGCATTTGGACAAGTTTGAGTCTCGTTGTTGGGATGGAGTCTTTCTAGGTTATGCTTTGCATTCACGAGGCTTTCGTATTTGGAACCTAGACTCCCAGATGCTTGTCGAAACTTGTGAGTTTACTTTGATGAGTCTTTGCCCTCGCCAACTCCATCTTTTGAGCTTTCTAGAGATGTTGAGCTTGGAGAGTCCATCTTCGAGGAAGATGATGACCCTCCTACTGATGATGAGGGTGGGCCCTCTGCACTGCCTACAGACCCCACACCTTCTGAGACTTCGACTGAGGATGAGGACGGATCTCTAATTACTCCTTCTACTTCGATCGAGCCTCCTGAGTCGAGTCGAGAGGTGCCAGGTGTTGACTCTGGTGAGATGACTTCTTAGCCGAGTCCAGAGGAGCCAGTTGCTGACTCTAGTGAGGTGACTTCAGATCACCTAGGATCCCAAGCAGTTCAGCGTGATCACCCTTCAGAGCTTATCATAGGTGGTCTTACGGAGAGATCTTTACGTTCCTCAGCTGGTTCACTTGCTATGTTTGCTGAGTCTGCTTTTGTTGCTAGTTTTGATCCCCGAGACGTTTCTCATGCTCTTTCTGATTCAAAATGGATAAACGCCATGCAAGAAGAGCTTGAAAACTTTGTTCGCAGTCGGGTTTGGACACTAGTTGAGCTGCCGTCTGGATGCAACACCATAGGCACCAAGTGGGTGTTTAAGAACAAACAAGGAGAAGATGGTGTTGTGGTGCGCAGTAAGGCTCGATTAGTGGCACAAGGTTTTTGTCAAAAAGAATGTATTGATTTTGAAGACACCTTCGCCCCTGTTGCTCGCCTTGAGTCCATTCGTATTATTTTAGCCTTTGCTGCTTCTAAAGGTTTTAAGCTTCATCAAATGGATGTCAAGAGTGCTTTTCTAAACGGGTATATAGAGGAGGAGGTCTATGTTAAGCAACCACCCGGTTTCGAGAACCCTAAATTTCCACGACATGTTTACAAGTTGTAGAAGGCTTTATACGGTCTGAAGCAGGCCCGCCAGGGCTTGGTATGATCGCCTGAAGCAATTCTTATTGCAGAAATGTTTTGTGATGGGTTCTGTGGACAAGACTTTTTTCTTGCTTAGAGATGGCACAGACTTATTGGTTGCTCACTGTTGGGACGACGGATCGCACCAGTAGGTTTTCTCAGTGGACGGGAGCAATGGAATGTTGTGTGCACTGTATTCGTGGATCGTGTGTGTATTACAACTATAGTTGGGGGGTATTTATAGGGTGGCCCGCTCTGAAGGGTCGGGTTCCCATAACCCCCAACCGCTACTCGGTCTGACATCGGTCAGCGGTACAGACAAAATAGACGTTACATAGTACAGTCAGGAAGGTGCGATCTGACAGCGTATCGTTTGTGTCGGGCGCTGCAAAGGCCGCCCGACACGGCGCAGGCGATCATGATATTGTCCCCCTACGGCCTTGACCAGGTCTTCTCAGTGTACGGCCTTCCTTCGGAGCCTCGGCTCCACCCGAAGGGTGGCCTCCGGCACCTGGCTAGTCACTCCTCCCTTGAAGACTCCTCCAGCACGTCTCGGGGCCTTCAAAGGCCTCCGGCCTCCTCGTTCGGAGGCCCAGGCACCTCCGGCGTAGGGCTTCGGGTCTTCCGGCCGTAGCCTCCCTTCGGGGCCGTACAGGCCTTCACGCTCCCCTACTGTCATCGGGATTATCTCCCCCAACACTCAGATTTATGTGGACGGTATTATTTTTGGTTGTTCTACTAATGAGCTTGTATCCAAGTTTTCTGAGAAGATGCATAGCGAGTTTGAGATGAGTCTCATGGGAGAACTCAAGTACTTTTTAGGGCTCCAGATCAAGCAGACCAAGGCCGGCATTTTCATCCAACAGGGTAAGTACACACGGGACATGCTAAAGAAATTTGATTTTGGTGGAGAGCTAAAGCTACACATGACCCCAATGGGCACATCTAGAGGTCTGGACAAGGACGAGGACGACGTCAAGGTAAATGAGAGAGAGTATCGATGGATGATCGGTTCGCTACTATACTTGACTGGGACGAGACCAAACATTTAGTTTGTCGTGGGTGTGTGCGCGCGTTTTTAGTCTTCACCACGCGCATCTCATCGGCAGGCTGTGAAGCGTATTTTCAGGTATCTTACATATGCTCCTGATTTAGGTCTTTATTATTCTGCATCATCGTCTCTTGATTTAGCTGGTTTTTTGGTTGCTGATTTTTGTGGGTGTCGGTTGGATCGCAAGTCTACTTCCGGTACTTGCCAGCTTCTTGGTTCTTCACTTGTTTCATGGTCTTCTCGAAAACAATCTGGAGTTGCGCTTTCTACTACTGAGGTTGAGTATGTAGCTGCTAATGACTCTCTTTAGATATCATCTATTGCACTGATCATGTCATGTATCTTAGACAATATATCTTTTGCTATATCTATTAGATATTGTAATTGCAGTTAATCATATCTAAGAAGCATGCTTTTCACACTACACCTGTACTCCATCTGCATTCATGGCATATTTTGAGGGGGAGCTGCATTTCAGGGGGAGTTTGCGTCTATGTCTTTTAGAGTGCATTTAGTCTCACTTGATGAGTCCAATTGTCAACAAGGGGGAGAAAGTTTGGAGTATATTTTTTAGCTTTCTCTGGGATTTATTTCAGGGGTAGTTCCTTGTTGGTAATTCTGAGATTGCACTTACTTTTTAGTTAACCATAATGACCATTTTTTCTTTCTTATGTTTGGCTTTTGGTCATTAGGGTTGTTGGGGTAGATAATTCCGATGACAGTGGGGGATGTGAAGGTCCGTACAGCTCTAAAGGAGGGCTACGACCGGAGGACCCGAAGCCCTGCTCCGGAGGTGCCTGAGCCTCCGAACGAAGGGACCGCAGGCTTCGGGGGCTCCGAGATGAGCCGGAGGGGTTCTCCGGAAAGGAAGCGACTGGCCGAATGCCGGAGGCTAACCTTCAGACCGACGGAGGATCTGACGGGAAGCCGTAAATAGAGAAGACCCAGTCAAGGTCATATGGGGGCGAGATCGTGATCGTCTGCGCCGTGTCGAGCGACCTTTGCAGTGCCCGACATGGCCGATACGCTGTCAGAATCGCGCCTTCTTGTCTGCACTATGTAATACCTACCTTGTCTGTACTACTGACCTAGGTCAGGCCGAGTAGCAGTTGGGGGTTTGGAGTTGCCCGGCCTTCTGAACGGGTCACACTATAAATACCCCCCAACTACTGTTGTAATAGACACACGATCCAAGAATACAGAGCACACAACATTTCATTACTTCCATCCACTGAGAAAACCTGCTGGTTCGATCCATCGTTCCAACAAGGGTTAAACTTTTATTTTCCTTCTTCTATTTTCTTTTGTTTTGTTTTCTTGTTTTCACATGTTTTGCAGGTTCTGAAGATGAGCTGAAAAGGGTGTTGACAATGCACTCATCAAGGGGGAGATTGAGAAACCATGTTGAAGAATATGGTTTTGATATTCCAGATGTGATGAGTGATTGTCAACGGAAGTCAAAGGAAGGGAGATATGAAGACCTGTCGAGTTTGAGGCGCGTGTGACTCAGGTACACGGGTAGTGAGCGACAGCCGGGCAGAGGAGCCGTGGTACATGGCTAGGAGCGGCAGATGATCCACCGGTCTGTTGACTAGGTTTGACTCAGGTACACGGGCGGCGAGCGATTGCCGGGCTGAGGAAGCTGCGGGGTCGGGTCGGCCCAATCCGGATACCCGGTGCGAACACGGTGGACGCTTTGTCAGTTTCGGCGCAAAACTAACAATCTATGATTAATTCATTTTTAGGATATTAATATTTGTTTTTAAGTTTAGAATATTTTTATTTGAGTCAGGTGATGTTTCTAAAGAATATTTTAGTAATTTTCGGAATTTATTTTAGAGTCAGTTTAATTTACCTTAGGGATAAATTAGTCTTTTTATGTATTAGAGTCGCCTATAAATAGGCCCCTATCCCCCTAAGGATAGATGACTGTTTTGTTTTAAACAGATTAATCTACAGTCCACTGAAAGTTTTCATCTATGAATTTTTCTCCAAATTTTTTCTCAAGTACTGCATTTTTTCCACGGCGGTACGTGAGTTTGCCGCTGCAGCGTGTGGCCACAACTACGGCTACAGCCGTTTGGCTTGTGACAACGGCTTGCAGCCGCACGGCGACCAATCTGGTTCTTCACGTGCGTGGGCCCTACGGCAGCAGGCTACAGATTTTCTTTTGCTATTCGTGCAGGCCCCACGCAGTACTTGTAGGCGAACTCGGTGGTCTCCAGCAGCTTTTTGCCAC